>CM040127.1:49023235-49520641 GCA_022559845.1 Amorphophallus konjac
ATCAACCACTAATTTATGATTACTCTCTATTGGACTACTCACTACGCTAGCTAGATAACCTTGGCACCGATTCCTTAATCACTTCATAACCTTAATAGTTGAAACTAATGGCTTACAAGAATGGGGTCTCAGATACTAGTAATAAAACATATGCTCCCTTAGTCTTAAAAAATTCACTTTCTTTCCTTGACAATTTAGAAGAGCATAATTTTGATCTAACCAATCCATTCCCAAAACGACATCGAAATCAGTCATGTCTAACAAGTATGCACAGGCTGGCATAACATTACCTTGGATCAATATATCAACTCTAGAAATGACATAACTGGTCCTGGCTATCTCTCCTGTTGGTGTACAAATGCACATATTCTTCGTCTCTATTATCCATCTATCTTGTAACAACTCAGCAATTTTCATAAAAACAAAAGAGTGTGTGGCATCAGGATCAAACAAGACTCTAACATGAATGTCATCGATAAAGATAGTATCTTCAACCACTGCATTGGCATCCTAAGCTCCCTCCCTTATCAACGCGAATAACCTAGCTTGACCCCTCTGCTACTGTCGAGGTTGTTGTTGTTGCAACTGCCTTTGCTGTTGCTGTTGTTCGAGGGGACAATCTATTATCATGTGTCTCACTTGCCCACAAGCCCGACACTTTCTTGTAACTTTCTAACACCCTTCATCATGCTGCTTACCATAGTACCGGTAGTCCAAGACTCTCTCCCCTCCTCCTGGTCAAATTACTCTTGGAAAATTTGGTCTTCTCTCGCTGTCTTTCCTCATATCTGAATGAGGTTTCTCCTCATAGTTATATCCACGCCCCTTTTTTCCATGAATTCTTCGTACTTGGTCTCTACAATAAAAGATGGTCTGATGATCAAGAAAGGCTACCTTACTTCTAATGTTGCCCCTTAGTCCTATGATAAATTTCTTCACTCTCCTTGGCTCGTCTGCACAAATATGTGGAGCATACCTCTCTATCTCAATGAACTTAGCCTCATAGTTTGCAACTGACAACTCTCCTTAAGTCAGATTCATGAATTCCACTTTTTTCCTATCCTTCGCATGTTGCAATAGGAACTTATCATGAAAATTTTAAGTAACTTCTCCCAGTTGATGTCAGTATCTCTATCTCTAAACGTGGTCATGAGCATAGACCCCCACCATTCATCCGCACAGTCTCTCAGCATAAACGTGGCAAGGACCACCTTGTCTTGCTTAGCACACCTGGTAGCTTTGAAAATCTTCTCGGTCTCTCGTCTCGCACCCAACTATCCACGACCTCTGGCTGTCTCTCCCCCTTAAAGAATGGAGGATTCATCTTCTTAAACTTCTCCATCAAGTTTGCCCCAGTAGTCTTGTCGTGTGTTTTTTGCATTCTAGTCTACATCATGGCTTGAGTCTATGCTTGCAACTACATTGTCTCCACCAGTCCTTGGAACATCTACGCGAAGCCTCCCAAATCTGCCTACGGCATGCCCTGAGTAGGCACAATGCTCTGTCGTTCTGAAGATTGCTCTCCCCGAGTCGTTCCTCTAACTTCATTAGCAGATGTCCCATTGGAGGACATCACATCTCCACGAGTCGGGTCCCTCACCACCTGATCACTCCATGCCATACCCTGAAGAGGAGAACTAATTCTAATCAATATAACCATTAAAACTGACTCTAATTCTCTCAATTAAACTCCTAATATTTTGTGGTATGATGTATAGATTTGATGGCTGCAGATCAAGTCCAAGGCTCTCAACCATGCTCTAATATCACCTTATGTGGCGCCCCCTTTCGTAGATCTTAAGATCGAGTCCGAAGACACTCACTCTACTTCGGTCCGTACATTATGAGTCTGGAAGATCTGCAGGCACACAAGCCAACCATCATGCATACACAAACACAAACGCAAACACACATCATTTTTACAAAATGTAAAGGGTTTACAACACTCATCACAACACATTCAATACTACATTACTCTTTGATCAAGTATTGTTTACATCTCAGACACTAAGAGTCCAAAATATTACATCACACGAAGAAAGAACTAAACATTAAACTACTAAGCTCTATCGACTTTCAAGAACACTCTCAAGATCTCTTTCTCACCGACTGGACCCTCACTAGATATGAGGTACTCTATTGATCTCCTGAAAAGAGTTAAAGAACGAGCATGAGTCTTGAGACCGAGTTGGCATCAAGGCCACTAGCATGCTTACCATATAGTACTCATCTGAGAGATATTTGTACAATAGCTACATGATGATCATGCACTCTGCCATGCTTTTATGTATAAAATATTTTAAGAAAGGAAAGTACATAATGGTATGGCATTTTTTTCATGCAATTTTGTATTTCAAGTTTACGGTGGCCTACATCACAATATCAATCAATATCATTTAACAGGATATGCCAGTTCAATTTGCATGTCTAACAATAATAATTTATGTCATCTATACTTTCACATAATCAGTGCAATTAACAGAGGCAATTAAAGTCATTGCTAAATACAAATTCGCATAGCAATCAGACGATCAGAACCACAATAGTAAGAGTATTAGATAGTATCATGTGCCGCGACCAGACATAGGCTTTAGATAAATGGCCTATACATGGGGGACCTAACAGTGTTTGATCAATTGTGAAAGATCAAGAGTCAAAACCCTACCATCCACCAGATTATCGTCCATTCTGGTTTTTATATTTTCAATAACTATATGTTCATCCACGAGCATTGAGCATAGTTCTGGAGCATATGCTTATTACGGGTGCCAAAATAATAACTTTTCGTAAGGTGACATTGTCCATATGCTCATTTTTATCTCTTTCATCATTTCCACATATATATCTCCTATCTACTATATACATATATGGCCACACAGTAGCTAAGGTTCATGACTAATCAGAAAGCAAATATCAATAGTCAGATCGTATATATATTATCATTAATGTGCAAAATGTGGGTTCTAACTATGCACAGTCACTGTGGGGGGCTACATGCAACTAAGCCCTATGCATGTTATTGCCTTAATGCATCCTTGATCAAAACATCCCTTAAATAATGGCTACAGTCTGTCATGGAAGGCATAAGTTTTTGAATATCAAAATACCGTTAAATAAAAGAAGTAAGGAATAACATTTTCTCAATCTATCATATACCTATCTTTACGGCAAGATCCTCAAATAACTTCTAAAATTTCCTTCAAGTTCCTCTAATAAACTCTTTATAGTTCCTTGACATTTTCCTCGCGTCTGAGACAGTGATCTCACTCTTAACACCATATAGTAATTAGGCCTTCCTCTAATAACATCATTTAAATAATCAAAAGCTTACCGTTCTTGTTCTTCTCCTCCTCTCTGCCCCTCCTGCCTCCCTCTTGCGTTAAGTTTGGGTACTTATGATTGGAATTATGGGATAACAGGAGAGGTAAAATAAAAAAATATTTAAATAGGTCACTCGTATCACCATCATAGTGGGAAATATTTTGATTTACAATCTCCTCCATCATCAGTGTTAGAAATGACTTTTTCATAAAGCTATTATTTTATGTTATGATAAAATGAATAATTAATTATTCCAATAATTGAGATTACATGTTTAATCTAAATATAGGTCTCTATAAATATTTAGGATAAATACTACATAATAGCACCCATGTGAAAAGTCTGAAGGAAAGGTCAAAGACAAGTCCATTCGCCCTGGTTTATAAGGAAGGTAAAAGACACAATAGAAATACGATAGGGAAGGCAGAAGGAAAGCTTAATCACTCACATTAATTCCCTAGAAAGGTGAAACATAACTCTATGATCCGCCTTAGCACTCAAAAAAGGTGGAACATTCGCCTTAGTACGTAAAGAAGGCGGTACATTCGCCCTAGTACCTAAAGAATGTGGAACATTCGTCTTAGCATTTGAAGAAGGTGGAACATTTGTCTTAGCACTGAGGAAGGCAGAACAATTGCCTTAGCAGATTGGAAAGGTGAAATATTTGCCTCAGCAGGAGCATTCGCCTTAGCATCTCGATAAGGCGAATCTATTTCACCTCAAAAGAAAATGACAAAATCGCTCGTAAGGCGAAATAATAACTGCCACTTCATCTCAACCCAAAATGACAAAAACTTAAGATAAGATGGAACATTCACCTTTGTTCCTTTAAGGTATATCTGATATTCTGCCTTAGCAAAAAATGACAAAATAAATGTGTATTTATACTTTGTTGAATATACAAAGCAAAGCTGAATGTTATTGGATGGAAAGGCGAAATATTCACCTTAGCCGAAGAATCCGTGTTAACACAAAAAGATAAAACTCAATGAGAAGGTAGAACAACAAAAAGGGGGACATTTCGCCTCTACACAAAATGACAAACCAAGAATAAGGCAGAACTTTCGCCTTAATTACCTTGATAAGGCGAAACATGTCTATTATTCTGCCTTAAAAGAAAATAACAAAATCTTTGACAAGATAGACCATTTACCTTTGTTTCCTAAAAAAAATAGAACGAAGCTGATACTCTATCTTAAAAAAAATGACAAAATAAAACTGTCACGCCCCGAACCGATAACAGCGGAACGTGTAGTTCGGAACGTGGCAGCGATACAGTCGTGAATAATCAGAGCAACTCATAAGACACAACTTCAAGGCTAGACAATAATGACGAAAATACAATTCTTATTAATATCAAATGTCAAACTTACAATTCTTGACTCACTTACATATTTAAATGAAAAGACTCATTACTCTTAATAAAAAGGAAAATACTCAATGATAGGACAAGACTCAAGAAGATAAAAGACACAGACTCGATTCCATAACGCTCAACACTCTTGCCCCTCCCCATCTGATGAACTATCTTCAATGTCGTTACCTGAAAAACGTTAAAGATAGGCTGGTGAGCGAAACGCTCAGTAGAAATTACATCTCTCATCAAGTAGAATATAAGTGATTAGTCAATTAACAGGTTCATGACGATGCAATGCATGAAATGGTATAACTTGAAAATCATGACAATTGATCTAGCAGAAAGGATAAATATCAAGGCCAAAGGTAGTTACAAGCTCAATAGAAATAGGGTTGAATTTCCCATGCAGAGTCAAGGACAAGCTATCAGAATATAACAATGACAGATACTTAGATGAACATAACTTCAGAATTTGGCCAGAATATAACAGAGTTCCAATAAATATAAGCAATAAAGTAGAATATCTAAATTATCAAAATAATCGAACACCAAAATATCAGAAAAACAGAACTTCTAGAATTAACAGAATTTACAGAATGACAGATATAACAGAATATAACAGATGTACAGACTTTGGTGCAATGCCACACCCATAATTCCCATGGTTTACAGAATTGGACTTCCGTCCTACCTAGCACTGAAAAGTCGCGGACCCACAGCCCTTAATGTTTCAGAATCAGATTTGGCCAAATACAGAGTCAAAGGGTTATGTTCTCGAATTGATGAGAAGAAGATTCCAAAAGGAGTAGAGTGTCAAGACTAACGGAAAATCAAAGTAACACGGATCGGATCCAGGGTTTTTAGGGTACAACCAGCTCGGCTGCCTTGAGGGAATCCAAGACTAGCGGAGACTTACGGAGGTCTCAATGACTAACTTGTCAGTCCGAAGGAACGGAATGTCCAACGGAGGGCTCGTATGTCACCGAGAGTTGAGGTGTATAACGTGAACCAATCATGAAACAAGGACTCCATCTACGGACGTGAGATAGGAGTGCCATAAGACCCACGGTATGGGTCAAAACCGGAAGAAAACGGTGAGAACATGGATGTGTTAATTATAGAATTCACGTCCATCTAATTCTATAATTAACTATAATTAAATAACTTATTTTAATTGACGTCCGTGAGTAGTGTCATTTATTAATTAGCGTCCACTTAGAGGGACGTTAATTCTATGATTTTTAACTTAATTTATTTAACAAGAATTCATGTCAATATCTATTTAATTGAATAATTTTAAAAATATACATTCAAAGACACATTAATTTTTTTAAAATAATTTAGAGAAATAAAATATATGATAATTAGGAGAAAAATGTAAGAATTCCAAATATATAATTTTTATAATTTTCTGTTGCATATTTTAATAGATATGAATTTTTGAAGATATACTTACAAGATATATATATATATGTATATATATATATATTAAAAATTTGACGACAATGCATTGTGTCGTCAAAAGGTTTTGACGACACTATTCATGTCGTCATTAAAAAATTGTCCTAATTTTTAGTCCTCTCGTTTCTCTACATAACTACGTCGGAATTGAGCCTATGATATATTGAAATGACGGGCTCGAAAAACTCTACCTAACTAGACGTTCAAAATAATTTTTCGTTGAGAGATGGAGGATCTTGAGATAGGGGGCATGAAAAACGGTGCAATCACTCTCACTACCTCGGTCTCCACCCCAATAGTACGCCCATAAATTTTCATGGCCAAAGGAGAGTCCGATACCCATGAACAAACTATTAATGCGAAAACTCCATAACTAACTTCTATATAATTGAGGTCGTTGAATTAAAATGACGCCCTAGATTGGGTCGTCATTTTCATTCTTGCAGTAAAATAAATAAACCTCAATCAAGAACAAAATATGTACTTGTTACAGACCTATATGCATGCTTAATAAATACTTGTTTAGCCATCAGAGAGAACACCTACTTGTTGCTTAACAGAGAACGACGAACGTCGAATCACGCGAGAAAGATAACCGGTAATAAACACAGCTGCAATAGCAAGAGGATGTGGTAGCCCCTTCACAATACGGCCACAGGCAGATGACGAAGAGGAAAGGAGCAGGGCTCCTTTACGCACACTAGGGAAAAGGGAGCTTCTACAGCAACTGCAATTGCAGCTGCCCTCCCTCCACGCCTATCTCCTTCGTCTTCGTCCCCCGCTATTACTTTTCCCGTTGGTGGTCGTTCGTTTGCTGAGGTGGTTACTTCGTCCATGAAGCCACCGGTTGTCCATGGAGCTGTTCATGCTCCAGCTTCCACGGATGGAGGTGAACCCGCTGTTTTCTTTAGTGTAGAGGAGTTGTCTACCTCATTGGAACCATTTGCATTCTCTTTGGTTGCTAGAACTCCATTTGGAAGACCGGCTTTCCCAGACATCAGGGCACATCTCACTCACCGTTGTGGATTCAAGGAGGATTGTATTATTAGTGCCCTGGACTCTCGTCATCTACTGCTTCGATTTCAAAATCAGGAGGATTATCTTCAGCTGCTTTTGAGGGATAGTCTCTATGTCCATGGCCGGCTCTTCAAAATTTTCAAATGGTCTATGAATTTTTCCCCTGAGGAAGATTCGCCCATCCTCCCTATTTGGATTGCCTTCTCTGGTTTGTCGGTAAATTTCTTCGTTGAACCTATGCTTCGTTCTATTGCGGGCAACATTGGCAATGTACTGAAGATTGATCTGTATACGTTGAACCTTTCCAATACCATGGAAGCCCGTGTGTGTGTAGAGCTGGATGTCTCAAAGCCCCATCCCCACAGGTTATGGATTGGAATTCCCGGAGGAGGGGCTTGGCAAAATATTGTTTACTCTGATATCCCAAAATTCTGTACTAGCTGCTCACGACTCGGTCACAGCTCGGATGATTGTAAAAGGAAAAACCCTTCTACTTTGCTGCCAGCTCATGGTCTTGTCCGACAAAATTATCAACTCAGGAAAGTCTGGAGGCCTGCTGAATCAAGCAAGAATGCTAACGCAAATGCTAATATTCCAGTAGACACCAAGACTGGAAATACGGACAAGGTTATTGCACATGGCTCTTTGGCAAATTATGTACCTGCTCTCAAGCCTCTAAACATGGCTGAGACAGTGTTGGATTCCCCAAAATCTCCAATGATGCATGATATGGATTTGATGCATGTTTGTCAGATGGCAAATGTGTCCTGTAAGCAGTCTTTGGCGAAGTCTGATGCTTGCAATGAGGAAACAAATAATATCTCAAACGCTCAAGTTTCGATGCCAATTCCACCTTTAGAGCTCCCTTCAAACCAAATAAACCAGCATGGAACGCTGGTCCTTGTCCCTGAAATTTCATTTATTGATTCTCAATGTGCATTGGTTACACAGGAAAATGTTTCAAAGGCCATTGATCCCAAGTAGCAATTGCATAATACAGATTTAGACTCTAGAAGAAAGGCTATTGCTAAAACCGCTACATTAGATAACATGAGAGTCATGCTTACTGATCGACCGGGAGCCACCACTAGATCCATGACCAAGTCAGGGTCTGCGGGTAACATTCCTGATCTTCTTCCATCAACATGAATTTTATTATTTGGAACATAAGGGGCATTGGAAATGACACCTCTGTTGGTCGGGTAAAATTCCTTATCAAGAATCATCACATAGATTGTGTTATCTTATTGGAGCCCAAAATAAATGTCAAAAATCTTGATAGTATTTGTAGTAGGCTGGGTATGAATAAAGCCTATGCCAATAATGATGACTTAGCACACATTTGGGTGTTATGGAGGGACCCTTTGGACTTCTCTATTATGAGTAGAGATGCTCAGCAACTTACTATCTTTCAAGCAAATCCTGCTTCTCCTATTTTTCACTTAACCTTTGTTTATGCAAAGTGTACTGCTGCTGAGAGACAGATTCTGTGGGCCTCTCTAAACTCAATTCATTCTCAAATCACTGGACCGGGCTAGTTGCAGGAGACTTCAATTGCATTCTGCACACTGATGAGAAGTTGGGTGGTAATTCCCCCAATATGGGTGCTATTTCGGATTTTACACAATGTGTCTCTGATTGCTCTCTTGTTGATGCTGGATACATGGGCTCAAAATTCACATGGCACAATAATCAAGCTGGAAGCAAAGGCATCTGGGCCAGGTTGGACAAGGTGCTCACAAATTCTGACTGGTTGACTGTATATCCTTCTTCTGTTGAGCATTTATCCAGAGAAGCATCTGACCATGCTCCTTTACTGGTGAAGTCACTCTCTCAGGTCAACTTTAAGAGCAGATTCTACTTTTTTAAAATGTGGACCATGCATGACAAATATCTTGGGGACATCCAATCGTGCTGGAACAACAGCCCGGTGGCCTCTTCACCAATGACAAATCTATACTTGAAGCTAAAATACTTAAGGAAAATGCTCCGGAACTGGAACAAGCATACATTTGGGAATGTACACCTTAACCTGATGGCAGCTGAAGATGATGTCCTCGAAGCTGAGCAGTCTTATGATGTAAATCCCACGGAGGAGAATTATGCAATACTGGAGAAAGCCAAGACCACCCAATCAAAAAGACTACTACAACATGAATGTTTCTGGAGACAAAAGTCTGGCATTCGTTGGCTTCAAGAGGGGGATAGAAATACTAAATTTTTTCATGCTTCCACTATGGCCAAGAGACATAAACACAGAATCACTCAGCTTCGGAATTCAGCTGGTCTTCTTACCTCTGATCATGATGAAATGAAAGATATAGCAGCCTCCCATTTTCAAAAGGCCTTCAGCTCACAACACCACTATATTGAAGAGTCTTCTCTAAACTGCATTCCTAGCCTGGTTCATCAAGATGAAAACAAGATGTTATGTGCTATCCCCTCAGATGATGAAATTCACGAAGCTGTTTTCACTTTATCTCCAGATAGTGCTCCAGGCCCCGATGGCTTTACAGATTCTTTTTTTCAAACTGCTTGGCCCATTATAGGTGTACTGGTGGTCAGTGCTGTTAAAGAAGCTTTCAGTACTCACCTTCCCCTGCCCAGAAGTGTGACTTCTACCTTAATAGCTCTCATCCCCAAGAAATCAAATTCAACAGAAATTTCAGATTTTAGGCCAATTAGCTTATGTAATTTTTTCTATAAAATCATCTCCTTCATTGTTAACAAAAGGTTGGCCTCTATTCTACCCAAGATTATTTCTATGGAGCAGACTGCTTTTGTGAAAGGAAGGCATATCATAGAGAACATTGCCTTAGCACAAGAATTGACAAATGAATGGGGAAGGAAAACAAGGGGCAAGAATATAATGTTCAAGCTAGACATGGCAAAGGCTTATGATAGACTAGAATGGGACTTTCTATTTGCTATCCTCCACAAATTTGGATTTAGCTTATCCTTCATCAATTTGATTGAGAAGATGGTAAATAATTGCTGGTTTTCAGTTTTATTAAATGGGGATCCAGCATGCTTTTTTAAGTCAACCAGAGGTGTAAGGCAAGGAGATCCAGTTGCCCCTTCTCTATTTATCATTGCTGAGGAATCTCTAAGTAGATCTCTAAAAGAGGCCTATTCAAATGGCAGTGTTGAATGGTTTTCAGGGCCCAGCAGATGTCTTCCAATTTCTCATCTATTGTTTGCTGATGACACCCTTCTTTTCAGTAAAGCTAGCATTACTTCAGTCAGGAATTTGATCAATGTCCTTAAAATTTATGAAAAAGCCTCGGGTCAGTCAATTAATGTCAGCAAAAGTGGGTTTTTCATCCACCCCAAGATCCATATGACAGTTGCCAACCGGATTCAGAACTTCACAGGTTACTCTCATCATGCTTTCCCTCATAAGTACCTTGGCTTTCCTTTGATGCTTGGCAGAAGGAAAAAAGTTTATTTCGCTGGTATAATTAATTCCATTCACAAAAGAATCGCAGGCTGGAAATCAACTTTATTATCACAAGGAGCAAAACTGATTCTGATCAAACATGTTCTGTCCTCTATCCCAATTTACTCTCTGTCATCTTCCCCACTGCATTCAGGTACTCACTCCCTCCTTGACAAATCTTTTGCAAATTTCTTCTGGGATCCTCAGTAAATGGGAACAAAAGGCACTGGCGAGCTTGGCAGACTATCTGTAGGCCTATCTCCAAGGGTGGCCTTGGCATTATGTCCCTCAGACATATGGAAACTGCGTTAAGAGTGAAGATGTTGTGGCAATCTATGCACTCAAATTCCATGTGGGCAAATTTTTTCAGAGCAAAGCACATTGGGCAGAATCATCTAAGTGAGGTTCATTTCAAAACTATGAATGGCTTTGAAAGAAGAAGTTGGATCAAGGCTAAAGATCTCATTCTACAGTATAAAAAGGTTATAGTGGGAGATGGTAACAACACATATTTTTGGCTGGACAGTTGGATTGGGAATCAAAAATTGACTGATTTTGTCCCTGCTTCTGTCATTCCAAATACTAGCATCACAGTCAATGATTTCTTACTGCATCCTACTAGTGAAAATGCTGATCTCTTGGATAGACTAGTTCCAGAGGATATCAAATCGGCCATTGAAAATTTTCAGCTGACTCAGAATCATGATGTTCAGGTCTGGAGCTTATCTTCTTCTGGTCAATGCACGGTCTCGTCAACCTATCAGAGTATTTCTAACAGAATGCACTCCCAATATACCCTCCCTTGGACCCGGCTATGGTCTAACTGGCTCCCCACAAAAATATCTGTTCATATTTGGAAAATTGCTCACAATGCTTTGCCCACTGATACAAATATTCAGCGAGTGGGGGTGCAACTGTGCTCCAAATGCTACTGCTGCAGCTCGCAAAATGAGGAAAGTCTTAATCATATTTTTCTGCACAGTGATTTGGCAACCCATGTTTGGCCTTATTTTACAACTTTTGGACTGCATTTGGAAAACAATTCAGTGAGATCTTTCATATTTCAAAATGCTCTCAATCTTCACCAAAAATCTGCTTACGGCCTGTTCCAACTTGCTGTCATTGGCTATGGACTTTGGGAGATTTGGAAAGCAAGAAATGCTGCGAAATATGATGGCAAAGTCATCCCCAAGCAAAACCTCCTCAGCCACATTATTTTTCAAATCAAAAATACCCGTGTTTCTGCAAATCTTAAGGAGTCAGATAACATTAAGAGGAAACTCTTGGAGCAATTTGGTATCAATGTTCAGCTGACCGGTAGCTCTCACATGAAAATCATAAAATGGATTTGCCCTCCCTGGCCTTCTCTTAAACTCAACACAGATGGTGCTTGCAAAATTAATGGTGACTCAGGTGGTGGTGGTATTATTAGAGACAGCAGAGGCAGTACTCTTCTTGCATTTTCTCATTACTATGGCAAGTCCAATAGCCATGCACGTGCTTTACTTGATGGCATTAAATACCTGCATACTGTTGATGTCAAGCCAGTCCATATTGAATGTGACTCGAACACACTAGTTTGAATTATCAAGAAGGAAAATCATTGCCCATGGTCCATTCTATCCTATGTGAGAGAGATCTGGAGCTTACTTACTCAGAATGATGCAGTTGATCATATATACAGAGAAGGAAATAAAGTTGCTGATTCCTTAGCCTCTTTGGCTTGCATTTCCAAATGTAATGTTTTCTTTTCTTATGATGAGCTTCCTTCACCTATAAAGGGAGCAGCTCGATTAGATAAGCTGGGTATGCCCAGTATTCGTTTGATGTAAATGTAATTCCTTTTGATCAATAATAAAATTTACCCCCTAGTGTTCGACTGGTGGAGTGGCTTTCTCTTTACCTTTGGTAAAGGGTGCACTCTCCCATCAAACCCTAGGTACGATTTTTTTTTTATAAAAAAGGTGTATTTACACTTTAATGTACGGAAAGGTGGTATTTCGTCTCTCCTCTTTAAAAGAACATTAATCCCTAGTGATAATATACTAAAAGCGATCCACGTATATTGATTTTGACTCTTTGACTACGCTAAATGACAAAATACATAATATGGCGCCTACCGAAACACTTAAATATTACAACGTCATGCACACAAACAATTTACAGAGATACTTAAGAAAGGAAAGTAACATAGGCAAAAAGTCTATAATTAAAGTAGTCAGAACCTACTACATAACCAGAGTAGGTGATTTTGCGCCTATCCACAGAAAATGACAAAAGTCCAGTCTAATCACATATAGAAAAGAGCACTACTCTTTTACAAAGGAGGTAGATGATTCTGTGCCTATTTGAGCAATAAGACAAACGTCTCTCTCTCTCTCTCTCTCTCTCTCTCTGTGTGTGTGTGTATTGATTAATTGAGACACATGTAATTGTATGATGAGAAAATAATTATCTAATCATTAAAGGCACTAGTTACACAGTATTCACCTCTAAAGTATGCACATGAAATATTCGAAGGAACATAGTTTATGCAAAGACGATTTCCTCATCACCTATATACACCTCAAGGGCAAATGTCTTACGTGGAAAGTATGTTTGATCATTTGACTAACTCTTATGTCTGCATTTATTACTTCGTATCTGTTGGGATACTTGTGCAGCAAGGTGTATGCATATTTCATGTCCGCAATAATTGCTTAGTATCCGTCGAAGATGCTCGCATATTACCAAGGCACCTCATTGTAGACGCCTAATTTAAGACATCCCGTGGACCTTGTCTAGCCATCATAGAAATGACACTTTCTCTTGGTTGATTGGGAGTGTGGGGTCTCATCCTTGTCTAGATAGGCTTCACCCTGTCCCTTCACGAATTTTTTTGAGATGTTGTATATATTTTTGCATTTATCCCTAGGCGGCCAGGGTGTTGGCCGCCCAGAACCCCAAGGCGGCCAGATATTGGGCTGCCCAGCCAGACCAAAGAGGCCAGACTCCTGGCCGCCCAGACCTCAAGGTAGCCAGACTGTTGGCCGGCGAGATCCTCAAGGCGGCCACAACCTTGGCCGCCCATCTCCCTTGAAACGGCCATCGATTTGGCCGCCTCCTGGCAACCGCCTATCAACTCCACGATCCGCTCACTCCGGGTATGTCCTCCACACCTATTCCCACTTTGAGAGGTGGAGGCACGCATAGTCTCACACGTACTCTATTTTTGAATGTGGGGACGGAGGGAAAGCCCCCACATACAAAACACCGTCCAAAACAATCGAAGGGGGGTTGGGACATTTTGGAGCGTGAGAGACATTTTGAGAGGTTCTGGCAGCTCGGAGAGCCCTCCCTCACCTTCGTCTCGTCGAAGAGCTTCATCCACGGGAGAGAGCTTGTGTCTGCCGCTGGAGGAGGCGAAACCTGATTGAAGGCGGCCATTGACATGGCCGCCCACCACCTCTGAATGGCCATGAGCTTGGTCGCCTCATGTTGGTCGACGGGCAAACCACGTTCTTCTTCCCTTGTTCTCTATCTTGCTACATTTCAGTTTGTTTTACTACATTACATGCATACTAGATTTGTCTAGATCCTACTTTAAAGAGGTTTTTTCAATCCAAAATATAGGGAAGGCGGATGGTCGAAAGTCTCGGCCATCCCCCTTCCCAACCCGGCCCCTTCCCGGTACGATTGACCCCATTTGCATGTTTTCTTTACTTCTTTGAGCATATATTACATTTCCATAGTCCAATGGTCTACTTTCTTCTATTTGCTGGTTAATTTACAGGAACTTCATCATCGACTCGCAGAGCTCCCCGTTCTTGGTCGACCGAGAGCGAGGACAGGAAGAACCCACATCTCCCGTTCCTAAGGCATTTACGATCATCCTATCCCTTTGAGGCTCAGGTATAAATCTCTGGCGATCACCCTATTTCTGTCTTTCTAATTTGTGCACTGTAGGCCCAACAACCCATATCGGAGAGAGGCACCTCACTCGCGGCACGCCCACTTCCAGCACCTACACATAATGAATTTTTAGAATGTATTCCTATCCGTGATGTCTCTTCGAACAAAAAAAGGCATAAAACATGTATTACTTTTCATTTATTTATTCACACGCCATTTCAAATTTTCCCACTTTATCTCACATCGCATTTAAAGGTATGCTTGGCAGAAATATTTTTAGTATCCCTGCAAACCATATGTTCTGGGGAAGATAGAGGCGTACAAGCACGCAAGAGGAAAGATATAGACAGATGTATTCTGAAATAGAAGATTTGCCCTACCTACTACTTGGACAAAGGCTAGAGCAACTAATTAAGGTACGGGCTAGACAAAGACCCAATGATCCATGTTAGAAAGTTCAAGATTAAAGTTCCATACAAAGCTCTGCATCTTAAAAGCTAGGAATCTGACCGTGGGAGAATGTTGTATCTAACATACACAAAGTCTTCATCCTATAAATACTTGGAGATTACATCAAGATGAAAAAAATTGCTTCAAGCAACGAATGATCAAGCATTCAAGCATCATCTTACAATCAAAACGATCTCAACATCCTGCATAATGCGCACTCATGACAAGAAGAACTTCACCGTATTCAAAACTCATCCTTGAGGTTCTTCGTTCTAGGAAGTATTAAAAATGAGGATATTGTGTTGTAATGATATTATACTTTTCTCCACTTTCATTCATTACAATCATTGTTATTTACTCTTTATTGTTATGTCCAAAGGACAATTGGGAAGAGTATTTGTTGCCTTGTATAATTAGCACTGTGTGTACTAGGTTGGTCCGCTGATACCGTAGAAATCAATTGGGTGACTAGCTCCTGGAACGCTAGCTGGTGCAAAACCACCAGAAAACTAAGTTACAATGCGTGACTGTTTGGCTGGCTGAGATCTGATCAAAATCAGTAGGGTGACTAGCTCCTAGAAATCTAGCTGGTGTGAGATTAGCAGAAAAAATAAGTCACTAGGAGTGACTATTTAGTTTGCTGAGACCATATCAAAATTAGTAGGGTTAGTGGTTCATGGAAAACCACTAGGCCCGACTGAGTTTTGTAAGATCGGCCGGGGAGTTAGCCCTGAAAAATAGCTATTGTAACCTTTGATGAAAGATTAGTGAATACACCGGGCGAGTTGCAGAGGGACTATATATTGGAAAGTCACATGGTTGACCGAACCAGTATAATCGTGTCTACTGCGACTTAGTTGCATTGATACACTTTTTATTCCGCTGCACAACTTAGAAAATTATAATATGTGATTATTTTTCAAAGGCACATCTATTCACATTTAGGGTGTGCCCGATTACTGACAGCCAGCATTCTTCACCGATTTTCCCATGCATGGCGCCACCTATCACAACACCTTCATCCACCTATGGTAATGTCTCCATCCACCTGTTGTAATGTCTTCCTTCACCCTTCATCTGTCATAAGCCACTTGAACAACCCATTATCAACCTTCCAACAAGTACAAAAATAATATTTTTCTTGATTCAATCAAATTTTCTCAAATAAACATTAACTCGGCCAACAACACTCTTAGATAGGTCTTTGCTCGAGCTTGAATAGCTGTTAGCTCGGGCATCCCTTAGCTCGTGCATCCATTAGCTATGTTATCTCTCAGTTTGGACATCTCTAAGCTCGGGCATCCCTTAGCTAGGGTATCTCCTAACTCGAGTTTGGGCACCTCTAAGCTCGGGCTCAGACAGGGTCGGCCAGCAACACTGCACTATTGTTATATTGTATCTTCGGCCTTCAAAATTACAAAATTCAAAGAAATACTCAACACAAAACTTGTAGATATTTAAATCATCTTTCCAATGAACCTAATTTCACCCCATTTAAATATTCTTATCCAAAGTTATGGTATAAATACATGGACTGCTCTTTAAATTAATTTACAACACTAAGGGGATCATTTGGCTAACAGTGCTGACGTGCTCTTATCTGGTAATCTAACACACACACACACACACACACATATATTTATATATATAAGATTCTAGATCTGAGTTGTTACAATTCACCCTAACTAGTACTCTTGCGTTGGCTTAGCTCGGGATTTCCAACACTATTCCTAATATATAAAATGTCTTTGGATGTCTTACCTTCTGGTTGCTTCGGCATAGAAATTATCTTAGATTAATGTCATGATCTTATTGCTCTATTATTCTTTTTTCTTTTTTGGGTTAAGAGAAGGAACTCATTGTACTAAAAGTTGATAATAGCCACTGTCATAGATGAGGATGGCAATAATCCTGCAGCTAGTGATCTCAGCTCTCACGGTTTACGTAAGAAGAGAGATTTAATTATTACAAAAAGAGAGAGTAGAGTCACCAAATGAGGACATCAAAATGCTACTTCATTTTGTGCACGGTTGGATCTCAACCTTCTTCAACATTTACTCATCAGCATCATCGAGGAATCCAAGACTCACCATGCTGCATACATTCCACACCTCATCTACCTACAAGACTCTGCACAAACAATCCTACTTTCCTCTTGGTAGATCCAACATTAACCAAAAAAACCGTGTATAAGTGATAATTTAATATAGTATTTACCACTAAGAATAGGTGTTTTAGGTGTTTGATTGTGTTTTAACATTTTTTATATTTATATGCTAAAATGGATCTATTATGATGTGATGACAATTTTTTAAACATGCGTGAATCTATATCAAGGGCATCATATATAATTGACAATCTCAATTATGATCTCTTTTCCTCGTTCAACTGTAACTGTCTCCTCTTCCTTCGCTTACCTTCCCTCTATATCCTTCCTATATCAATCATCGTGGTGATGTTTTTAAACTCTGTAGTGTTACTCTAATAGTGTATGAAAATTAATACTCGAGCTAAATGTGCATAAATATATTTTTTAAGGATAGAGACATAACTATTGGTCCGTGTAGAGGTGGAAAATAGTTCCTAGATTTCGTATCACACTTTTAAGATTTATTTGTTGGGGAAGGACATCAGTTATCCGTGGAAGTCTGTAAGTATTAGAAATATGACGTCAGAAGGAGTCCCGGACGTTGTCCCAGATGACAATCCTCTGATGCTTAAATTAGGATCACCGTGAGGGGAAGAACAGTAAGAGGCATAGAGAGAGAGAGAGAGAGAGAGAGAGAGAGAGAGAGAGAGTGAGAGTAGAATGGACAAGCCTAGATATGAGAATCGGGTCCTCGAAGGTGCTGGCCACGTCCGACGAGCCCTCGGAGAGTGCTCGTTGTGTACAAGACGTGCTTGGAGAGTGCTCGCTGAACGCAGGACGTGCTCGAAGAGCCACAGAGGTGCCCGAGACGGCAGGACTTGCTTCTCTATGTGTGCTTCTGCTTTTCTGACTGGCTCTATTCTTCCTCTCGATGTGTGTCCGGGAGTTTCCTTCCTCTTTTTTCCGATGATCCCTTGACGTCTGATCATAGGTCTATTTATATAGGTCACCCTGGCGGTGGAGGTCCGATCCTTAACAGGGAAAGACGTAAGTCATGGAGTAACGCCTCCTTGATCGTGGAGAGAGTTTCCCGTTGTGAACCTATTTATTCGGAAAGTGCGGCCTCGGGACGAGGATCTTGGTGCCGTGGACGCAACCTCGTCCCTGCAAGGGAAGGGGCCTATAAAGGCGTGAGCAACGTTCGGTCACTGGAGAGTTTCCTGGCGTCTGAGATGCTCACGTCGATGCTTCCCGTGGGCTGGCGAATCCTTTGTGGGCCTTTGCTGGGCCGTGGTTCGTCGAGCGGTCTGTCTTGAGCCTGACCGCGTCGGGCCACCGTGGGCCTGACGTTGATGGGCCGTACTAGGCCCGGCGGGTTCCACCCTCCTCCGTGTATTTTTGCCGTAAAATATCTCGCATGGAAAGATTTTTGGAAAAAGTTCAACAAGGACACTCATTTGGCACATCTGGAAATGTTGGAAGATGCAGGAAAAAGCCATTTGTTCGACCAATTCCAAATCCCAAAATGTCTCTGATTTCAAGTAGGCTGCGTACTACACCAAATACTATGTAGGCATAGAATATTTTCAAAAGAATAATTTGCAAAGAAAAAACACATTATTTTCAGAAAAATCATTTTCTCTCTGCTAAATTGCACATTATGTTTGCATGCATGTTTCTTCCTTAGAATATGTTTGCGACTGAGTAGCTTTTTATATACAATCAAGTAGACCCTATATATGTCATTTCATTTCCATCTTCATGGCATCTTGGGTGTTTAGCTTCCAGGGGAGGTGAAGTTAGGTGTCTGGATGGAGGTTTCACCATGGCAAATGGTTGACACTAATCCATCTGCTTCTCTTGTTGCCTTTGCCAGGTGGTGTCCATACATGTATAAATGGTTCTCCTTTACCTCCATTACATCCTCCATCCCTACATACATGCCCCATGGTTGAATTTTGTTTGAATGGCAATTGGAAAGACAAAAAGGCAACATACCTTTGCACTTAACAAGAACATCCTACTCCACATTAGTCCTTGAAAATGGGTTGTGAATCTGATTATAGGCATTGGATACTGAATTTAGAATATAAAATTGAAAATGACAAGACCATCCTTCTCTCTATTACAATTGAATTAGACATTTGGGCTTTAAACGTGCTACTAGATGGCAATGTTAAAGACTTTTAACTCAGGTATTGAGTTGAGAGATTTCTTAACATATAAAAAGGGAAGACACTCATGGTGCAATTGAATGGGTGGGGTGACTCAAATGAGAGAGTCAAGATTTAATACCATGTTAAAGACTCGAATTCTACCTTAAAATTTAGACATTAAATTGTGGGAATGCTCAACATACGAAGAGAGAGAGAGAGAGAGAGAGAGAGAGAGAGAGAGAGAGAGAGAGAGAGAGAGAGAGAGAGAGAGAGAGAGAGAGAGAGAGAGAGAGAGAGAGAGAGTATTCACAAATTATTCAATGTGTGACTAAACCTCTAACTCATATAGGCTGAGTCGAGTTACACATCGGGGGTGAAATCCAACAAGTTGCTTGTCTTAAACTTGATTTGACTCGACTCCAAGTCAAGACTATATGATCTATAGGGGTCGAGTTAGGTCAAAGATGAGTCCAGAAAGATTAAGGTCGAAGAATACGGGTCAGACTCAGTTAATACGTATTCAAGTCAAAATTTTTCAACTCTTAATTTAACCCAATTTAAAAAATTGTGTCAAAAATAGCCCGACTCAGAGTTGGACCTACCTTCAAAACTTATAACGTTGACCTACTTTTTACATAGTTGAACAAGATTGAGTCAACCAATCTTAGTTAAATTTTGCTAGGTCCAATCCTACCTTTCTTTATATACGTTTTAGATGTCTGCATGATTGCTCTCACCTTTTCATGGAACCATTATCTCTTAAGCCCATTGCAGTTAGAAGAATATCACAGCTCTTTGGCCTTAAAAGTATCACACATGTTGCCCCATCTCTTTATTACAGTTGCACGCATAAATTCTTTCTACTGCCCCCCCCCCCTCTTTCCTCATGAGATGCTCCTCTTTTCACCCTGTCCCAACCGATGATGGGCACTCGGAAGCTAAGTGAGTGCTGAGTCTCAAACTATGGTTCTAGAGATAGAACTCTCGTTTCGTGAACATACGTAGAATATGTTCGGGGAAGTTAATTTTTAAGTTGAAAATTTGAAATAGCTATATTCTTTTGATATTTTTAATATACATATTTTATTATTAAAATTATTTTTTGATAGATAAGTTAAGAATAAAGGTGAAAAAATTTACAACTCTCACGTGTGCTCGCAAGATTTGAATCCTCAGTCTCTCTCTGCAGAGGGGAGGGTGAACCACCGAATTATATGGGTTGGCATTCATACAATCTTATATTTTTAAGAAATTATTAATATTTCCCTAAAATTTTTATGAATTATTTTTGTACCCTTATTTTTATATTTTTACCTTTATACCCCTTGAATATTTTAACTCTAATTCTATACCCCCTAAAGTTACATTCCGTCAATATTTTACTTGACCGTGATAACTCCATGTAAAATGTCATTTTACCTCCCCCCCCTCTCTCTTATCGTTAAGTAGCTCGATGATATCTGTGAGGGAGAGTAATAGTTCAAATCCGAGGTGGAGGGGCTGGGGAGAGAGAGAGTGTGTGTATTGACCAAGGGTATGTTAGTCATTGGCAACGTTAACTCCCTTGGGTTAATCATTGTGAAAAATCGTTGATGACCTGAATACGATAGCTCGTATTAAATCTCTCTTTGGTATGGGGTTAAGCATTTTGTGGGTTAAGTAAACTTACTTAACTTAGTCTTACATTAACCCGATTTTGATTTGGTAGAAGGGGTGTTAACCTAAAGATAAAGTAATGTGTTAACCTACTTGTATTCTGGTGTGATTTGGTAATAATTGGGTTAACTCTTTAATCATGACAATTAAAATATCATAATTGCCCCTTTCTTTATGATTTTTTTAATATATCTCTATTCCTCTGTCACTCTCTCTCTCTACTCTCTCTCTCTCACATCACTCTTTCTCTCTCCGTGTGTCACAAACATTAATTAATCATGAGTTTAAGTATATATTTTAATTGAAATTTTTTTATTATAATTTAAATTATTTTTAATATATAATATAAATTAAATATATCATAAAAATAATTTTATTTTGATCATTAATATCAATTATATAACTAATGAAAATTTAAAAGTCAAAAATAACATTAATTACGGATTTGAAAAAGTCTAAAAAATATAAAAATAAAAAAATCATCCTCACGATCCTCGGAAAATACAGAACGCGTCTATAACATTTCGGAGCTGAAAAATGTAGTGGTTCGTCCTACATAGGGTTCCGCAGACTAATCAGTTAAAAGTCAGAGTAAATCGTAAAACGGACTCCAGAACCCACGAAAGCGATCGGAAACGCACGAATCTTAATCTAAAAAATATCTAAAAAATCCGAGACTTCACATTCTATATGATAAATATATTTTTATAATTATAAAATTTTTAATAAAAGGATATATAAAAATATTTTGAGATTATAAAAATCTTAAAATTTTAAAAAAATCACCTCACGATCTCTCCAGTGAGATTTGATAATTAGTAGGTTAACCTAATTTAAAATTTAATTTAAAATTATTTTTAATATAAGCTACAAATTAAATATATCACAAAAATATTTTTGATATAAAACATACTTAATCTCACTAATTAAAATTCAAAACATAGAAAGATCATTAATTATGACTTAAGTTACTATTCATCTTCAATTTTTATTTTATTCCAATTTTAAATTATTTTTAATATATGCTACAAATTGAACATATCATAAAAAATATTTATTCACAAATAATATCATTAATGTCACTAATTAAAAGTTAAAAGGTCACAAATATTTTTAAAAAGTACTATTTATCTTAATATCTTTATTTGATAGCTTTTAGAAATATTTTTAATAGATTCTATATCATAAATATATTGTTATAATAATAAAATCTATAATAAAAACTATCATTAATATTATTAACTAAAATTTTAAAGAAGATAAAAGTGTTAATAATTAATTGTTAAATATAGTTTAACTGAGAAAAGAGAGAGAGAGAGAGCCATTTAATGAGGAGAGAGAGAGAGCGCTTTTAATGATGGGATAAGTTCTAAACCCACCTGCGGAGGTGGGTTTCAAATTTCAGGGCTCTAAATCGGAATATGCTTGTTCCTCAAACAAAGCATAAAATGAATTAATCTAAAATTAACTATGGACTAACGTAGGGATAATCTGATACCAAAGCGAGGAAGATTTGAGACGTGGGATAAATATTGCAAAGATAAGAATGTAGGGATAGATATACAAGTAATTTTTCTTATTTTAAAAATAACCAAACGTTTGGGGACCGGAGCCCGATAGGCGATATCACGCGGTTGACCGTTGTGCTCTCCGACGCTAAAAAGGGCGGCCGCCGGCTCGGAAGGGGGGCGAGGAGGTCGGAGCGGAGGCTCGGAGTTAGGCTCCACTGGAACACCTCAGGCTCGGTCTCTGGTTTGGCCTTCTTCCCCCCATATATGTCCCGCCTCTTTCCCTCCAGAAAGCCCTTCTTTTCCTCTTCCAAGTTCTTTGTAGATGTTTGTGTCTCAGACATTTCGACGAATGTCTTCAAGACGTGATTTTTCTCGTCCTGCAGGGCCTACGTGCGGCTCCGAGGAGGCGGATGGAGTGGAAGGAGGAGGAGGGGGAGTGGCAACAGCAGCACGGTCGCCGCCTTGTTGGAATTCCGTGCGACTTCTGTTCTTTTTTACCCTAGGGTTTCTGGTGGTGGGGTTCTTGTAGAGGATGGGGAGTAGGGTTCCCGTTCCACACTACAATCTGAGGGCCGCCAGTTCGTACATCGGCGGCTCCCTCCACGACCTCAACACGGTGGACGCTGCCCCCGGGGAGATCGAGGGGATCAGCGACGTCGACCGCCACGCGGTCCCGGAAGGTAGCTTGGAGAACGACGAGGAGTCCACTTCGGTCGTGAGTTATCTACTTCGTTTTCTGTCTCTATTTAATGCCTTATTTTCCCTTTTTTTGTTTCCGCTTTCACTTATCATACGCAGAAGGAAGCAAGATTGTGAGTTTCCTTTTTTCGACTTTTTACTCAGCTAGGGAATGTTCATAGTTGTGGCCATTGACGCTATGGATTTCTGTGTTGTGGCAAAAATGATTAGAGCCCATGAGTTTTCACTTCAGAAGATGACAATTTTAGTCATTCTTTTGTTCAGAGCATCTCAGTCTTGAACGGTGCGATGAACTTTTGTTCACAGTCCCAGTTAGGCCCAATGCTGGCTTGTGCTTACCAGAGTTTGTTTTTTTGTTTTTGAAAGTGGGTCCACCATTGTATTAAACACAAAATAAGGGATATACAAGTATAGTCAGTATGCTCCCAAAAGCTCCTAACGCCATGGTGGTGAGATCCACCCTAATCCCCCAACAGAATAAAAACAGAGGAGTTGTGTGAATCAACTTTACATAGGTGCTCAGCCCACTCTCTCCCTTTCTCACAAATGAAAGAAACAGCTCTATCTGTTATTATTGCTTCTCTTCTAAAGGTTATGTTGTTCCTTTCTCCCCATAAAACCCAAAGGGTGGCGTGGAGGATGAGCTATCAGATAGCTCTGTCACCCTTAAGGGCCCACTTCCTGTGCCAATGTCTGATCAGGTCCACCACACTATCCGAGGAGCCAATGGCACATTGAATCTTGCTAGCGAGTTGAGTCCTTATCTCCCGAGAATAAGAGCAGCCTGTGAGGAGGTGGTTCAAGGTCTCCTCCTCATCCCCACATGGGTAGCTATCCTATAGGAAAAGTGCAACTCTATCACTAGTCGGCAGTTGTCCATGCGAGATCCTCCAGATCCGGAGCTTCACTTTCAAGGGACTCTTGGGCGTCCAAACATGCGATGCAAAGTGGTGGCACACTCCTCTGTCGGAGATGATAGAATATGCTGATCGGACTGAGAAGGCCCCCTCTTTCTCCCACCTCCACCGTCACTGATCCACTCTATCTAGCTGTAGAGTGTAATGGAGGAGGAGGAGATCCTATTGTTGATCTTTCTTCTCTAGTATGAGATTTCTTCTGAAAGAGGGAGTCCACGTCCCCCCTGAGAACTTCGGATCAAAATTCTGGGAGGGAGACTAATGCCAAAGGTACAACTACAGCCTCAAAAAGCTGAGGGAAAGTTTTCTCTAGGGACATGTTACCACACTATTTGTCCTTCCAAAATCGGCACTTTAGACCACTGTCTAGCCGGACCCAGACCCTAGCGTAGATAATATCTCTGCATTGCAATGTTATACTCTAGATGGGAGATATATAACTATGAGAGGTTGGAGCAAGATCCCATTCCCTAGATCTGTCATAATGCCTCTGCCTGATATCTTGTAGCCAAAGACCACTCCCATCAACCCCCGTTTTCCACAACCACTTGCACAAGAGAGGCAGGTTAAAACATAGTTGTCAAGGCGACAAGGCGACCCAAGGCGTTCATGGGGAGCCTAAGTGCTTAGGCGATAAGGCGTGACCCAAGGCGTTCATGGGGAGCCTAAGTGCTTAGGCGATAAGGCGTCCACTTAGGCTTTGCCTAGGTGACACCTTGACAACTATTTTAAAACCTTGAAAATATATATCTCCAATATTGAACAAGATACATAAAAAATTATAGATTTTAATATTAAAAATTCAGAGAGATAGAGAGAGGAGAGAGGGGCTGAGAGAGAGAGAGACACACACACACATAAAGAGAGAAGGGTGTTGGAAGAGTATCATAAGCTATGCCCAGGCTAGGCAGCCCAAGGCACCTAAGCAGGGCACCTTGGGTTGCCTTGGTCGCCTAGGCGGGCGTCTTGCTCGTCTTTCGGGGGGGCGGGGGGGGGGGCACAGAAAAGCTGGTGCCTTGGCCCCGTAAGAGTGCCTAGTCACCTAGGTGACACCTCAGCATCGCCTTGGCAACTGTCTTGACAACTATGGGTTGAAGTCTTTGATATTCGGTGTCGCCTAGACAACCACCTTGACAATCATGGGTTGAAGTCTTTGATATTTTTGATACCCTGTCCTCCCATATCCTTACTCTTACACACTTGCTTACCAGAGTTTCTTTCATTGCCCAGGACTGCATAGATGAATCATATAGAAATTCTTTACCTATTCATGGTGTCGAGGTGGACGATGGCCACTCTGGCCTCGAGAACAGTGGCGACTCTTCCAGATCCTCTTACAATATCCTGACTGTTGATGGTGATGCTGTCAGCTCCTGATACTATTTCTGCTACAATATTTCTTTTCTGTTAGAATTTATATTCTCAATCTGTTTCTTTTTCCCTAAATGCTTAATGTTGGATTTCAGATGTTGTACCCATTGAGACAGCAAGAGCTCGATTCTTGCAAATTGTTGTTGATCACTTTCTTTGTGAGCATGTAATTGAAGTGTCAGATGCTTCTGAAGTTGAATATGGTCATGGCCATGATAAGCTAAACAAGAGAAAGCCAAGGGAAGTTGAATACGAGGGTGATCCAAGGTTTGTCCTGCCTCTGATGTATGTGGCTAATTTGTACGAGACATTGGTTAGTGAGGTGAATATGCGGCTTGGTACTTTGGAGGGAATTCGTGAAAAGACCATCGGGGTTGCACTTGAAGCAGCTGGTGGCCTGTATAGAAGTTTGGCAAAGAAGTTTCCAAGAAAAGGTATTGCTCAATAGAGTTGTATTTAAGATAATAAAACAATCAGTGGCAGCTAGACTTGTTATGACATGCAATTCTGCATTGTTCCCCCCCCCCTCTAGGACCTTGTAGCTTTAAAAGACGAGAACTGGCAACTTCTCTTGAAACAAGGACAAGATTTCCAGAGTTAATAGTACAAGAAGAAAAACGTGTTCGTTTTGTTGTCGTGAATGGTCTGGTGATTGTTGAGAAGCCAACTAACATGCCCGTGGAGGATGCAGAATGGTAAGATGAAATCCAGATTGAGCTGTATATTTGCTGTTACTTTGATTCCATGGGAATCCACAGCATACACAAATCTCTATGAAGCATAACTGAATAAAGGTAATTGGAAATGTTATCTGGCTAATCACTTGTTAGTGCCAAACATGTGTTGCTAACCTAATACATACACAAACATGGAAAAAGTTGGTGTCGCACGTGTTCTGACCAACTAACATGTTCAAAAATCAGATCCAATTGCTGTAGTGGTGTACTATAGCCAATTAAAACGACCTTCTGATTAAGGGAAAATAATTGACTAAATTAGAAATGAAGATACCTAGGATATTACAGATTGATTGATCAAAAAGAAAAAGATCAATCAACAAGACAAAATTGATGCATTGGGATCCTTCTTTTTTTGTGAAAGTCGGTGGTACCACTATTGTATTAAAGTAAAAAGGGATGTACAAGTGTAGTCAATGTGTTTCCCAAAAACTCCCTATGCAGCCCAGAAAAATGGTCCACACCAAGCGGGTGTGACCCACACTACCCCCCCCCCCCCCCCCAAAAAAAAAAAAAAAAAAAAAACTCCCTATACAAACAACATAGACAACCAGTCATTCTTCCTCCAACAAAGCAAAAACAGTGGAGTATTGGAATCCTTCCTTTTTCAAGTGGAACAAACCAGACTAGAACTAAAGCAATTTCCAAAATGCCTTTTAGATCTTCCTCAATGCCCTTGCCATTTGCAGAGCATGATAAGCCTATGAATAATCATCTACTTCAAGATGAAATTCTAGAATTCTTGGGAATCATACGAGATCAATTGCTCTCTTTTATTTGCCAAATGGCCAGAACTTCATGTGGGCCTACTGGAAGGTCTACAAAAGATAAAAACAAAGATGTTTCCTTTGTCCCTTCCATGCAGTCGGACACCCCCCCACCCACACACACACACATACAAAAAAAAATACTATCTCAAATTTGTCGTTCTATCCACTTTCCAAAAAGGAGTGGTGGTGGAGTGATGCAAGAGGGATTTGAAGAAGGTTGGAGTTCAGTCGAGGGGAAGGAAGTCTCCTGTAGCTGAGAAACGTGGTAGACAGAAGGAGCTAAAGCTGCTGCCAATGCAACAAGATCTTTGTATCAGATGTCTAGAGAGAGGGCACAGGGGTAGAGATTGCAGAAATGCAGTGAAGTGCTTGTACTGCAAGGGAGTCGGCCATAGGAAGAGGTTCCGTAAGAAGCTCCACTAGGGGAAGGAGATCAAGCATCAAGCCAGCCAACAAGAAGAGTCAGTGCAAGAAGATGGTTATCAGGCAGTGCACCCCTCAGAGGAGGAAGGGAAACAAACCATCATTGATATCCTCGGTCCCCCTCGGTGATGGAAGGCATGAGAAGATTAGAAGCATGTGGGGTGGTGTCTGTCCAGGGAGAAATACAAGACAAGAAAGGAGCTGTGGAGGATTATTTGAAGCTTACCTGGAACTTCAACTCTTGGTGGATTAGGCAACTGAAGAACGATGACTTCCTAGTCTGGTTCCCTAGGCCAGAGTGTAAGCCATCCTGCCTTCATAAAGGAGTGATTCACAGGAATGGTTATTGCTTAAGATGGAAGCCATGGTCGATTGAGACTGCTACTCGAGGTGTCCCACAGGGTAAGCTACTTTGGTGCAGGATGTTAGGAATCCCCCTTCACCTCTGGAATCTGGAGACATTTCACAACTTAGTGGCACCATTTGGGTTCTTGAGGAGGGTGAACAAGGACACTCTTGATGGGGTCAACCTAAGGTTTGCTAGACTTCTGGTAGAGGTGGATAGTTTATTGCAGATACCAAAGGGAGTGCTCATCCAAGGAAGGCAGTATCGGTTTCGGCCGGTTCCGAAATCGATACGTACCAGTTTCGGTACCGGTTTCGATTTCAGCCGAAACCGTCCGGTTTCGGACCGAAACAGGTCAGTTTCGGCCGAAACCCTTAATGGTTTCGTCCGAAACCATTTAAAAAGTATTTTTTAATGGTTTCGGACCTGCTACAGTGATTTGGTCTAGTTTCGGATCGGTACCGGCCGAAACCGATACGTTTCGGCTGAAACGTATCGGTTTCGATCGATACTGCCAACCCTGTGCTCATCAGGTTGGGAGGGAAGAAGTTTTGGATAACAACCATTGCGGAGCTTGGGGATGCATGTAAGAGAGTGCATTCTATGTCCATGGACTGGACATGGGCAGAGTTGGTCTCCAACTACTGGAAGTTGCGCTACAAAGGTCCGTCTAAAACAGGGCAGTCGGAGAACCCGTCCTTGGAAGATAATGAGATGGAAACTCGGGAACAACCCATTCTGAGTTTGCGGAGGCAGAATCAGAGCCCTACAGGAAAGACAGTTGGAGGAATGCAAGCACGGGTTCCAGAGCTAGTTTTCATGAGCTCGGTGGTCCAAGACGGCAAGAAAAGCAAAATTGGCCTTTGGGAAGGAGTTCCCGAGGGTAGCAGATCAAAGAGAATCAACTTTTTGGAGATGTTAAGGGTCACGAGGTGATTCTGCAAGCCCGAGGGGCCCCAAGGGAGGTCTCGCAAGCTGGAGTTGGCTCTCTCGTTGAGGAGGGCGGCGCGAATGGCTGGGCAGCTTTATCGGGCGAAGAAGATATATAGCGTGGGCCCCTCATAGACCCGAGATGACTTACTCGATATTTGACTCTCATATCATATCGGGTAAGCCATCCGGGTGTCATTTGTTAGGGAATAATGTTTTGGGTAATGCTCCGGGTCTTCTTCTCTACCCGTAGGTTACCCGATACGAGCTGTTCTCCCCCCTACTCTTTGGAAAGCAGGGTCTTCGGTTGGCGTGGAAGATACGAGAGGAATCTAGCGCTCCATCGCTCCAACACCTCGATCATTAGCTATGGTGGATGGTTGCTCCATTCCACCGGTGCAGATGTCGCGAGAAGGCCCCTCTTAGAAGGTATTGCTTCTGCTGTTGTGTCCCGGTGCTGCAACTACTCCGCGGTATTGACAGGTTTCATGCCAGGGTGTTAACACTGGCCAGAGCTGTACAGGTGGTGGGGAAGACATCTGAAAACCCATCTTGGCCCTCTAATTTCAACCATGGATGGCAGTTTCGGTTTCAATTTTGGTTTTGGACCGAAACTAAATAAATTATTATTTTTTTTGCCAACTGTAGGGTTTCGGTTTCGGCCCGGTTTCGACCGGGTAGTTTCGGATCGTTTTGGTCCGAAACCGAAACGTTTCGGCCGAAACATTTCGGTTTCGGCCGAAACTGTCATCCATGATCTCAACATGAGGTTACGGTGGGACACTACCGGAGGATGATGATTGCGGGGTTGTGTGTCAAGTAAGAGGAGGATTGAGGGATTGTGTTTGTGAGTCAGAAATGAAGAATGATCAGATTATTCTTGTCTTAACAGTGGAAGGCCTCCAGGTTCTCATCAATATCCAAACAACGCAATCTGCAGGTTAGGGGATCGGAAAGTGTTCAGATTGATTCTAGCTCTGCATTGGATTTCTGGGGAGGCAATAGCATGGGTGAAGAGTTACAGGAAGAGATGGAGAATTTCAGACCTTTGGCTGTGGTAAGTCCAGATGCAGAGGATCAATAGTTGGATGACCTTATAAAGCAAATTGGGTTAATGGTTGGAATATCATTTGTAGGGAGAGAGGAATTGGTCAGGAGAACTCTGAGGAAAATTAGGAGGAACTTAAATCTGCAGTTATGTCTGAAGAAAAAGGGTACATGGGGTGGGCAGAAAATAGGTAGGAGAGAATTGATGTATATGCAATCAAATAGGATGACGGTGGGGCCTTTAAACAAGAGGAGATGATCCAGCTAGAGGAACTTCTCACCCTCCTACTATCCTTCCATCCTCAGGACGGTGACTACATTGTGAGATTGCTTATGGAGTCATTTCGGATGGAGGAGCTCGTCACAGCTTTCATGATCAGGTGTGGAGACCGAAGAGCCCGCTTAAGGTGAAACTACTAGCTTAGAGGATCTCACATGGCAGATTACTAACTCAATACAGGTTGTTTCGTTTCCTTTCGGACATCCAACAGACTTGTTGTCTTTGCAGTGAGGATGACGAGACCCTGGACCACCTCTTTGTAGGTTGTTCCTACTCGCAGGGGGTGTGGAGAGAGCTTGTCAGGAGGACCGACTGCATCTTTCTCCAGCACTGTGATGTTCGTCACTTGTTCGAGCATTGGGACAGGCTTTGGCCCATCAAAAGCGATAGAACTGTGTGGTAGCTTATTATTCACGTCACCCTGTGGACGTTGTGGGGGGAGCGGGACAATCGGATCTTTAGACGAGAGTCTCATGCAGACAACTCTGTGGTTTCTTTTGTTTGTAATCGTGTGAGGGAATGGGCTGCTATTCTATGTAATGTGAATTCTCTTCGTCCTTTTTGGCTGTCTGGGGGATTAGGCTGTTCCACACTTTCTGGGTGTGGCCTTTTGTTGTATAGGTTTTTGGGGTTGCCATTTTTGGGGTTCTCACAGCCTCTTCTTATACTTGTACATTCTCTTTTTATTTTATACATTAGTGGTACTACCCACTTTCAAAAAAAAGAAAACAGGATGATGGAGGGGCTCAGATCAAAGAAGCAAGCAAACCCGGGGAAGTTGACAGCTGATCAATGAAGATAGTCTCCTGGAACTGTAGAGGTCTGAATGGGGAAGGAAAATTCAGAGAAATTAAAGCCATGGTTCTGAGGGAGCATATGGATATTCTATGTATTCAAGAAACAAAAATGGAGTCATTTGACAGGGAAGGGATAAGGAAGCTTGGGGAAAACTTTTTAGAGGGATGGTGTTTTAAACCTGTAGAGTGGTCTAAAGGAGGGATATTGGTACTTTGGAACCAAGAGGTACTTCAAAGTTGTGAGGAAACAGTGGAACGGTATAGTATAACAATAAAGTTCAGAATGCAAAAAGATGGGTTTCAATGGCTGTTCACATGGGTATATGGGCCAGTAAAACATGATCAGAAAGAAAGTTTTTTTCAGGAACTCTGTACAATCTCTAGTGGTAGCAGAGGGGCCTGGTATGTCACGGGGGATTTCAATGCAGTCAGGTTCCCAGGGGAAAGATCTAATCAAGTTAGCTGGTTGGTGGAGATGGACTTATTCCATCATTGGATTCAGCAGGCACAACTCTTAGAGGTACAGCTGAGCTCACTATTCTTCACATGGATAGGCCCAGGGGAGAGGAAATCTAAGTCAAGACCTATGTAGTCTGAGGCGTGAGGCGAGCGAGGCGACCAGGGGGGCGTCTCACGCCTCAAAGGCCTGGGCGATGGCCGAGGCGTTTGAGGCGTTTGAGGCGAGAACTTAATAAAAAAATAAAAATAAAATTATATGTCACAATATCACACAAATATATATTTTTTGAACAGTAAATATCATAAAACTGCATATACACTAAACAAAAATATCATAAAATATCATACCCTGCACAATAATAACATATATAAGCCTATTAAGCCCACTGCCACCCATGAGAGTGAGAGATCGGAGAGACAGAGAGACAGAGAGTGAGAGATCAGAGAGACAATGGAGAGAGTGAGAGTGAGAGATCGGAGAGAGTGAGAGATCAGAGACAGTGAGTGAGAGAGTGAGAGACAGTGAGAGAGTGGAGAGAGTGAGAGAGTGAGATCGGAGAGAGTTAGAGAGTGAGATGAGAGATCGGAGAGAGTGAGAGATCGGAGAGAGAGTGAGAGAGAGAGTGAGAGTGAGAGATCGGAGAGAGTGAGAGAGAGAGATCGGAGAGAGTGGAGAGACAGTGAGAGATCGGAGAGAGTGAGAGAGAGAGATCGGAGAGAGTGGAGAGACAGTGGGAGATCGGAGAGAGTGGAGAGACAGTGGGAGATCGGAGAGAGTGAGAGAGTGGACATACCGAGAGTGAGAGTGGCTGGAGGAAGCCGGAGCCGCTGCCGCACGTCGGACTGCCGCACGCCGGATGAAGCCGGAGGAAGCTGCTGCCGCTCCCGCACGCCGGAGGAAGCTGTCGCCGCTGCCGCTCGCCGCTGTCGCTCGCCGGACGCCGGAGGGAGGACACTCGCAGTCGCCGCTGCCGCGGAGGTGGAAGCAGCGAAGGCAAAAAAAAAAAAACCCACAGTCGAAACCCTCGGGGGGGGGGGGGGGGGAAGTTAACCGGACGGACTCGTATATCGGGTCGTTGAGACCCGATACGCGGATCCGGCGAGCGGCAGAGCGGGCGGCCTCGCGCGGGCGAGCGGGCGAGGCGCGCGGAGGATGCGGACGCGCGCGAGGCGCTCGCCTCGGTGAGCCGGGACGGCGCGAGGCGGGCGACGGGCGCCTTGCCCCGCCTCACCGCCTAGGCGACCGCCTAGGCGCGTTTTCAACTACATAGGTCAAGACTCGACAGAATTTTTATATCAGTAAAATGGCAACAGAGATTTAGCAGTTTTGCAGCTAAAGGACTTCCCAGAGTGCTTTCTGACCACATACCTATAATGTTGAGCACAAAGGAGCACAGAAAACAGAGCAGATTATTTTGGTCTGAGAGAGCATGGGAACATGGATGGCAGTGTCGGTTTCGGCCGAGTCCGAAACCGAATCACCGATACGAATCGGTATCGGTTTCGGTTTGGCCGAAACCCGATCAAAAGCTTAAAAAAATTTGAAAATGGACCTAAAAATTCATAAACAAATAGATATAAATAGATATAAAGTTAATAATCACATAAAAATCAGAAAATTCATTAGACATGCATTTGATTGTAAAGAAATTAGATTAAGTGCAATAAACATGAAGTAGACATTGAAATTCAAACATTGAACATGTTAAACTAATATTCTTGAGTACATACTGAGCATAAAGTAGGTTCAAGCATTACAATAAATCTAATTAGACACAGTAAATGTTACGGAAATTAAATGATCTTTACCTAAATGAAGAGGCACTAATATGGGTAATAACTAGAACCTTCTCCCTCATCGTCTGGCTTTTCATGTTCATACCCATAAGAAGGTTACATGTATGGTCTATATTCACTATAGCCAAACAATGAGGTAGCCAAGTCCTGCATCCCTCTTTGGATCCCTCTTGGAGTGTTTGGTTGGCTTGATTGGAATCCAGTATCAGCATAAGAATCTTGAGGAAGAGAAGAGGAACTGGCCGGATGTGGATAGAACTGGAATGCTGGTTCATGACCCCACCCATAAATGGCTGCCTCCTGTTGGCCACCTCCATAACCTGATGGATGCTCATATTGAGTATGTGAATCATATCCTCGCTCACCCTGACTGTAACCTCTGCCTGTGTCTGCGTGGAAGGAGGAAGGACCACCAGCATCTCCACCGCCAGTAGTAGCACCTGCAGCACCTGCAGCTGTACTAGGATCATCATCATCATCACCACCATCACTGGCCAGTCGTCTTTTGGCCTTTGGGGGTGCTTTTTCCTGTTTTGGTGTGCTTTCTTCAATCACCATTGACATGAATCCTGTTCCCTTTGACGTGTGCCTCAAATAAATCTGTTTCAACTGCTCAATTGCCGGGTCCTCTCGAGCAGCAGCATTTGTTCTCTCAGTTTGCCCATGCATTGATGTACTTCTTCTTAAGGATGCAGGTGGCTTGCCTATTCTAGGAGTGACTGGCCTGCTATCTGAGTCTGAGTGTCTAGCTGGCTGAAAATCATGCTGCTCCTCAGTGTCATCAACAACCCCAGGTGGGTCCCTTCTCTGGTGCGCATGAGTATCTCTGGCCCTCTTTGATTTTCTTCTGAATTCGGGATCTCTTGGCTCATCTTCATCTAGTATGCCCTATGCCCATCTTCTATCATCATCATCATCAAAAACGGACTCATCAATCTGCTCTCGTGTCTCCACTCAAGACTGCAAGGGATTCTCATCATCAAATAAAGCGTCTACATCAATTTCTGGCATTGCATCCTCTGCGACGCGTTTGTCCCTCAGCATTTGTCTTATCTTCATGTTCTTTATTCTTAGTCTCATATTGTAATGACAGTAAACTAATTTTTCTAACCGTTCAGCCTTTAGTCGATTGCGAACCTTTGAGTATATAAGGCTGAACGTGCTCCAATTTCTTTCACATTGGCTTGCCGATGTTGTTTGACTGAGCACCATAATTGCAATGAACGCCAATGTATTACTGCCCACATCTCGGTTGTTCACCATTATCCACCAATCAGCTGTTCCACCAACCAAACAAATAAATGTAAGGTGTAGAAATACATATTGAGGTTAAGAAATCACAAAAATAAAATATACCTGGGCTCACTCTTCCCACAGCGTATTGTAATTGGGAGTCATAATATGTCCCAGTCCTCATTCTATGATTGTTCATCTACAAACATAAAGTAATACATTAACATAACTACTTAAATAAATTCTATACCTGTTATTGATAAAATCAAATAAAGGTCAACCTCTAGTTCGGCCTGAAGTCTCTTTTCTGGTGTCCTCGATAAACGACCAATGACTTTTAAAGTCCCTTAGAGCACCTCGCCATCAACATGTGCATCGACATCGTACATAAATCGAGGGTTGAGGAAATAACCTGCATTTGTGTATAATTAACTAAATGTTATACATAAAATAACATATAGGCATTACCCCAATTTCAGTACAATTAATCACTCACCAGCTGCATGCAAGTCGTGGTGTAATGTGTTGTCCCATCTCTGGTCAATAATTTTTCACTATTTTGCATAATGTCTGGGAAGGGAATCTTGCAACTCCAATTTGGCACGGTCCATGGCCTCGTACAGATAGCCCATATCATTCTTCTCATCGCCATCCACCATTCTTAGGACCTTCACGAGGGGTGACTACTTTCAAGTACCGTGGCACCCTGTCCCAGAATTTGTTGTCGTCCACGATGTGACAGACATCCAAATAATCCATCTGAGCATCAACATTGCCCTTGTCGATGTATTCCCGCAGGGCATTGTGGTACATGAAAGCTTTCAGCTCATTCTTGTACCTGTGCAAATAAATGAAATTTGAAGCTGCATACTGTTACATATCAGTAAGGATAAAGTTAATAGAATTGAGATCAATCTTATACCTGTGCAAAGACTCCAAAGAAATAAAATTGGAAGCAAATCTGGTTGGGCCTGCACGGATGATATCTCGCCCTCCACTGACATGCGCCCTGAACATATTCAATATCCTAGGATGGCCATAGATATACTGTGTGACTTTTTGTGCCTTGTTAATTGTCTTCTTCACCTGTTTTTCCTTCCCTATGTCTTCAAGCATCAGATCCAGACAATGTGATGCACATGGGAGTCAATATAAATGACTGCGCTTCTGCATCAATTTATTCCCTGCAGCCTTGTAACTGGCTTCATTATCAGTCACCACTTGCACAACATTCTCCTCTCCAATTTGTTCTACCATGCCATCCATCAAATGAAACAAATAATTTGCATTCTTTTCATAATCTGATGCATCAACTGATTTCACAAATACTGTACATTCGATGCAATAAACCAAAAAGTTTATCATGGACTTCTTTGTAGTACCAGTCCAACCATCACACATGATGGTGCATCTTCTCTCCACCCATATATGCTTGAAGCTTTCAACCCAATCATGGAGCTCCTCAACCTCTCCCTCAAGGCCACGCCCGTATATGTCTCGACATGAGGGGGCCTTCAAGTCAGGGCCAGCATCTGCTATGGCATCTATCATAGGTTGGAAATATTCACTTGAAGCTGCATGTGCAGGGACACCTGCATGAAAAAATCATTTGCAGATACTTTTAAATGCACGCCTTGCAACTTCTGCTGATTTTTTGACCCCTCTCAATGCAGACTTGATTTTAGGTTGTGTAGCCTGGGGCCTTCTGTGGAGATAGCTGTCCATGGGACCTGTTCTCTGCGTATGTGGGGCAGCACCAATGTCAGGACGTCGTGCAGCTGTACTCTCGTAGGTCCCTGAACCCATGGGTCCCTTCCCTTTCCTTCGAGCGGCTTGTTCACGCTCCCTTGCTTCAGTCAGCTCTGGATCAGAGTCCTCAGTGCCTTCCTCATCATCATCCCTCCTAACCCTTCTGCCAGAAATCTCCTCTGCAATTTCAGCCTTATCCTCAGCCCTTTGTTGTATCCTCTCCTTTTTGCCCAGAAGGCACTGCCGCATCTCTTCTCGTACCTCTCGGGGACAGTGGTCGCATTGTCTCACCTCTCCTCTTATCCCTGCCAAATGTTACTTTCCTCTGGTAATTTCGCCATGTAGCTCCCTACCACAGTAATTGCATTTCACCTTTCTTCTCTTAGCATCAACTAAGGACATGTGGGCCCACCCCGGATCCTCCTGCCCTTGCTGCTCCTGTGTTTGCTGACGTCTAGGCATGATGCTGCATTATGACAGTCAAAGACAATCTCTCGTAAGTACGATGAAAAAAAGATAATTCTACGTGATAGACCTCCAAATTATTGAATGAAGCTTAATTGAACTTCAATTGTGGCTATGAAAGTCGAATTAGACGAAAGCCCCAATTTTTATGAAGTAATTAGGGCTTAATTACCAATTAACCCTTAATCACCCTTCATAAAAACAAAATCCCAGTATGATCCCACCCCAATTTCGTCAATGAAGCTTAATTGAGTTTCAATTGTGGCTAAGAAAGCCGAAATAGACGAAAGCCCCAATTTTTATGAAGTAATTAGGGCTTAATTACCAATTAACCCTTAATCACCCTTCATAAAAATAAAATCCTAACATGATCCCATCCCAATTTGGTCAATGAAGCTTAATTGAGCTTCAATTGTGACTAAGAAAGTCGAATTAGACGAAAGCCCCAATTTTTATGAAGTAATTAGGGCTTAATTACCAACTAACCCTTATCACCCTTCATAAAAATAAAGCTCCCAGCATGATCCCACCCCAATTTCGTCAATGAAGCTTAATTGAGCTTCAATTGTGGCTAAGAAAGCCGAATTAGACGAAAGCTCCAAATTTAAACTTCTAATTACTAATTTATTAGAAGTGTTAAAAAGTTAATCATGGTTTTAAATTAACCTACAACACAACATTTAACCTACAACAAATTTTTTTTCAACAACTCAAACCAAAAAAACACAAAACATAAAAAACCCTAAATTTACCTCCACAAAATTTACCTCCGCAGTGGCAGCACAGGTCGGACGGTCCACAGCAGCAGCCCCCTGCCCCCAGGCCGGCTGGCCCAGCACAGTAGCACAGCAGCAGCAGCTGGCAGCGGCTGCCTCCACAGTCCGCACAGCAGCTGGCAGCAGCGGCAGCAGGTGAGGCAGCAGCCTGCGGCAGCAGTAGCAGCAGCAGCACCACAGCACCAGCAGGCAGTAGCAGCAGCACCGTCGCCACAGCAAGGAGGGGAGGGGGTTTCGGCCGAAACTCCCCGAAAAGCACACCAAGTGTGGGGAGTTCACATGAGTTTTTGCCGAAACCGGACGGTTTCGGGCCGAAACCATCCGGTTTTGCTCGAAACTAATATCGGTTTCGCCCGAAACCGATAAACTAATGATGTGTCGGATTGCTACAGTCATTCGCCTGGTTTTCGTATCGGGTATGACCGAAACGTATCGGTTTCGGCTGAAACTGACAACCATGCATGGGAAAGACATGAGGACTATAAAGATCTGGTGGATCAATGGTGGAAGGAAGCACCAAACGGATCAAATGCTTGTCTTTCACTGGTAAACAAATTAAAATGGATGAAAGGTAGTATGAAAGCATGGAGCAAACATACCTTTGGACAAGCTGCAAGAATAAGGCAAGATCTTCTCCAAAGTATTGACGACTTTGATACCAAAAATGATCAAGGTGTGCTATCAGATGAAGAGACAAGGAAGTGGGAATGTATCAAACAGAATATGAAGAATGGTCAAATAGAGAAGAAATTAAGTGGAAACAAAGAGCTAAAGAACTATGGCTCAAGGAAGGGGATAAATACACAACATATTTTCATGCAATGTCCAGTGTGAAGAAAAGGAAAATTAATATTGCAAGCCTTAATGTGGGGAATACAAGGGCTGTAGAGGAGCCAGACATTCAGAAAACCACAGTGGAACATTCACGGAAGAAGAACAGTGGAGGCCTCACATCAGCAATGATGTGTTCCAGAAAATTTCAGAAGATGATTCTAAATAGCTAGTTAGGCTATTCTTAGAAGAAGAGATAAGAAATGTTGTCTTTGAAATGGATCCCAATAAGTCACCAGGGCCAGATGGTTATTCAATGGGATTCTATCAAGAATTCTGGGAAACAATTAAATTGGATGTTATGGCAACAGTTTCAAACTTTCAGAAGAGGCCTTGGAATGTGAAATTGTTTAACTCAACATATCTGGTCCTCTTTCCAAAGAAAGAAAATGCGGAGTCGCGGAACGACTATAGACCAATTAGTTTGCTCAATGGCATATATAAAATCATAACAAAAACTTTAGCTAATAGACTGAGAGGAGTAGTGGGCAGCTTGATGGATGACAATCAGTCAGCATTCCTGAAAGGAAGATTCATTCTCAACAATTACATGGCAGCATATGAATGCATTCATGAGCAGAAGATTAGAAGGGAACAATGCTTGCTCCTCAAAATTGACTTTGAGAAGGCATATGACAGGGTGAATTGGAAGTGCTTATTCAGAATTGTTCAGATTATGGGGTTTGATCAACAGTGGATTGAATGGGCGAGGACCTGTGTCAAGACTGCAAGGTTCTGAGTGTTAGTTTATGGTACAGCTTGTGGATACTTTGGCAGTTCAAGTGGATTGAGACAAGGAGACCTACTGTTCTCTTTACCTTTTGTCTTACTTGGATAGGTCCTTAGTGCCATGTGGACAAAGGCAAGGGCAGCAGACTTTATTGAAGGGATTAAGTTGGGAAGAGGCTCAGAGGAAGTTACACATCTGCAATGTGCAGATGACACAATCTTATTTTCATCTGCACTGGACGACAAGCTACTTAATCTGAGAATATTGATTACACTACTTGAGACAGTAACTGGCCTGAAAATCAACTTCTCCAAGAGTGAGATAGTGGATATAAATTTAAATGAAGATAGGAGGAAATATATTGAGCAAATTCTAGGTGCGAGATGGGGATCATTTCCTATCAAGTACCTAGGATTGCCACTATCTGATGGGGTTATAAAAGTAACAGATTGGGACATCATTATTAAGAAAGTAGGTGATATAATTGCCTCATGGAAGGGTAAATTGTTATCAGCAGGGGGCAGATGGATCCTTTCCAAGGTCACCCATACAAATTTATCGCTTTATTATTTATCCATCTTCAAGGTTCCTAGGTCTGTTTGCAGGAAAATTGAATCAATGAGAGCTGCTTTCTTCTGGAAAGGAAGAGGACCAGAAGAGAAAGGTATCCACCCCATCGCCTGGAAACATGTATGCAGATTAAAGGAAGAGGGGGGAGCTGCCCTGATACCTATTGACATAATAAACAGTGCTCTTCTGATGAAATGGATTTGGAGGGCTGATACAGAAGAGGGGCTATTGTGGAATCTTATTGTGAGAAAGAAATACTTGCATAATCACGAAGCATGGTTTTCAGACAGACTTCAGAACACTCACTTATCCCCAGTATGGAAGAACATCATGAAGAATTTGGACTTCTACAGGTGCTCAGCCATGTTACAAGTGGGTGTTGGTCAGAAAACAAGGTTTTGGAAGGATCCCTGGGTGAATAATATATCTCTGCAGGAAAATTTTCCTAATCTTTATGGGATAGCAGGAACAACGGGGATAAGTATCAGCTCAGTCTGGTCAGAACCAGGAGATAACTCTCATTGGAGTCTGAGTTTTCGTTGTAATCTCATGGATAATGAATTTGATGAATTTCTGGAGCTCTCACATTTGCTAGATAATATGAATATGACCCAAGGAAAACAAGACACCAGGGTATGGAGATAGGAAAAGTCGGCTACATTCTCAGTGAAATCAGCGGTTAAAATGTTGGGGCAAGGAGGGAGGAAAGTAGTCTGGCACAAGTGGGTCTGGAACAGGAAATTACCTATCAAAATTAGAAATTTGCAGTGGAAAATAGCATGGGACAGAATTTTGACAAATGATAGAGTGAAGAAGTTTAAGCCAGTTGTCAGGGACAGCGGTATATTCTGTGGAAACTTTAAGGAAACTATGGATCATTGTTGACCCCATAAAATATCCTTCACACCTTCAGAATTGTTTTTGAAGGAAGATATATATCAAAATGCATGTTTGAGTGCATAAAACTTTTTATAAGTTGACACCGACGTGTTCTCATAAACAGAAAACAAGGAGGAAATTCTTCTGGGCTCCACTTGTTGAAAAAATGAATTTTTCAGTTGTTCGGAGCCTTTTTATAGGAGAAAAAAAGCCAAAGAGAAGCCCCTCCGCCTGTTGGCAGGTCGGAGGAGGACGTCCTCCGCCCTGCACAGGCCGGAGAGGACTCCCCTCCGCCCTGAGCAGGCCGGAGGGGAACCCCCTCTGGCCTACACAGGCCGGAGGAGGCCCTCCGCCCTGCTGGCAGGCCGGAGGAGGCCCTCCTCTGCCCTGGGTCCGCAGCCCATTTAAAAAAAAAAGAAAGAGAAGAAAAGAGAGAAAACTGAAGGAAGAGGAAGAGACAGGGGGGAGAAGATGAAGAGGCATACCTATTAGGATTCCACCGGAGGAGTACTCAGAAGAGGCCTCCGCCCATTCTCCCCACTACTATAAAATGGAGAAGCCCAGGAGGGTGAGAGCCTGGATGGTAGCACAGTTTTCTCCCGCAAGAAAGATCCCACGAGGAAAGCAAGGGGTTTTGTTTTATTTCTGGGAAGTTGCCTTCTGCTCCCGTGAGCAGTATAGGAAGCACAGCAGGGGGCAACCAATTTTGGAAGCAGTTGTCCTGCGAAGGCATGACAGCAGCAGCAGCAGCGAAGGGCTTCCTTCTTTTTCAGCACTCCTGCACGTTTGTGGGCGAGTTTCCTCCTTTTTCTGGGAAGATGCCTCTCTAGCATGGGAAGGGATATGGTCACCACAAAAAAGCCCCCCCCCCCCCCCCCGTGTTCCGGTCACCTTCTTTGAGAACGGTGTGCTTAAGAAATCTTTCACCCCTTGCAAAGTGGTGTGCTTAAGAAATCTTTCACCCCTTGCAAAGGATCATGGGCTTCAAAGGTTCTTCAAATGAAAATGGGCTTGCTTCATGAGAATGAGATTGAATGGGCTTGCTTCATGAGAATGAGATTGTTTCATTCTGGGCTTGTTTCATTCAAAAGTAAAATTCAAATGCCCTTAAGCAGTCAAAGTGGGTCTACAATTCAAATGGGCTTATGACTGGAAATCAAATGGGCCAACAATGTTATAAGTGCAGATGTTGTGAAAGTGCAGACATGCCATGCTGTGAAGCATTATAGAAATGCAACCATATGACTGTACAGAAATGCAACCATATGCAATGCTGTGCAGAAACGCAACCATATGCAGAAATGCAACCATATGCAATGCCGTTACAGAAATTCAGAAATACTATAACAACATTACAGAAATGTAGAAATGCTGTTGCAGAAATGCAATGAAACATTACAGCAATGCTTTACATAAATGTCAAGGAAAATTATGCAATGTTGAAGCTGTACAGAAATTCTTGCATTATTGCATTTGAAATGGCTATGGGCTTGTTTCCATGCACAAGTAAGCAGTCAAAATGGGCCTACAATTCAAATGGGCTTATGATTGGAAATCAAATGGGCCAAATCAAATCGGCTTACAAATTGAACAAGAATCCTGCAAGTTCAAGACTGTGAAACATTACGGAAATACAACAGAAAGGTGCAGAAATGCCATGTTACAGAAATGCAGAAATACAACATTACATGTTGTGAAACATTATAGAAATGGAATGCTGTGCAGAAATGCAACAATTCAACAACAAGAGAAATGCTGTAACACAATTATGCAACGTTGAAGCTTGGAGATATGTTTTCAAACTCAATAACAACAAACACAACAACTTTCAATAACAACACAAGAGATGCTGTGAAACATTCAACAAGTTTCAACAGCACATTACACAAATGCCATGTTATATGCTGCAAAAATTAACAATGCAGAAATCAACAACACATTACAAATGTTGAGGCTGTATGCTTTACGGAGATGCCAAGAAAACTATGCAACGTTGAAATGCTGTGAAACATTGTAGAAATGTCAAGAAAACTATGCAATGTTGAGGCTTTGAAGCATTACAGTAATGTTGAAACCGTACAGAAGCATTATAGAAATGCTTTGCAAAAATGCCAAGGAAAATGTTTAAACTTCTACAAAGAGTGGTGGAAAAATTGCATAAACACCCCGTGGGTAACAAAATGTAGAAATACCCCCCGAGGGTAAGAAAATTACAGAAATACCCCCGGTGGGCAGAAAATTGCAAGAATACCCCCGGTGGTCAGAAAATTGCAGAAATACCCTCAGTGGGTAGAAAATTAGAGAAATGTCCTCGATGACGGGAAAATTGTAGAAATATCCCCGATAGCGGAAAAATTACAGAAATACCCCTATTTGTGGGGTCTCAAAATTATCAAAATATCTTCGTTTTGGTTTACGCCGTTTGCACGACTCGGTGGAGCGGGACCACGCCCCTTCCTTGAAGCGGTGTGCGCTCTCCTGGGTTCGGCTTACGGCTAAACATCCAAATTCATCTTTCACGGGCGAGAGCTATCATGTCTGGAAACTTTGAAATAGTGAAATTACAAATGAACTCTGGAGCGTCAAGTGAAATGAAGATGAGGAATGTCCGGAAAGTCGAGAAGTGACAGGGCTACTCCAAGAAAGTAAGAAATTGCAAGAATATCCCAAAGGTTAGGAAAATTGTAGAAATACTCTGATGGAGAAAAATTACAAATATACCCCGCCTCAGGCGGGACTGCCCTTTATGGACACCAAGCCAACTTAAGGGTCCGATCACGATGGAAAATGAGTGATTATGACCACGAAGCAATTCTGACGGATCGACAGTAATCATCTTGGCGATCCAACGGTTCGATCGTGATGGAGTTCAAGTTTAATCGTCCGATCAGGGGACAAAAGTAAATACAACGGCCCGATCAGGACGAGAGCAAATTCAAAGATCCAAATGCAGATTGAAGCAAATTCAAAAGCACTGGTCGCGACCGGATGTAATCCTGAAGACTCGATTACACAATCGGGACCATATGTAAAGGTCTTGAAGGACTGATTGCAATGCAAACTATATATGTTCAAGGAAATAAAGTCTTCAAATTTCTTTGCAAGAGTGTGTACCCGTAATGGACAATCAAGATCATTTGTCACAACTAATAGAGGCAAAAGGCATTCTTCGACAGTTAATCAAAGGTGTTCGGACTTGTCCGATGTAAATTAACACCGACTTCTGTCGGTGGGGAAAAGTCTAGTACACGAACCCTAAATCATCTGATAAACCCAAACAACGCGGAATTAACAAATATATCAAAATATCCACATATTCATCTGACGAAATCGGATGCCCGAAAATTTCGCGTGTAAACAAATTGGCACGCCTGGTGGGACTTTTCCTGCCTTTCATTTCTCTGTCAAAGAATAGCCTTGTCTCGACAAAGGTTGTGACTCCTTCACACTCTTGCAAGAAGTTCGAAGGATTCCTACCATTAAAGTTGCCGCCGGGGGCATCAAAGTGAAAGCTACTGGGGACATCAAGGTTAAGGCTGTCGGGGGCGTCAAGGTTAAGCGGTCCCTTTTAAAGGCCAAATGTCAACATGTATCTAAAGTTGCTCCTACTAGCAAGGGGGTGTCATTTCGGCCGTGGCTGCTGTCGCTGGGGGCATCAAGGTTAAAACTTCTTGTCAAAGGCCAAATGACAACACAATACATGTCCAAGTTGCAATTACTAAGAGGGGACAAACGCCACCCCAGTCATGGCTGCCGCTGCTCGGTACGCCCAAGTGAAGGCTTCCTGTTGAAGACTAAGTGTCAACAAAATTCATATGTTGTTCCTGCTAGCCGGGGGCAATGTCGCCGCCCTGGAAGAAAATCTGTTGTGACTGTATTTAAGTCTGGCAAGATTAGTCCTTGACGAAAAGCAAGCAAAATAAAAAAGAAGAAGAGCAACACAACTGGCTAGATAGAGGCGAGCCGATCTCACAACAATACTTCGCCAAATACATCATGCTGAGGCAGAGGTGAAAGGAGCCAATGCCTAAGCTTCGTTCTGAAACCAAGACACATGTGGAAAGTCAAAGCCTCTAAGTCTGGGCAAGGGGGCAATCCTATTGCCGTCTACATCAAGTGAAAGGTGAAAATGAAAGAAGTTGACAACCAAGTCTCACGCAAAAAAGTCAAAGCCCTTAAGCCTGGGCGAGGGGACGATTCCGTGAAGCAACTTCTTATCAAATAAATATGGGTCACCAAGGAGGAGACCTCGAACAATCTATAAGCCTTCTAAAGGCAAGAACTTGAGGCAAGAATTTCAACCCTAGGGGCATGTTCCAATCAGCCCCAAAATAGATTCTCCTTGCCCTCAAGACATGACATGAGGTAGAAAAGGATGAAGAATAGATAAAGAAAAAGGAAGAAGGAAGAGGAAATTGTTGAAGAGTCAGGCTGCCCTCTCAGAAAGTCAAGAGGGCGTATCTGGCAAAGAAAACTCCAAGAAGAGGTAGAGGCAAAGCACTAAATAATGTTTCGAGCAAAATCTCAAGCGAAACCTCAAGCAAGGTGACTCCGACAAGCACCAGCCCGATCAGAAGTCCAAACCAGAAGGCTCCAAGCCAAGTCCCAGGCAAAGCCAGAAAGGCCAGTTCGGGCAGAAGGCTCCAAGCAAAGCTCTAAGTGAAGACAAGAATACAAGCCTGAAGAAAAAAAGGCGAAGTAAAACCACTGGCAGTGCCAAGAAGGCAGATTCATGGGGGACCTCTGTCTTTTCCCTTTCCAATTTCAACACTCTGTTAGTGGAGTCTGTCCCAAAACAGTCACTTGGCGAACCTTTTAAGGCTCTAAACATGTCTACCTGACATCAAGCCATCTATGCATGAGATCCAACCCCTGCTTTGGTACCAAATCGGTGTTGAGCACCAACTTATTTCTTGATCCACCAATTTTGGGTATTGTTCTACTTTGGGCTCTAAGCCACCCTTGGCAATCAAGCTCATTTTCTGGTAACACAAAGCTAGCTTTAGGCCTAAACTTGTGCTTGTGACACCAAACCAATTTCGGCGTCAACCTCTCTCCCCGTTGTCCACAGGGAAGTTGTAAAATTTCCTACCAAATTTTATCCCAAAAAAAAGAAAGAAGAAAAAAAGAAGAAAAGAGAAAGAGAGAAAGAAAGAGAGGAGCACTCCTGGCCCAGGCCCTCCAAGGCAGAAGCTCAGAGCGAAAATTTCATCTCGAGAGGGACGAATTCCACCCAACTCGGTCGTCAAACAGTCAGTCCTCTTGAAATGAAGCGCAAGCTGAGGAGGAGAAAAACAAGAAAGAAGCGTTTGAAGAGAAACATAAAGAAGCAAAGTTGAATAGGCGGTTGCCATGGAAATCCCCAGAAAAGGAAATCCCTCTGCGAAGAACTGCAAAAGAGAGAGACTAATTTTTCCTTTCACTCAATGAAAAGCATGTGAAGTTGAAGCTACATTTGTTATATGATCCACCTCAGTTGGATCATCATTTTGTCAAAGCTCAAATCTAGAATTCAAAAAAAAAGGAAAAAAAGAGAAAAAAAAAGAAAAAAGGGCTTAAAATAGAGGTGCCCCGGCGGACTTAGCCATTCCCATCACAGAGATGGTTAAAAGGTAAAAAGGTCAAAGAAATTTGGCTGAGGTGAAAACCCGAAAGGGCGTCTCAAGCAAAATTGGGTAACCCCTCAGCGTGAAAACCTGAAAGGGCGTGCTGGAAAAAGTTAAAGGGGGCCAGCTTCGGCGAAAATCCGAAAGGGCGCTGGAGTTGGTAAGGTGAAAAAAAGAGAAAAAAAAAAAGAAAATATATTTTCTGCAATCATCATGAACCAGCATCGTGGTTATCCTCCACTTGAAAATCCTGTCCTATCAAGGGGAACAAATGCATCAAAACCCAAACCTTTGGTTTGAAACCCCTTTCGGGTCAATAACCATCTAAAATGAAACCCAAATCCTTGGTTCAAAGCCCCTTCGGGTCAGCCACCATTAAAATCAACTCTTTGGTTACCCAAGCCTTCCTTGGATCGCCACAAAAAAAGAGACACAAAACCCAAATCATTGGTTCAAAACCCCTTCAGGGTCAGCAACCACAAAATAAAACCAAATTTTTGTTGCCCAAACCTTTCGAGTCAAAAAAAAGAGAGAGAGAAACCCAAAGTCATGGTGTCCAAACCCCTTCTCGGTCAGTTACCATTCCAAAACCCAAAAACTTCATCGTCAAGCCCTTTCAAGCTAAAAGGCCGTGGGCCTATAAGTCATTGGCCCCACATCTTCCTTATGGTGGAGGATCAATGGAAATTCAGACACTTTGTCCCAACGACAACGTCAAGCAACAACAGTGTCAAGCAATAATAACAACAAAAAAAAGAAAAAAAGAAAAAAAAATGGGGCTTAAAATTGAGGTGCCTTGACGGACTTGGGCATCCAACTTGTTGGTTGCCTAAGGGCAAAACGGTCATAAAATCCGGCTGGAGTGAAAATCCGAAAGGACGCTTCAGGCAAAAATGGGTAACCCCTCAGTGTGAAAACCCGAAAGGGCGCACTGAAAAAAGTTAAAGAGGGTCAGCTTCGGCGAAAACCCGAAAGGGCGGTGAAGCTGGTAATGTGAAAAAAAAAGAAAGAGGAAGAAGATAGGAGGAACACATCGTCATTATGGACTACCATCTCAAACATCATTCGTCCAATGGTTTTGTCCCACCGTGGCGAACACATTATCAAACCCATCAAATCACAAGTCCCAGAAAAACTCACCCAAATTCCATTGGCCCTCAAACCATCAAGGTCACCCACGGTAAATTCTAAACCCCAATTCCAATCTTTGACTTCCAAACCACAAGGTTGGTCAACCCTAATTCTAATCTTTGACCCCACTTTAACTCCTAATGCTTGACTTCTACGCCACGGAGGTCGGTACGAGAGAAAAAAAATGATGAGAGAAAAAAAAAGAAATGAGAAAAAAAAGAAGAAAAAATGATAAAAAAAAGAGTTGAAAGAAAAATGAGAGAAAAAAAAAGGAAGAAAGAAAAAAGAAAAAGACGAGAAAATAAAAAATAAAAAAAGAGGGAAAAGAAGAAAAAATGAAGGAAGAAAAAAAAAGAGAACTATTGTTATTCATCACCATGAGCCGTCACCATCGACGCCTCTTTTTATCCCCATTCGGGGCAAGCATATCTCAATACTAAACTTCTATGGTAGTGTTGGCATTCATGTCCGTTTGGGCCGTCAACCCTACCTAAGTCACAATCTTTGGTTTAGACCTGCAAGTCCTTTTAGACCGTCAATTCCACTAAATTTCTATGGTAGTGTTGGCATTCTTGTCCGTTTGGACCGTCAACCCTACCTAAGTCACAATCTTTGGTTTTGACCCGCAAGTCCTTTTAGACCGTCAATTCCACTAAATTTCTATGGTAGTGTTGGCATTCATGTCCGTTTGGACCGTTAACCCTACCTAAGTCACAATTTTTAGTTTTGACCCGCAAGTCCTTTTAGACCGTCAATTCCACTAAATTTCTATGGTAGTGTTGGCATTCATGTCCGTTTGGGCCGTCAACCCTACCTAAGTCACAATTTTTGGTCTTGACCTACAAGTCCTTTTTGGACCGTCAATTCCAAAAAATTCTCAAGTTTTTGGTGTTTATTCACATATGTCCTTTTGGGCCTGTCGACGCAAAAGACCACCTTAACTTCTCAAATTTTCAAATGATGAAGAAGCCGAAGATGGTGCATGAAATGGACAAGCATGTCCTCTTACGTTGCCTCTCTCCGAAGGAAGCCAAGATGGTCATGCATGAGGTCCACCTAGAGCTCTGCGGTGCCCATCAAGTCGAGGACAAAATGAAGAAGAACATGAAACTTAAGGGTTTCTATTGGCCCACCATGTATGCGAATTGCAACTGATACGGCCGCACATGTCATCAGTGCCAAGCTTTCGACCCAGTGCCAAGAAGACTCCCAAGCTCGTTGTACACCATGGCTCCTACATGGCCCTTTACAGAATGGGGAATGGATATCGTGAGACCCTTCCCACCATCCATAAAAGGCTACAAATTCATCCTAGTCGCTACAAATTACTTCTCCAGGTGGGCCGAAGCTATCCCTCTACGGGAGGTCACAAGAGAGACAGTCGCCCAATGTGTCAAGCACCATGTTATATATCAATTCGGCACCCTCTGTCGAATCATGTCAGATAATGGCACTCCATTCAAAAACATGACCATTTACTAGTTGGCAGTAAAGTTTCATATCGACTGGAGAACGTCAACGGTCTACAATCCCCAAGCCAATAGATTGGCCGAAGCCTTTCAACAAGATCCTCTGCAAGTTCTTAGCCAAAATAGCAGGTAGTCTTAAAAGGGACTGGGGAGAGAAAATTCATGAGGCTCTCTGGACATATCGAACTGTGTATAAGATTTCTATCGGTTGTTCACCCTTCTCTCCAGTATATGGGGCAGAAGCCGTAATCCCAGTTGAGATTGAAATGTCTTCCTACAGGGTGGCCTTGCATGTTGGCCTCCAAGCCCATGAACATGATGAAATACAGAGAAGACTTGAAGAGCTCTCCGATGTAGAAGGTAAGAGGTTGGAAGCTTACAAACATCTATAGCTCTATCAAGCCCGAATGATCAAAGTCTATGATAAGCTCGTAAGACAAAGGGCGTTCAAAAGAGGCGACCTCGTCATGGTCAAAAGAAAGGGAAGTCATGGCCGGCAAATCCAGCGACAAATTACTACCCAATTGGCGTGGGCCCTATGTTGTCACAAGGGTCTACGAAGGAGGCCTCTACATAGTTGTTGATCACAAAGGAGAAATGTCATTCCCACCACTAAATGGGAAGCATTTAAAGCTATATTATGCTCCCGAGCATGAGTTCAAGCAACAATCTATACAAGACTTGCCCTCCTCCGCAGGGGAGTAAGGATGGGTAGGGGAGTTCCCCCCAGAGAAAACTCAAAAGTCACGGTTGCTTCGAACAATTCTCGTTCATGTCCCACCGTGTCAAATGTCAAATCCAAGTTTTGACTTTCCAATTTCATTGGTTAGTCCCAAATCCCTAAATCATTTCGCCTCCCAACCTAGTTGGTCAGCCCCAATTCCAAAGTTTGGCTTTCCAACTTCCTTGGTTAGTCCCAAATCCTAAATATTTGGCCTCCCAACTTAGTTGGTCGGCCCCAAATCCCCAAGTTCTTCGACTTTCCAACTTCCTTGGTTAGCCCAAAATCCTAAATCTTTGGCCTCCCAACCTAGTTGGTCGCCTCTCCAAGTTTTTTGGCTTTCCAACTACCTTGGTTAGCCCCAAATCCTAAATCTTTGGCCTCCCAACCTACTTGGTCGGCCCCAAATCCCAAGTTTCGACTTCCCAACGTCGTTTGGTCAGCCCCAAATCTCAAGTTTTGGCTTCCCAACGTCGTTTGGCTAGCCTCAAATCCTCAAGTTTCGGCTTTCCAATTTCATTGGTTAGCCCCAAATCCCCAAGTTTTTGCTTCCCAACGTCGTTTGGTTTAACCCCAAATCTCAAGTTTCGGCTTCCCAATGTCGTTTGGCCAGCCCCAAATCCCCAAGTTTGGCTTTCCAAGTTCCTTGGTTAGCCCCAAATCCTAAATCTTCGGCCTCCCAACCTAGTTGATCGGCCCCAAATCGAAAGTTTTTTCGGCTTTCCAATTTCATTGGTTAGCCCTAAATCCCAAAGTTTAGCTTTCCAATTTTATTGGTCAGCCCCCAAAATTCTAAATTCCAAGTTTCGGCTTTCCAATTTCATTGGTTAGCCCCCAAATTCTAAATTTCAAGTTTCGGCTTTCCAATTTCATTGGTTAGCTGCCAAATCCCAAATTCCAAGTTTTGGCTTTCCAATTTTATTGGTTAGCCCCCAAAATTTCAAGTTTCGACTTTCTAATTTCATTGGTTATCCGCCAATTCCCAAATTCTAAGTTTCGGCTAACCAATGAAACCAAAATTCCAAATTCCAAATTTTGGCTTTCCAATTTCATTGGTTAGCTCCCAAATTCTAAATTCTAAGTTTCGGCTTTCCAATTTCATTGGTTAGCCGCCAAATCCCAAATTCCAAGTTTCGGCTTTCCAATTTCATTGGTTAGCCCCCAAAATTCCAAACCAAAATTCTAAATTCCAAGTTTCGGCTTTCTTTCGGCTTTCTAAATTTCAACTTTCGGCTTTCCAATTTCATTGGTTAGCCCCAAAATTTCAAATTTCAAGTTTCAGCTTTCCAATTTCATTGGTTAGCCCCAAATTCCAATTTTCAAGTTTCGGCTTCCCAACGTCGTTCGGCCAGCCCCAAATCCCCAAGTTTTCGGCTTCCCAACTTCGTTTGGTCATCCCCAAATCCTCAAGTTTTCGGCTTCCCAACTTCGTTTGGTTAGTCCCAAATCCTCAAGTTTCGACTTCCCAACATTGTTGGTCGGCCCCAAATCCGCATGTTTTGGCTTTCCAAACTTCGTTTGGTCTGTCCCAAATTCTAAATCCTGGCTTTCTAAATTTCGTTTGGTTAGCCCAAAATCCTAAGTTTTGGCTCCTAAACCATTTGTTTGGTCAGCCCTAAATGAAGTCCTGACTTTTCCGAACCTCTTTCGGTCAGGCCCAAATCCAAACTTTTGGCTCCTAAACCGTTCTTGGTCACCCTTAAAATCTGATACCCAAGTTTCCGAACTCTACTTTTGGCCCTTAAACCGTTAAAGTTCGGCCAAGTCATCACTTTACAGTTACTCTCCTGCAAAGTGCAACCTCTAATTTCAAGTTCCGGGAGGGTTAACTACCCTGGCTCAAAAAAAGAGGGGAAGAGAAAAGAAAGGAAAGAAAAGAAAAATAGGAGAGATCAAAAAAAAGAAGAAGAAAAAAAATGGAGAATGAAAAAAGGAAAAGAAAGAGAGAAAGAAAAGAAGAAAAAAGAGAAAGACTGCAAATCCAACGAAGGAAGCAAATTCTATTGCATTTGTGAAATCATGTCAAGTGTCTGAGACAAGTCGTTAGGGAGACTCCAAATAAATGAAAGAATGCACAACATGAGTCTAGTGACAAGCCCTCGAGATAGCTGCAACTAAACGAAAGAATGTGCATCAAGTGCGAAGCTTAACGCCTCCTGAATACATCTTGTTCCAGCTTTGCTTTGCAAAGTCGCCCTACATAACTCTAATGGAAGGAAGACACTCCTAATGAAACAAAGGCTGCAAATCAAAAGACTGCGTATGTGGCAGCATTAGGTCACTCAAATTTGAAGCTGCGGAAACTCTAAAATTCTCCCAATATACGGACTTGATGTGACAGCTCGGAAGGAGCCTGCAAAGTAAAAAAAAAGGGAAAATCATCAGTATACAAGAAATCTCAAGTTTTACCAGCAAAGTTGATGCGGAAATTAAAGATTGGAATATTAATTTCCGTACCGTGACATGGAAGTTCTAGAAGGATCCCTTCAATAGAACCTGCAAAGAAAGGCATTTGTATACAAGAAAGTTCAAATCATACCGGCAATGTTGACATGAAAGATATAACTCAAGCAACAGTAAATGCTTACTCAGTGAGTCCTCTGACTCAAAATAAGCATGCAAGGTTGGGCTTTGGGTAAAGTCGGAAAGGCAGGCCCAACCAAAGAACTCCAAACCAAGCTATGGGCAAGCTCCAAAAGGTGACATTAAGCGGGAGCAATTCAAGTCCAACTATAGGCCAAAAAGGGTGAGACCAGGGCGGAATCCCCCAAGTTAAGTCCAGACAAATCAAGGAACAAACAAACAAGAAGCCCAAAGCAGTATCAACATCTCAAAACTCTGGTCTTTATATGACCGAGTTCCAAGAACCGTCGCCCGAAATAATCAAGCAAGCACTCAATGTCACCCGCCAAATATATAAAGGAGAGGCTGATTGGGTCAAGATGGTCCCAAAGAAGCATGGTCACCCTAAACCCCCTGAAAGAAAAACCCAATTCAACAACTCCAAATCTGGAGGCACCTCCCAGCAATCTGCAAAGGTAGGAACTCCTTCTCCGAATGAACTAGCGTAACCTAAAAAGGCAGGAGAAGAACGAGGAAAAGGATTTAAAAAGAAGACTGAGGAAGCAAGCATCCTCTCTGGTGTGACCATCATGCTAGGGTGTCCCAAAGAAGCATGGTCACCCTAAACCCCCTGAAAGAAAAACCCAATTCAACAACTCCAAATCTGGAGGCACCTCCCAGCAATCTGCAAAGGTAGGAACTCCTTCTCCGAATGAACTAGCGTAACCTAAAAAGGCAGGAGAAGAACGAGGAAAAGGATTTAAAAAGAAGACTGAGGAAGCAAGCATCCTCTCTGGTGTGACCATCATGCTAGGGTGTCTCACCCTACCAGGGAATGCCAAGAAATCCAAGACTTCATTGAAACCATTATGCAAAAGGAAGAGATCGATGCCCAAAGAAGCTGCGTGAAACGGAGAAATTGCAGATAGGCAATCGAAAAGCTACTAAGCCAAAGCCGTCCCGCAAAGAAATGAAAGAAAGAAAGGAGAAGAAACCCTGCTACTTCTGTTGGCGCATTTTGCAATTCTTCAATGAAACTCAGTCTTAGGTCGACTTGGTGGAGCGGGTCCATGTCACTTCTCTGAAGTGCTATGCGCTCTCCTGAGTTCCCTCCTAGAGATCACTGAGTCAAGAAATATCCAATTCAACCAAGCTGAAGGTAGAAGTCAGATGGCCCGGCGTAAAGCACGTGATAGTACCAACTACCAAATGTCGGTCCAAACTAAAATGTCAAACTCTGCTCAGAATTGGTGATAACACCGCACATGAGTTGAGGGGGGAAGGAAAAGATCCAACAATATTCTCCGCTATGTCATGAAGACTGAGGAGAGGAACGGAAGTGTCAACATGCACGGGCCACCCGCCGTCACCTTCGGCTCCGACAGACGTCCCGTGGGGGGCATTTGTTGACCCCATAAAATATCTTTCACACCTTCAGAATTATTTTTGAAGGAAGATATATATCAAAATGCATATTTGAGTGCATAAAACTTTTTATAAGTCGACACCGTCGTGTTCTCATAAATAGAAAACAAGGAGGAAATTCTTCTGGGCTCCACTTGTTGAAAAAATGAATTTTTCAGTTGTTCGGAGCCTTTTTATAGGACAAAAAAAAGCCAAAGAGAAGCCCCTCCGCCTGTTGGCAGGTCAGAGGAGGACCTCCTCCGCCCTGTGCAGGGCGGAGGGGGTTCCCTCCGCCCGGAGCAGTCCGGAGGGGAACCCCCTCTGCCCTACACAGGTCGGAGGAGGCCCTCCTCTGCCCTGGGTTCGCAACCCATTTAAAAAAAAAGAAAGAGAAGAAAAGAGAGAAAACTGAAGGAAGAGGAAGAGACAGGGGGGAGAAGATGAAGATGCATACTTATTAGGATTCCACCGGAGGAGTGCTCAGGAGAGGCCTCCGCCCATTCTCCCCACTACTGTAAAATGGAGAAGCCCAGGAGGGTGAGAGCCTGGATGATAGCACAGTTTTCTCCTGCAAGAAAGATCCCACGAGGAAAGCAAGGGGTTTTGTTTTATTTCTGGGAAGTTGCCTTCTGCTCCCGTGAGCAGTATAGGAAGCACAACAGGCAGATGAGTAGCAGCTCTGCGAAGGCAACCAATTTTGGAAGCAGTTGTCCTGCGAAGGCAAGACAGCAGCAGCAGCGGCGAAGGGCTTCCTTCTTTTTCAGCACTCCTGTGCATTTGCGGGAGAGTTTCCTCTTTTTTACCTCTCTAGCATGGGAAGGGATATGGTCACCACAAAAAGCGCCCCCCCCCCCCCCCCGTGTTCCGGTCACCTTTGACAATGGTGTGCTTAAGAAATCTTTCACCCCTTGCAAAGTGGTGTGCTTAAGAAATCTTTCACCCTGTGCTTAAGAAATCTTTCACCCCTTGCAAAGGATCATGGGCTTCAAAGGTTCTTCAAATGAAAATGAGCTTGCTTCATGAGAATGAGATTGTTTCATTCAAAAGTAAAATTCAAATGCCCTTAAGCAGTGAAAATGGGCCTACAATTCAAATGGGCTTATGACTGAAAATCAAATGGGCCAACAATGTTATAAGTGCAGATGTTGTGAAAGTGCAGACATGCCATGCTGTGAAGCATTATAGAAATGCAACCATATGACTGTACAGAAATGCAACCATATGCAATGCTGTGCAGACCATATGCAATGCTGTGCAGAAACGCAACCATATGCAATGCCGTTACAGAAATTCAAAAATACTAAATCAACATTACAGAAATGCAGAAATGCTGTTGCAGAAATGCAATGAAACATTACAGCAATGCTTTGCATAAATGTCCAGGAAAATTATGCAATGTTGAAGCTGTACAGAAATTCTTGCATTATTGCATTTGAAATCATTGAAATGGCTATGGGCTTGTTTCCATGCACAAGTAAGCAGTCAAAATGGGCCTACAATTCAAATGGGTTTATGATTGGAAATCAAATGGGCCAAATCAAATGGGCTTACAAATTGAACAAGAATCCTGCAAGTTCAAGACTGTGAAACATTACGAAAATACATCAGAAAGGTGCAGAAATGCCATGTTACAGAAATGCAGAAATACAACATTACATGTTGTGAAATATTATAGAAATGGAATGATGTGCAGAAATGCAACAACTTAACAACAAGAGAAATGCTGTAACATAATTATGCAACGTTGAAGCTTGGAGATACGTTTTCAAACTCAATAACAACAAACCCAACAACTTTCAATAACAACACAAGAGATGTTGTGAGACATTCAACAAGTTTCAACAGCACATTACACAAATGCCATGTTGTATGCTGCAGAAATTAACAATGCAGAAATCAACAACGCATTACAAATGTTGAGGCTGTATGCTTTACGGAGATGCCAAGAAAACTATGCAACGTTGAAATGCTGTGAAACATTGTAGAAATGTCAAGAAAACTATGCAATGTTGAGGCTTTGAAGCATTACAGCAATGTTGAAACCGTACAGAAGCATTATAGAAATGCTTTGCAAAAATGCCAAGGAAAATGTTTAAACTTCTACAAAGAGTGGTGGAAAAATTGCATAAACACCCCCGGTGGGTAACAAAATGTAGAAATACCCCCGAGGGTAAGAAAATTACAGAAATACCTCCGGTGGGCAAAAAATTGCTAGAATACCCCCGGTGGTCAGAAAATTGCAAGAAATACCCTGAGTGGGTAAAAAATTGCAGAAATACCCTCAGTGGGTAGAAAATTGCAGAAATGCCCCCGATGACGGGAAGATTGCAGAAATATCTCGATAGCGGGAAAATTACAGAAATACCCCTATTTGTGGGGTCTCAAAATTACCAAAATATCTTCATTTTGGTTTACGCCGTTTGCATGACTCGGTGGAGCGGGACCACGCCCCTTCCTTGAAGCGGTGTGCGCTCTCTTGGGTTCGACTTACGGCTAAACATCCAAATCTATCTTTCACGGCCGAGAGCTATCATGTTTGGAAACTTTGAAATAGTGAAATTACAAATGAACTCTGGAACGTCAAGTGAAATGAAGATGAGGAATGCCCGGAAAGTCGAGAAGTGACAGGGCTATCTCCAAGAAAGTAAGAAATTGTAAGAATATCTCAAAGGTTAGGAAAATTGCAGAAATACTCTGATGGAGAAAAATTACAAATATACCCTGCCTCAGGCGGGACTGTCTTTATGGACACCAAGCCAACTTAAGGGTCCGATCACGATGGAAAATGAGTGATTATGACCATGAAGTAATTCCGACGGATCGATAGTGATCATCTTGGCGATCCAACGGTTCGATCGTGATGGAATTCAAGTTCAATCGTCCGATCAGGGGACAAAAGTAAATACAACGACCTGATTAGGACGAGAGCAAATTCAAATATCCAAATGCAGATTGAAGCAAATTCAAAAGCACTACTCGCGACCGGATGTAATCTTGAAGACTCGATTACACAATCGGGATCATATGTAAAGGTCTTGAAGGACTGATTGCAATGCAAACTATATATGTTCAAGGAAATAAAGTCTTCAAATTTGTTTGCAAGAGTGTGTTCCCGTAATGGGCAATCAAGATCATTTGTCACAACTAATAGAGGTAAAAGGCGTTCTTCGACAGTTAATCAAAGGTGTTCGGTCTTGTCCGATGTAAATTAACACCGACTTCGGTCGGTGAGGAAAAGTCCAGTACACGAACCCTAAATCGTCTGACAAACCCAAACAACGCGGAATTAACAAATATATCAAAATATCCACATATTCATCCAACGAAATCGGATGTCCGGAAATTCTGCGTGTAAACAATCATATATTCCTGATTGTGGAATCATTACAGCAGTATGGTCTCAGCTTTTCAAGACAATAGGGCTGCACTGGAATTGGGGAGATAATGTTCAAGAACTCATTATGAGATGGAGAAACATTTACCCAGGGACTGAAGAAAAGGAATTATGGATGATGCTTCCAGCTATGTTATGGGCCTGTTGGAGAGAGAGAAATAATAGAATCTTCAGGGATGAATTCAAACATCCATCCACCAATATCGGGAGCTGCATTTAAAACATCCGGGAATGGTATTTCTCTGTTTTCAACTCCACTGCACAACAGTCCATCCTATTGTACAAATTGGGAGGGTGGAAAAGATTGATCCTGTAGTCTATTCCTAACTATCTGAGGCCTTGGCCTGTGTAGGAGGGGGGAACTTTTTCTGTTCCCTGTCAAGATTCTACCATCTTGGTAGAGTCCAGGGTTTTCCTTTTTTTAGCTTCGCTGTTTCCTTTCTTTGCTTGTTTTATTTTAATGAATCGTGGTTTCTTTTGGTCACCTTCCAAAAAAAAAATCTCAATTCATCCCATTTCGTCAAATCTGGGTTGTGTATTATGAACAATGAATATGACATGTACAATTCCGGTAAGACTTGAAATTCTAATGTATCGACTTGACCTATCTAACCATTTCTTTCATGGAAAGTGCTCCCATCTATCTCTGCAACTTATTAATTTGTTAAAATTTATTACCTGAATGACATGACATGACTTTTGTTCTCTCCTCTGTATGGACTTAAACTAATAGTGCAACCTGTCACTCAAATAGTTATGAAATAGCCCTTCTACCTTCCATTATGACATATCCTTCAACACACATTGGCTTCAGAGAGTTGAATTGTGTCAAGACCATTTTAGTGCACACATAATACATCACATTATGTGGTTATACGTGTTGATTTAGGTCAACCAATCTTTTTTAGGTTGTTTTTTGTGTAGAGTTGGAAAAGTGTGATATGAACTACTAAATAGGCTGCTTGGGTTGAGCTCCAATAGGTTGGATTTATAAAGGAAGTTCAATGCAAACATGACCTATTAGTTATAACACAAATTGCTGATCATATGTGATGTAGAAACCTTTCTCTGAGAGAGGTTGAAGTTGGGATTGTATCCCATTGGATGAAGAATTAAGACTAAGAATATGGCTCTAGGAAGCTAAACCCTCTGCAATAGAAGGAACAAAAAGGAAAATATAGCATGTAGCCTAGGAGTCGAATATACACAATTTTGTGCACAATCTTGGTAATACTCAAGAAGACTAGTTCAAAAGAAACTTTTTAATTTTGAGGAGTTAAGGTCAAGTCAGTATCTTGCGCAGGAAAAGGAATATGGTTCTTCTCTGATTATGGTAACAACTTGAGGTGGAGGTACATCTGATGTCTGTTCTTGGAATCTAACTTCATTTTGAAACTCTACATATCCCGAGTATACCTTTGCTGTTTATTTTTTTAAAGAAAATAGTGGATTGTCTTCTTTGCTAATAGAGTTAGTACAATCAAGTGGAGAAGAGGAAAGGTTCCTGTAATGCTAAAGAAAAGAGAAGTGACTGGTAATTACAGTGACTGAAACATAATATTCCGAGACTGCTAGGTACATGCAATATAAATCTAGAAACATAAAGAAAGGAGAAAGCTTGAAGGTAAATATTCTCTAGGTATAAGTCTACTTCCTCCAAGGATTGTCATTACGGGCCTTCCACGTACTCCAGTAGACCACATGGGAAGTATAGATAAAATCTTGCAAGAGTCTCCTTTGCCAACTTTCAGCTTCAGGTGCTTGAAGAAATGCCACATCTCCTCTACTGCCCCGAAAGTAAAAGATAACCTAAGCAGCTTGCCGAAAATCATTGGAAAAATAGATGATTCTGGAGAACTGTTGCAGAAAGTGCACTGGTCATCGCAGTTGGGAAGCCATCTTCCATGATATAATTTAGTGACAGTACACTATTGAGATAACATTATAACAGCCAAATAAAAGCTTTAACTTTCAGAGGAGTCTTAACCTTCCAAATTCTGCAAAACAGTGGAAAATTAGCAGTTTCCTTCAATGAGCTGATACAATGATTTTGCTGAAAAATTTCCACCATTCTTCCCCCAAAACACACAATCCATTTGATAATGTGAATGCTGCTGAATAACTTAAGGAGAGATAAATACTTCTCAAACTCATCATTCTTAAGGTCCCTGTATAACATGATGAACCAATGGAATCTTCTACTGTGAAGCTGGTAATGGTCACTAACATGTTGGCACTTATATGAACTAAGTCTCTAAAGATTTTTGGAAATTTATCTTTTAGGCAAAAACCTCCTGTCTATTTCTCCCACCAGAAGAAAGTGTCCTGGCCATTCCCCACTCTTATCTGCTTGCCTTTTCCACCCAAACAGAGACTCGAAGATCTCTTCCAAATAGGAGATGCGTAAATCTGATTGTCATACCACAACAAGTATTTTGAAGATGCCTGTTGAACCCCACAATTATCAACATATTATTCTGAGTAATTTCAGAAGTTAACTAAATTAACTCTGTTAAATGACGGCGTAAAGCGATTTAAAATTGCAGTCGTTATAGGAGGATTAACTTCAAGCACCCTCGGCATCCCATAGAGCAAGTTTTTCATACAAAAAACTGTGTGTTTTAACATGAAGTCATTTCGTCAAACAATTGGCAGGCGGTGTTGAAGTCAAGTACTAACGTCGCAACAACACAAAGGATGGTAGTCCCGACGTCCGAGAAGCTTTTGTCAATGTGTCACAAAGTTATTCCTCCGCTGTAGACACCTAAGACAGCAGGGCAGGGTCCAAGAAAGCCAAGAAAAAACAAAAAGAAAGCCACATGCCGCTGCCTCCAAGTCAGTAAAAAAATTCCACGGAAGACTGCTGGAAAAGGACAGCACTGGGGGGCTTTTATAGTTTTTTAAGTGGGAGACCCGGGGGGACCGCCCCCCTCTCCCTTTTTCCTCTTTGTTTGGTGCGGCAGCAGGCAACCCGGAGGCACTCCCTCTGGGTGTTGCAGACCCGGAGGTTGCCCCTCTGGGTCTTGCAGATCGGAGGGCCCACCTCCGGGGCATGCAGCACCCGGAGGTGGCACCTCCGGGTTCTGCATACCTGGAGGTGGCACCTCCGGGTCTGCAGACCCGGAGGTTCTCCCTCTGGGCTGCGTGCCCAAGACAAGGGGGGCCGACCCGCCTCTCCCCCTCTTGTTCTGCTGTGCGGCGGCCAAAAGGAAAAAAAAGAAAAAAAGAGCAGGAGGAAGGCCCTCCGTGTCTGGAGACCCGGTGGAGCCTCCTCCGCCCCTTGTCTCTCTCTTTCCCACATGTTTGCAGTTAAAAAAAAGAGAGAGAGATCAAAGGACCATAAATACCTGGAGTTGTTACTCCCGGGTTTGCTCTTCCACTCCCTATAAAAGGAACCCAAAGCCAAGAAGGAGGGTTCGGAAGAAGGGAACACTTGGAGCTCTCGAAGCTTGGAGCAGCAAGGAGCAGTCCAACGCGCAGCAAGCAGGTGGCGGCCCTTTCTTGGAATTCTTCTTCTCTTGTTTAAACCCTATTCTGTGAAAAAACACTCACTTAAAGGGGGAACTTTACCAAAATACCCCTACGTGAGTTTGGTGTATTTTGTGAATTCGAATGAATTCAAGATATGGAATAAGTCAATTCTGATCATGCAAGCATCAAAATTAATTTTTTTATGCTCAAGACCATGTGGAAGGCTCCAACATGCGTAAAATTATATTTTTACCCTTGCATTTTGGGGAATTGCCCAAATATCCTCAAGAAACCATGAGAAAGTTATGGAATGCAAACATCCCTTGGAAATGACATAAGTTTCTTCGAACGTCTTCAAAGTTGGCGAGACATCATGTTCGAGTCAGCAAAAATCCAAGAGTTTGTAAGTATACCCTCAAAGTTCACAAAATTGTGTAAACATCCGGGGATGCTATGCAAAGCTCCGAAATTTCAGAAAAGGGCATGTTCCTCGCATATAAGCCCTGGTTCAAGAAAAATTACATATGAATCCTAGTCCAAGGAAAAATTGCGCATAAATCCTAATTCAAAGAAAAATTACATATAAACCCTGATTCAAGGGTAAATTGCATAAAAACCCTAATTTGAGGGAGAAATTGCAAATGAACCCCTTCTAAAGGGAAAGTTGCAAATAAATCCCTCCAAAGGGGAAAATTGCAAATAAACCCCTCTTAAGGAAAGAGTTGCAAATAAGTCCTCATACGAAGGGAGAATTGCAATAATACCCAGAGGTAAGGGGATTTCTCCGTGGGGTAAAAGAAAAAAATAAGAAATCTTCATTGTAGCTGGTACCGTAAGGGCAAAGGAGATCTTAGGTAGTTAATCAAAGGTGTTCGGACTCGATCTGATGTAAATTAACACCGACTCCGGTCAATGGGGAAAGGTCCCGTACACAAACCTTAAATCGTCTGATAAATCACGCCCGCGAAGATTTATGCGTGTGCATATTTTTCCCAAACTATTTTGCGTGTGTGAAACAATGTCTTATACTGCCTATGTTGAAAAATTAGCCCAAATACATGTGCATATTTTTCCCAAACTATTTTGCGCGTGTGAAACAATGTCTTATACTGCCTATGTTGAAAAATTATCTTCCACATAACCTTGTCTTCAAAGCACAGGTCCCACAGCCACTTAGCAATGAAAGCCATATTCATAATTTCCAAATTTTTAACTCCTAGTCCACCCTTTTTGAAAGGTCTGCAGACAGCAGTCCATTTAATCGACGGTATGTTTTTGGAATTCTCATTTGTGCCACCCATAGAAGCCTCCTACGAATTTTATCCAGCTTCAATTTAACAGTCTGTGGCAAAATGAAGATAGATACGAAGCCAACAGGAATGGAAGATAAAACAGAATATAATCCCCCAATGACAAACTGGGAATCTTCCAAGATGCCAACTTCTTTTGCATGGACAAGCTAAGAGAATCTCATTCTGAATTTTCTGATGGTTTTATAATGCAAAGGGAGGCCCAAATACTGAATGGGAAAACTTCCTACTTGACAACCCAAACTTGCAGCACCTATAAGAAGGTCCTCCTCAGTCATAATAATGCCAATAATGCAACTGTTTTTTGGAAGGTGGCCAATAATGCAACTATTGTCATGTATAATTTTTAAAGCAGAGACATGCTCAAAGGGTTGAAGGATAAAGGCAAGAAATCTCAATTGCTGCACTTCACCCTTCAAAAAAATCAGTGTATCATCAGCAAATTGATGTGATAAACTTAATTCCAAATATACTTGAATATTTGCCTCTTGACTTTTTTCATTTTGGCTTTCTTACTCCCATTTGCTTGATCATCCTTGTAAGCTACTACTGGACCTATGTGAGCTAAATAGGGCAGCCTGAACTCTTCTGAATGTCACTGTACATATCTACTGTTCTTGGGCATTCGAAAAATATACTACTGGAGAAAGTCATTTAGTCCCTTACTGGGTATTCATGAGCCATTTGTACCTATATTAGTTTTGGGTTCCGCCATTTATTAGACTGAGTTTGGGTTGGCTGTTCATTTTTTGGTAACATGGCATCAGAGCCAGTTTGCTTGTTGGGTTTCCCCTTGTTTGTTCCCATGGTTTTAGGAGCCACTTTCTATAGGGGAACAAAAGCCATTTATTTCTGTACTAGCTATTCATAAGCAATTCCGTGCCTATCTTAGTTATGGTTCTCCCTATCTACCAACTTGAGTGTGGCTCAAGGGTTCAGTTCAGTAATATATATGCTTGTTCATCTCTAGCTCTATTGACAAAACAAGCAGCCTCGCTGAACTTTTAGGATGCCTCTACGGTTGTATCTGTTTTTCTCTCTCCCCAGCTTCATCAACTAGAAGCATGTCCCCTTAAGAAGTTTTGGTTTCAAGATATGCTTCATGATATTTACCACTATCATCTTTCCAAAATTGCATGGCTCTGAATTCTGCAAAATGAGTTGGAACCCTCAGCTGCTCTGAAAATCTCTCCCTACTAAAGGAGATATTCACATATGATTGAATGTATCAAACTTGATCTTTCTGTTCATTTGAATATCCAATTTCTATGATAATGGCATGATTCCATTGCCTTATTAGTTTTATTTGTTTGTACTCTTCTGCCTCTATCCCTTAATGTGTTCAATTGCCTCAGTTACAGAAACTGCAGAGAGGTCTAGTGTCTGGTAAGATTTTGACATGGTAAGCTTGCATAAAGACCATTCAAGGATATCAAGAAGGCATTAACAACTTAAGTGGTTAAAGATATCTCTGTCTTCTGTGGCCAAAGGTGAAAGAGAGATAAGAAAAGGGAAACTAGAAATACGCAGTCCATAAAAGTCCATGACTGAACAACAAATATGACTGGGTGATTTTAGTCACCCCCAGTTTCACATCCTTGACCTGCACATTTATAGTTTTCGCTGTATCTAGTTGTATGCTTCCTATATATCACACATTATAATCTGTATGGTTCTGATGTTAAGCTTACTTTAGGTTCAAGCGTTTGACGGGAAGGCATGAAGTATCCATCTCAGCAAGGGACTATAAGTTTTACTCCCCTCGGCACAAGTACAGGCGTGCCCCATCACAGGCTGTTTCCAATCTTCCGGGTTTGCCAGTAAGTTTTGACATGTTAAGTTTGAAGTACAATAATCACAATACTAAATGTTATTCTCTAAAGGGGAGAGAGGCACAGCCCACTAAATACGTCTTCTCTCTTGTCTATCCTTTTTCAGTCATTATCTGGATCTGATAGCTCGCCTACATTGGCTACTGCTCCAAGATTTCGCCCTGTCAACGAGGTAATATTTGTAATTCTTTCTTGTCCTCTTCAGAAGTCTCTGTTTGTTATCAATTTATGACGTAATTCATTATGATAGACGTTGTCAATTTATGATGTAATTCATTATGATAGGCCAAACTTTACTGTCAAGCTCGTGACTTTAGTCCCTTTGCGTGGTTTCTATGAATGCAAAATGTTGACATGTTGTGCTTACTGATGACAATGTCCATTGTGTCTGGTTTGAAATATTGAGAGTGGATAGTGATTCTGTATCTCAGTTGGCAAGAATAAACCAGGTTCCGTATTCCTGTGAACAACAATATTTAGATTAGGTTTGTTTGATTTTTTGGTTCTGGAAAAGATGAAATTATAAGATCTAGAATTTTCTGAAAGTTTACCCCTATAAATGACCAGATTTCACTTATATTTGTGGAATTAACCTATCTTTTGTGCTGCCCCTAAAATCTAAAAAAGTTCCATGATGCCCTTGCCATCAAGACCATTTAACTTTTAACATGGTAATGATTATGCTACCCTCAAATTTTGCGAACTTTTGTTGGTATACATCCGCCTATAATCTTCAAGATCTGCACCCCTTGGATAGTTGTAAATCCCAAGGGCAATTAGTTATTTCTGTCCTTAAAATCAAATGATGTATATTCAACCTTTTTTAGAATGTAGGGTTTAGACAATAGGCTGATTTTAGTTGTTGCATCAAGATTCTGCACTAAGTCCGTATCTCTTTGCCTTAGTTATGGATGAAGTAACTAAACAATTACATGAGGATATCCCTTGGTGTATACTTTTTGCAGATGATATTGTTTTAATTGATGAGAGTATTGATGCTCTAAATGCTAAGTTAAAGCGTTGGAGATTTGCCTTGGAGTCTAAAGGTTTTAAAATTAGTAGGAGTAAGTCAGAGTTTATGCACTGTAATTTTAGTAATGGGAGAGTGGTTCAGGAAGACATGGTTCTAATTGATGGACATAACATTCAGAAGAATAGTAGCTTTCGATACTTAGGGTCTATTATACAAGAGAATGGGGAGATTTATGATGACGTTACACATAGGATTAAGGCAGGCTGGTTAAGATGGAGAAGTGCATCAGGTGTCCTTTGTGATCGTCGTATGCCTGTGAAACTCAAAGGGAGGTTTTATAGAACAGCTGTGAGACCTGCTTTGTTATATGGTACCGAGTGTTGGGCAGTACGAAAGGAACACATCCACAAAATGTGTGTAGCAGAGATGAGGATGTTGAGATGGATGTGTGGCAAGACTAAGAAAGACAAGATTAGGAATGAGCGTATCCGTAAGGACTTAGGGATAGCTCCAATTGATAGTAAAATGAGAGAAAATAGACTCAGGTGGTTTGGGCATGTGTGTCGTCGCCCTAATTCAGCGCCGGTTAAAAGATGTGACCAAATCTTAGTGGATGCTAGTAAAAGAGCTCGGGGAAGGCCTAAAATGAGATGGTGTGATGTTATTAGGAAGGACATTAGTTTCTTGGGTTTAAATACGAATATTGCACTTGATAGAAATCTTTGGCGGAACAGGATTCATGTAGCCGACCCCAATTAATTGGGATAAGGCTCTGATGATGATGATTGGTTTCAAGGCATCACCTAGGTGACAAGGCACTAGATGGTGCCCAAGGCGACTTGGCGCCTAGGTGAGCAGACCATTGGGGTCGTATCTTAGGACCGTTATAGTTACGTGGGCACTCACCTGGCTGACTTGGTACATGTAGAGAATAGGGTGATGTCACCCTATACCTGAGTTATCGGATCTAAGATTTGGGTCTGTGATTGGGTCCATCATTCTCTTATGTTAATGAGGTTGCCCTGTTATGGGCCTCTTGTATTTTGTTCCCTTGACCTAGGGGTATAAAGGTCCACCGTATTTTTGACCTAATCAATGATATACAAGGAGTGGAGTCTGATTAGATGATCATTAGAAAACCCTAATTCCATCCTCCTCTTTCTCTGCGCTAGCCTCCTTGTCATCTTCTCCCTGGGGCATTTTCAACATGGTATCAGAGTGGGGGCAAGAAGGGACAAGCCGGCTTCATCTAAGTGTGCGGACCTCCTGTCTAGGCACATTGCCTAGACCTTTGTCTCCATCGGGCTTGGATGCGGATGGAAAAGGGAGCGGACTTCTTCCTCTGATCCCTCTTCTCTTCCTTCTGTTCACAGACCCTTGGCTGACCTCCGACGACCTTCGAAGCAGATGGAAAAGGGGGCAGACCTTCTTTTCTGCCTCTCTTCTCTCCCTTCTATTGATCAGCCAGTTTCTTGGCTCGCCTTGGTCTTTAAAACATGGGGAGAGGAGTGTGGCCGTGCCTTGCTGTTGACTCCTTGTCTTGTTTACCCTGTAGGAGGAGCAGGTCGAACTTGTGGTTCCTTTGTTTCCTCGACATCTTGTTGTGCTTTCCCGCACTCTCTGCTGCAGTCTTGGTTCTTCCTGGTTGGAGATGTACTGCTGTCCCTGATTCTGTAAGGAGAAGTCTGCACATCCCACAAAGAGCTGCCAGAAGGTACCTCTCCTTCTCATCTGGTTTCATCTGACCCGGAGGACGATGCCTACGGTGGAGTCTAAAGCCACCAGCAAGGCTACTATGGTGGCTGCCTCTAGAGGAGATCCCAGATGGTGGGCATGTTTCCAGTGTGGCTCACCAGGGCATCTGAGGCGGGACTTCACACAGCCAGGAGCCGGGAGATGGGTGGTAGGGGGTGGTGGGGCCAAGAGGTTCAGCCGGTCATATGTGGATGTCCTGAGAGGAGCCCCGAAAGATGGCGGCAGGAAGTGGGAGACGGGTAGGGGATGTCTCGATGCGGCACCCCTGCCTGCGGGCCTCTTGCAGAGTAGGTTGGAGTGGCTGAACAGATGTGTTTGGGTGTTGCCGGTGGAGGGAGTGTGACGGAGGAGGTTGTCAAGTAGATGCTGGATGGGGGAGGCATGGAGGAGGGGTGGGTGGTCTCTAGCAAGGTTTTCAAACCGTAGGGCCGGTACCAATTCTGGTACCGGTACAAACCGGTACCGGCTGGTATAGTACCGATCCCTCCCTGTCCCCCCTTTATATAAGTATATATAATTATACATTTATATGTAGGTTTAAAAATTAGAGAAAATGTTTAAAAATCATAAAAATAGAAAAAAAAACATAATAGAGTGCAAAATCATATGTGAATGGACACAATAAATAATTTAGCACATAGATTTCAAAGTTTAAAACCATAAAAAACATCATTTCTTTACCATATGTGAATGGGGGAGGGGATCTCACGGGATGCACTGCACAGTGCAGCCCGTGAGAGCCTCCCAGCTCTCAATATCGGGCGGTCCCGATGGATGAACCGGGTGGTACAACCCAGTTCATCTGGTTTTTGATTTTTTATTTTTTGAAACTGTACTAGCTTGTACCGGTAGAAAATGGGTAGAATCGGACCGGCTGATGTCGATACCGGTACGTATCGGCCCGTACGATACGTACTAGGCGGTATTGAAAACCATGGTCTCTAGGATGCAACGAGGGGGCTTCTTGGCGGTCAGTCCAAACTTGGCGGCGGCAGCGGAGGAGGAGGCAATGGCGAAGGCCGGCTTTCTCTTGGCCGATGGTGTCCTTCGATGAACGACGAAATGGAACGTGCTAAGGGGAACACACCCAGATCCCAGGGTTTGCTAGCTCAACATCTGCTTTTCAGGATTTCCGTTGGTGTTGTATGATGAGCTCGGAATTTTGTTGCTCGTTGAGCGGTTTGGAGCGGTGGTGCTGGGCTGAGTCTGAGTTTTGCCAGTGGGAGATATAAAAGTCATGGAGGTGGTGTGCGTCATCAATCCGAGTGTAGTGCCGGCGGCCATCCTGGTGGATGTTGGTGGTGTGTGATTTTTGATCCAGGTGCTTCTACAGCCGACCGGGAGCAATCGCTCACTGGAGATGCCAGAGGTAGAAGACGGGTACGGTCCCAATCGAAGCCACAATTTGAATTTCAAATTATTTGGCTGCAGATTCACCTCTAGGCAGGCTAGTGGGCAGGAGACAGGGCTCCTGGACCCAGTTCATACTGCTCCGAATGGCTCGGGGGTGTCGAGTATAAGTCCGGGTCCTACAAGGACTTGTGACTTACTTGGATCCGCCTCCTGTTGTGTTATCGGGCCCGCCGGAACCCCGACTGTGCATCCCTTTCGCCCGAGAACAGTCTCAGCCAACTTACCTTTGTAGTGCCATTCAGTCCCGATAACAGAGGCCGACTACTCTCCGGCAAGGCCCCAAGCTCTGGAGGCGAGCCGCGGCAGCTTCGGCCAGCGGCTCCCTGGCAGTGGTGGTCTACTCCGATGCACAGGCCTTGGCGGCTAGCTCACTGATCGGCTTACGGCAACCCAGCAACTCCCTGTGGGAGGTCCCGTCTGAGGCCACACAACGCAAGGACTGTTGCCAGGAGGGAACCTCAACGGTCGCGGCCGTTTCTTCTGAGGCGCAGGCTACGGCGATGGGGGCGTCGATCGGCCTGACCATCCCGCAGGAGAAGGTGCAGCTGTAGCGCTCGTTGGTGGGCCAACAGCTCTTGCTGGTGGCCTTGCACCAGTGGCCAAGTGCGGAGGAAGAGATGCAGTTTGTGGTTGCTGGGGGCGTCCCCCTTGTAGAGGGGCGGGACGATCCAGTCTCTCACAGGCCAAAGATGGGGACTACAGTTGCGGCAGGCTCTAACATGCTCAGGCAGCGGTTGATGGATGTCGAAGATGTAGAATTGGAGGCAGGGGAGGAGTTGAGCTCGGTAGTGGAGGAAGCTATTGCTGTCGGCCCCCTCCAACACTTTCCAGTTGCTTCCCAATTGCTCTTGCTACCTGCGTACTCAAGAGTCGTGGCAACAGACACAAATGTTCAGGAGGTTGGCAAGGATTTCGGCTCCGAAGGGGAACAGGGTGATGTGCGGTCATGAGGGTAGGGCAGCCTAGGGAGGCGGAGATGGAGGAGTTAGTGGGGGCCGTGGAGAGGATAATGGAGGGCCAGATGCGAGAGTTAGCAGAGAAGATGGGCACGCCTCTAACTTCAGGTTCTGGCACAGGCCGAGGTTCTCCTTTAAAATATACATTTTTTTGTGGATTTTAGGATTTATAGTGGCAACAAACACAAATGTTCAGGAGGTTGGCAAGGATTTCGGCTCCGAAGGGGAAGAGGGTGATGTGCGGTCATGAGGGCAGGGCAGCCTGGGGAGGCGGAGATGGAGGAGTTAGTGGGGGCCGTGGAGAGGATAATGAAGGGCCAGATGCGGGAGTTAGCGGAGAAGATGGGCACGCCTCTTAACTTCAGGTTCTGGCACTGGCCGAGGTTCTTCTCCTCTAAAATATACATTTTTTTTGTGGATTTTAGGATTTACCCCTTCCGCGACCTCTGCCTCGGCCACACGAGTTCCCTTTGGTGGCTTACCTCCTTTGTTATCTTATTGGTGTGTTTACACTCGAAAAATAAATAAAAATGCGGACACGCTGATGATGAATTAAAATTTGACGATTTTGGGTATCATCAGCATGTTTATTTGCATTTCTTTATTTCGCGTTTTAGGTTTATCAGACGATTTAGAGTTCGTTTACAGGACTTTTCCCCCACCAACCGGAGTCGGTGTTAATTTACATCGGAACAAGTCCGAACGCCTTTGATTAATTGTCGAAGAACGCCTTTTGCCTCTATTCGTTGTGACATAAATGATCTTGATGATCTCCCATTACGGGTATATACTCTTGCAAAGAAATTTGAAGGCTTTATTTCCTTGAACTTATGTGATTTGAATTACAATCGGTCCTTCAAGACCTTTACATATGGCCCCGATTGTCTTCGTGATGATATCCGTTTGCAACAAGAGCCTTTGAATTTGCTTCAATCAACATTTAGATCTTTGGATTTGCTTTCGTCCTGATCGGGTCATTGAATTTACTTTGGTCTCCTGATCGGACAGTTGAACTTGAATTCCATCATGAGGACTGTTGGATTGCCAAGATGATCATTGTTGATCCCTCGGAGTTGCTTGATGGTTATAATCAGTCTTTTGATTGTGATTGGACCCTTAAGTTGCCTTATTGTCCATAAAGGACAGTCACGCCTGAGGCGGGTTATATTTATAATTTTCTCTCTATCAGGGTATTTCTGCAGTTTTCCCAAACTTTGGGATGTTCTTGCAGTTCCAGGAAGACTCCTGGCATTTTTGCCTTTTGGACATATCTGTCATTTCTTGACTTCCTAAGCATTCTTGTCAGTCTGACTTTTCAGCATATATTTGACATTTCTTGACTTCTCAGAGATAGTCCCGTCATGTCTTGACTTCCTGGACATATCTGTCATTTCTTGACTTTTTGGAGATAGTCCCGTCACTTCTTGACTTTTTTGGACATATATGCTATTTCTTGACTTTTTGGAGATCGTTTGACTTCCTGGGCGCTCCTGACTTTTTTTCTTGACTTCTTAGAAATAGCCCCGTCATTTGACTTCCTGGGCATTCATTGTCTTCATTTCTTGACTTCTCTTGACTTTCCAAGGTTTATTTGTAATTTCATCATTTTTAAGTTTTCGAACATGGTAGCTGTCGATCATGAAAAAGATATATGGATTTGGATGGTTAACCATAAGCTGAACTCAGGAGAGCGCACACCGCTTCAAGGAAGGGGCGTAGTCTCGCTCCAAAGAGTCGTGCAAACGGCGTCAATCGGAACAAGAGCATTCTTTGGTGATTTTGAGACAAATCGAGAACTTTGTGCAGTTTCTATACTGAACAATGACTTTCATGCAACTTTCCCACAAATGTGATATTTTCGTAATTTTTTGATATTTCAGGGTCTTTTTGCATTTTTTCACCATTGGGGGTATTTTTATAATTTTCCTGTCATTGGGGTATTTATGTAATCTTCCTATCATCGGGAGTATTTCTGAAAATTTCTCGCCACAGCGGGTATTTCTACAATTTTCTGCAACCGGGGGTATTTCTGTATTTTTCTGACCACCCGGGGTATTTTCGCAATTTTTTTGACCATTGGGGGTATTTCTGTAATTTTCTGACTACTGGAGGATATTTCTGTAATTTTCTAACCACTGGGGGTATTTTTGTAATTTTTCCACCATCCGGGGTATTTCTGCAATTTTTCTACCACCGAGGATATTTCTGCAATTTTCTGAAGTTTCTTCATGACTTTATGTTATTTATGGAATTCATTTGATTTCTCCATCATTTTAGCAATCTTGCTTCACCACAAGGGTAATATCTCTACTGATGGGGACATGTATGCAATATATCCCCTTGTGATTTTTTTCAACAACAAAGCACAAGCTTTTCTCTATTTGACTTGGGCCTCTTAGAAGCTCACCAATTCTTCCTCGTGCGGGAATTCTCTCAAGTCTCTTCCCTCTTGCTTCGTCTCCTCTCCTTGGAGCTCTAGGCTCTCTTTTATAAGAGGTGGAAGTGAACCGGAGGTTAGGTGGCTCCGGTAGAAGCACCCCCTCTGGTGGAAGTCCAAGGGACAAGGTAACCTTTCCCCTCCCTCCTTCAGTTTTTTTTGCTGTTTTCCTTTTTTTTTATTTTCCTCGCGCGACAGCAGAAAATGGAGGGGGGAACTCCTCTCCGGTGATACAGTGACCAGAGGGGGTTCCCCCTCCGATGCATGAAGACCGGATGGGGTCCCTCCGGTCAAAATAGTACCGGAGGGGGTTCCCCCTCCGGTTTGACTGGGACCGGAGGGCCCCCTCCGGTCACACCTGCATCGGAGGACCCCCTCCGGTTTGCAAACCACCGGAGGGGGGCTCCCTCCGGTTTGACTGGGATCGGAGGGGCCCCTCCGGTCAAACCTGCACTGGAGGGGGTCCCCCTCCGGTTTGCAAACAACCGAAGGGGGGGCTCCCCTCTTGACTTCTTTTTTTTTTTATAGTAACTTTCCGGGTTCAACATGGTGTTTGCATATTTTTGGGGATTATGTGTCTGATTTCATCATTCAAACTCCCTATATTTTTTTTTATGTTGAAGCAGACACTGTATTGCAAGAGAACACCTGCATCCTTTCAGTCAGTTTCTCAACAGTGAGATCCTACCCACAAAATATTTCCTCTGCTCCATCTGTAGACAATTGAGTTCATGTGATTCTTCATCGTTTCTTGTAATTCCAAGAGCCACTTCTTGAGTTAGGTTTTTCGCTCTAACTACTCGCATGTCACTTATTTTTCTAGAGGAACTGTCCCCGTAGAGCGAGTTGGTTCAAATTCCTCCAGCTCGTCTATTAGTTTCTGGAGCCTTTGAAGAGGGGTCTCTTATGTCTACTGCATAGGTGAGACATTTCCCTAGGCCTCTTTCTTTTTATTTTCCTTTTTTCTTCTTCTTTATGTTCTTTTTCATCTTTTTTCAAGAAGGCAACAGTTTGCACATCGTTGGAGTTGGGCTTTGCTATAGGTGAGGATGTTCCCCCAAGGCATGATTTCTTTGCCTGCTTTTTTGATTTGAGCATTTGCAGTTGCGGTCGTTGTCTCTTAGGGACTTCAATCCACAGCTCTTTACGTTGCTGGTCTTGTTCGACCCAGAAAGTTGCTGATGCGGGACGAGACCACGGACACGACTCGAATGAGGAATGCAGTCCTCGGACTCTAGGTGAGCTCGTGATTGTCCCTTAACGAGGGAAGCGTCGTACGTGCACGGTTGAGAAACCGGCGAGAGCTAGGGTGGTCAATTCTCTTTTGTGTCCGGATCGGGTCACGGGACGGTCACGCTCTCTCTCTCGCAGCAGCGGTGAAGTAAATATTACGAGCTAACGGCCCTACACATGCTCTCTAGCAGCGGCATATAAAGCATATAAGGAAATAAGCGAAATGCCGAGTGTAAGAGCGGATACGATACCTCCACGCGCTCGGCGTGGGGAAGACGGACCCGACCGAAAACCGTACTCCCGGAACAGTTAATACATGAAGATTACAGCAATGAGTTACTGCCCACTCCACGCAGGGAGGTAAAGGGCTACACAAATGGATCCGGGAGGACCGAATTCGGGTTGACGGGCGGCTTCTCGCGTCTCTTCGGCAGCACCCTAACTTGTGACTGTGGGGCCCACGTGCTGTCCGGAGGGGCCGTGTGGGGCCCGGTGGCACCACTGTGGTGGGGACACTTGGGGAAGCGCTCCCTGGGCTGGCGACACGCTGGAACGTCGACCGGAGGCCGGGCGGCTCCGTTCGGCACCGGTCGGAATAACCGGCCAACGATCTGCCGGTTCTGTTTTCTGGCGCACGCTCCGGCGAGAACGGACGCTGCGATCAGCCCCGATGTCGGATCGACACGAAACTGGCGCCGTTGGAAAGCTCTCTGGAAGTACTTCAACCTAGGCCTGGAGATCGGACCTGGATCTGCACGGATCTGGGTTTTATTGAATTTTTGAGTTCCTGTTGTACAGTAGCCGAACTCTCAGATTAGTAGGGAACTTGTCTGAGAACTGTCGTTGACCGCGAGGTAGATGTCCGATTCAGCTGAGTTCTTCACAAAAGTTATAGGATTTTGAACAAGGAAGATGACAATATTTTTTGTGGACTGATTGGAGGTGGCTACGAATTGATATGATTTTTGCACTGGACAGAGGTCGGATCTGGAAACAGGTGGACAGCACTGTAGCTATCTCTGAAAACGAATTTTGAAAAATGGATGGAAGGCTGATCAAAAATCAGGAAACATCATGGAGTGAGGGGACGGTGTGTAGAACATCCAATAAAATTGGGGGTTCTTGGAAAAATCAAAAAGATGGTCGGAGGGGGAAGTTACAGGGGTGCTGTCACACAGATCTGAAACTGGACAGAACTGGGAGACAGAAATACACGAAATTTGAAAAATTGTAAATGATGGAATTTGGACGGGATTTTTTTTGTGGAGGTGGGGATTGAAGATAGGAACACACCATAAAATTTTCAGATCAAGAAGAACTCGGAGTTGATAGCAGGAATTCCGAGAAGAAGCTTCTGCCCAGGATGGACAGAACACCGAAGTCGACTTCGTGGCGGCTCGAAGGCGGCACGAACGGCGGCGGCGGCGGCGGCACCAGATGAAATCTGAGATTGAGGGGGAGGAGATAGAAGAGATCCACTCTAGAATTGGGGGTTGGAGGAGATGAACACCAGGGGAGAGAGGGGAGGGGCGCAAGGAGCTTCAAGCTTCCAACAAATTTTCTAACTTTTTTATTAATTTCCACATGAAAATACAACCTTTTATATGCTAGGTATCAAATCTAATGTAGACCCTTGGATCTAGGGATGGTGAATGGAGGGCTGGGATGAAGTGTGAACGACACACAAAAAATACAATTAAATAAAAAAGGGGGGGCGGCCTATTGACCAAGGGAGGGGGTTGGTGGCCAACCTTTGAAATGTTGACCCCTTTGTCTCCCATGTGTCCATATGACTAGTCCAACCTTCTAGATGTCCACCTAGGATGGTTGACCAGCCCCACAAGGTGACATGGACCAATGGGAAAGGGCTGAGGGCCCCCTAGCTGGACCTACTACACAATTGCACAAAAACCCACACAATCCAAGGGAATGACGCATTGGCTTACAAAGCCGTACAATTGCGCATATACTTTCCCAAGGATATGAACACAAACTAAAAGGACATAAATGCAAAAGAAAAGGTACATACTCGGCGTCGATTCCCATCAACTCTCCCCGGGTGGGAGGAACTCGACCCCGTCGAGTAGGGGTATGGATGCTCGAGTACTCCGGCGGATCCGTCACTTTGCCAAGTAACGCGGGTACGCTCCACTCCAAGTGATCGTCACCTGCTCATCCCATATATACTCGATATGCGCGAACTGCTATGGGCTAAAGGTGGACACTCCGGGTGGGGCACTCTCAAAAGGGAAGGCAGCAGCTCGAAGACTCACTAGGAATCACCGCTGAGTCCCTGTAGGTGACTGATCCGGGTATAGATGTAGAACCGATCCCATACTCATCGAGTGAGTCCAATCGTCTCTTACTCATAAGAGAATGACAACGAGCTTGCACAAGACACATGCAGACAGACATACCACACAAAGAAAAAGCACACCGACTCATCTATGACCCTAGACACACCTAATGTTAGTCCGACCCGTACATGGGTGACGGCGGACCAGGACACCCGAATGTGTGCCATGCATGCATCTGACGTAATCGGTGGTCGACATCATACGGAAATCCTAGACCTCCTAAGGTGGGCCATGCATGCATATGGGATGTGGATGTGGGAGGGCCAAGAGTATCTCCCCTAGATGATGGTGTATCTTGTAAGGGTACGGGCTTGGTGGGCATAGACGACCCGGCCCGTGGGGAAGGGGTGTGGTAGCGGACTCCCTTGAAGAAGTGAAGTGAATATGAAGGGTCTAAGGATCCACTAGGGAATGGGTCAAAGGGATCAAAGAAGGTATGACCCTTGTGGTGGGTTCCCACAAGTCACGGTCCCACGTGTAGAAGTTTTGAAGGTGTGGATTGCCACCTTCTTGAATTGTGACGGGTGGGACGGGGATCGTAGGCAAGAAGTATGATTCCTCCCTCGGACAAAAGGGTATGAATTCGGGCTCGTCTGGTAGCGGGAGAAGTAGAAGAACCTCCGTGGTGACACAACCCACAGTGCACTCGGAGGTAATGGACCCGAAGGTCGGATGGGTGAAGCTAAGACTAGCGGGTTGGTCAAAGTCTCGGGCCAAAAGATGCGTCAACTCCCATTGTGAATCTAATCCCATGACAAGATCGTCCAACGTATCAACATGGTGACGGGATCGAAATGTGGTATGGAATGAGTTGACCGGCACTATAGGTAGGATGGGGTCCATGGATGGAAAGGGAGGTGGGACCAAGCCATCCTTGAGCCAACTAAAAAGCGGCTCGGCGATGTATAGTGTACCCGTTAGAAATACGGGTGGCTCGGGCCTTGGTGGCTCCAAATGAGATGGTTCCGAATCACGTTCGGACGTAGAGGGTGGTGGCATTGGAGCTCTCGAGGGTGAAGAATCTCTTATCCTTTCCAACAAATCCGAAATCATTTTCTCGAATTCCTCAAAGGAGCGGGTTGGAGTAGGGACCTTGGGGTGGACTCGCTCCTCGTCCCTCGGCCTAGGTGTGGTCCTAGGCTCGGCTATAAGCGGGGCTTCCACTCGGTTGGAGGTACTTGAGTGGGTTGGGATGGGGGTGCCAAGGGGAGGCTGGTTGGAGGTGACTGGGCGGGCCACTAGATTGGGGTCGCCTTGATGGGCTTGGACGGCGGTGAAGGGGTGGGATTGGGTAGAGGTGTGGCCCACTTGATTGTGGGTGAGTTGGTGGGGTTGGTGAGTGGTATGACCTCCGTGGTTGGAGGTAGGTGGGCGGGGAAAGTAGACCCTCCTAAGCGCTCTCTTCATTTCCCACCATGACTCGATGGGTCTTAGATTCCTATCCTCCCTCCAATATTTGATGTCCCTCCATGTTTCGGCGGCTTCACAAAAAAGTCGCCTTTTGGCAACATCGACTTGCATGGGCCCGTACATATTGTACACCTTGAAGTAGTCGTCCATAATAGCTTCCCACTCTAGGTAGTCACCTGGGTCATCGGACCCGTAGAAGTCCCGGGTTTCGGGCCTAGTGGGGTGGTTCGGGTGGTCCTTCCATTTGAGATAGTATCGTCACCATGGATAAGATCCGGGTGTTTGGTAATCCATGGGACACGGGGAAGCTAGAGGATGGCCATGCCGACACTAGTAGATAAACCAACTAGACAATGGACTACAACCCTAGACATGACGACCAAGACTCGGTACGTGGCGGAGCTAACCGATCGGAAGATCACTCGCACAAGTGTGCGGCCTTCCCGATAGACGTAGCCTAACGTTCGGACAACACCTTTTGATATACCGAGTAAATGGATGTATGCGACCCAAAAGACACTTTTTTTTTGTTTTAAAACAATGATGACCCTAAACACGACTTAGACAGTGACTATACGTAAATGGCACTCTTTTTTTTTGTTTTTAGACACCCTAGACTCAACCTGGCGCTCTGATACCAAATTGATGCGGGACGAGACCACGGACACGACTCGAATGAGGAATGCAGTCCTCGGACTCTAGGTGAGCTCGTGATTGTCCCTTAACGAGGGAAGCGTCGTACGTGCACGGTTGAGAAATCGGCGAGAGCTAGGGTGGTCAATTCCCTTTTGTGCCCGGATCGGGTCACGGGACGGTCACGCTCTCTCTCTCGCAGCAGCGGTGAAGTAAATATTACGAGCTAACGGCCCTACACATGCTCTCTAGCAGCGACATATAAAGCATATAAGGAAATAAGCGAAATGCCGAGTGTAAGAGCGGATACGATACCTCCACGCGCTCGGCGTGGGGAAGACGGACCCGGCCGAAAACCGTGCTCCCGGAACAGTTAATACATGAAGATTACAGCAATGAGTTACTGCCCACTCCACGCAGGGAGGTAAAGGGCTACACAAATGGACCCGGGAGGACCGAATTCGGGTTGACGGGCGGCTTCTCGCGTCTCTTCGGCAGTACCCGAACTTGTGACTGTGGGGCCCACGTGCTGTCCAGTGGGGCCGTGTGGGGCCCGGTGGTACCACTGTGGTGGGGACACTTGGGGAAGCGCTCCCTGGGCTGGCGACACGCTGGAACGTCGACCGGAGGCCGGGCGGCTCCGTTCGGAATAACCGGTCACGGATCTGCCGGTTCTGTTTTCCGGCGCACGCTCCGGCGAGAACGGACGCTGCGATCAGCCCCGATGTCGGATCAACACGAAACTGGCGCCGTTGGAAAGCTCTCTGGAAGTACTTTAACCTAGGCCTGGAGATCGGACCTGGATCTGCACGGATCTGGGTTTTATTGAATTTTTGAGTTCCTGTTGTACAGTAGCCGAACTCTCAGATTAGCAGGGAACTTGTCTGAGAACTGCCGTTGACCGCGAGGTAGATGTCCGATTCAGCTCCTGAGTTCTTCACAAAAGTTATAGGATTTTGAACAAGGAAGATGACAATATTTTTTGTGGACTGATTGGAGGTGGCTACGAATTGATATGATTTTTGCACTGGACAGAGGTCGGATCTGGAAACAGGTGGACAGCACTGTAGCTATCTCTGAAAACGAATTTTGAAAAATGGATGGAAGGCTGATCAAAAATCAGGAAACATCATGGAGTGAGGGGACGGTGTGTAGATCCAATAAAATTGGGGGTTCTTGGAAAAATCAAAAAGATGGTCGGAGGGGGAAGTTACAGGGGTGCTGTCACACAGATCTGAAACTGGACAGAACTGGGAGACAGAAATACACGAAATTTGAAAAATTGTAAATGATGGAATTTGGACGGGATTTTTTTTGTGGAGGTGGGGATTGAAGGTAGGAACACACCATAAAATTTTCAGATCAAGAAGAACTCGGAGTTGATAGCAGGAATTCCGAGAAGAAGCTTCTGCCCAGGATGGACAGAACACCGAAGTCGACTTCGCGGTGGCTCGAAGGCGGCACGAACGGCGGCGGCGGCGGCACCAGATGAAATCTGAGATTGAGGGGGAGGAGATAGAAGAGATCCACTCTAGAATTGGGGGTTGGAGGAGATGAACACCAGGGGAGAGAGGGGAGGGGCGTAAGGAGCTTCAAGCTTCCAACAAATTTTCTAACTTTTTTATTAATTTTCACATGAAAATACAACATTTTATATGCTAGGTATCAAATCTAATGTAGACCCTTGGATCTAGGGATGGTGAATGGAGGGCTGGGATGAAGTGTGAACAACACACAAAAAATACAATTAAATAAAAAAGGGGGGGCGGCCTATTGACCAAGGGAGGGGGTTGGTGGCCAACCTTTGAAATGTTGACCCCTTTGTCTCCCATGTGTCCATATGACTAGTCCAACCTTCTAGATGTCCACCTAGGATGGTTGACCAGCCCCACAAGGTGACATGGACCAATGGGAAAGGGCTGAGGGCCCCCTAGCTGGACCTACTACACAATTGCACAAAAACCCACACAATCCAAGGGAATGACGCATTGGCTTACAAAGCCGTACAATTGCGCATATACTTTCCCAAGGATATGAACACAAACTAAAAGGACATAAATGCAAAAGAAAAGGTACATGCTCGGCGTCGATTCCCATCAGTTGCCTGTATAACTTGTTCCACTATTTCAGCAGGCAATGGTTGATATGCCGCCAATAGAGGAGTTGACGTACATTGTGACTCTTAAACTATCAAAATGGTAGGCACAATGAATCACATTCACTGACATGGAAGTCCCCATTCCATGGTTCGGGTTGGGTGAAAATGGTGATTGCCTATCCTTTGCAGGTCTACCAAGACGTTAACACGAGTTGGTGCGAGAGGCGGCGTGATGACCATGTCCCTTTTCAAGGAGGCCTTTTTCATTCTCATTGGATCAATAAGCCCTTCTTGGATCAGAGCTTCCAAGTTATCCTTTGTATCAGTGCAATCCTCCAGTGCATGCGCTGATGTCCTATAAATGGCACACTAGCCAGGTTTGAAGATCTCGTTATCGCCTGCTGGCTTTTGGGCTCTTCCAACATGATCCAACCCGCATTTAGGCCAAGCTTTACAAGCTCTCTAGTCTTTTCCTTTGGAAAGGAATAAGACTTATTGCAACCTTCAGTTTCGAATGTCTTTACTTTTGCCCTAGGGCATAGTCTGACCTCAAGCAATGAGAACTGTTAATGCTGGAGTTGGTTCAATTGATTCCTGACTCTTTTGATCTTCTTCGTAATTGTCTCTCTGGCGGGAACTTAATGAATGACATTTATGTTGAGAGTACTACCTCCCTTGAAGTGAGGTTGAGGCGAGCTCACTAAGTGATCACCCATATCTATCACTCCTTGAGTTGTGAGGTCCTCCACAATGTCTTCAAAGATATGACAATCATGGATGATATGACATACTGATCGATGGTACAGACAGTAGTCATGCCGACGCACTGCGTCAGTTCTCTCATTATTTTCTGACGTCGAGAGGGTTATCAATCCTTCTTGATAATAGACTTGGAATATCTCCAATATCTTTTGACGGGGAAAGGAATTTGGCTTCTGAGGTATCTCCTCTGTGGATGAGTCTGATCACTCCTCGGACAACCACCCTCCAAAACCCTGACGGCATTTGGGTGCCTGTTGGGTGTTACGCGACAGACTCTCTTGCCAATGGTATAAAGGGAAATACTGTCAATTGTTTGTCAACATGTTTCAAGAACTGCAACAACTCCCATTGCTCTCATTGCAGCCACTTAATTTCCCTTTTAATTTTTGGATGTTTTTTTGACGGCCAGACATTGAGACATTTGGGGGAGGGTGGACCCTGACATGGCTTCATGTCATTGATTTGACGGTCCGGCCTCTGAGTCACCGGTGCTGCTACGGGCAACTTGAACAAATTCATTAGTTGTTAGCTCTGTCTTTCTCCTTTCAGAGATTTTATGAAGGACATTGACAACGATGTTCTATTTCGTCCTGGGATGGGGTTGGGGCGGCTTCACCAAGTATTTCTCCATTTTAACTATCCTACCCTGGATCAACTGTTCTACTGCATCTTTAAATAGATAACAATCTCAATGCAGTGACCCAACATGCGGTGATATCGATAGTAATTTGGCTCGTTAACCTTGTCCACTTCAGCCTGTTTCTTTGGAGTTAGGAGTGTGATGAGCTTCTGCCTAAGACATTCGTCAAAGAGCCTTCTTGTGTGCTCCTTGGTGAATCAGTAGGGCTTGTTCATCCTTTCCCCAAGGGAGGAGCCGTTACCTTCTCCTTTTCTGTTGGAGGATGAGGCACCACTATTGCCTTTGCCCCCAAACTTGTCCATAGAGGTTGCAAGTCAACCACATCGATGTCTTTCCCAGAGCTTACTCGCTCTTTGGAGGTCTTATTTCTCCCAAGTAACATGTTGGCGTTATCAGCGAAGAACATCTCAATCTCAGCCGCCATATTATTGAGATGATCAAACGTTGTAACATTTGCGCTAATCAGTTCCTCATTTATTTCGGATTGATCCTCTTTTTTCATAGTTTGACCGCATCCTCATGGGCGGGTGGATTATCACATCTCATGTTAAAATCACACCACCTCTTGATAAAATCTAAGGCAAACTCTTCTCTTTTCTGCTTTAAGGATATGAGCTCTACCAAAGTAACCTTTCTTTCAGCCATTCGGAATCTATCTGTCTAGGAACTTCCTTTGCATATCATCCCACCCTGTGACAAAGTTGGGTCTTAACTTGGAATACCATTGGAAGGCCACCCCAGTGAGTGATCTCGCAAAGTAGCGCAATAGGTATGATTCATCTCCTACTAACTCCCCCATATTGGTGATTTAATAAGCCACGTGCTCCTGGGGAGAGTCTTTGTTGTCAAATCTCGTGAATGTTGGGACCTTTGGATGGTCTGAGGGTAGCTTCTTGATTTGATGGTGGATAGGGTACGACACTTTGTATAAATCAAATGTTGCCACCCCTTCATCATGTTCCGCCATCTTAGCCTCAATACTCTGTTCAGTGAGTGCCCTTTCCCAGTAGATGTATATGGCTGTTGAGGATCATTTGAGTTGTATCTAGGAATTGCTGCCATATCTTCATGGATTGAGCGAGCCTTCACGACTAGTATTCTTGCTGTCACTATCAGCCTAGTGTTCATCATTGGCACCCCCGCTGGTAGGCTGGGGTTGAGAGTAGATCTAGGATTGTCAACGGCAACAGGAGCCTCCCTTGCTGGTACATCTGGCATTGCCATTACAGGTGGATTACTTCCGGCTGGCATTGTTGTTGGTTGTCTAGGATTTGGGGCAGGAGGTGATGACTCTCTTCCATTCATTGCTTGCACCATAGTCTGCAGCAACTCTTTGAGCTTCCAATTCTCTCACATAAGCTCTTGGATCATCAAGTTTTGCGGGTTAATTCCCTACATATTTCATACACCCGAGATATTATCGTGGGGTACATCAGCATCATTTTGGCCAACACCTTTTTGCATTACTAGTGGGTTCAATAGGTTGCCCATCTAGAGCTGAATTCAACTGGCTCAGAAGCTCGTTCGCTTGTTCTCCCCTCCTAGTCATGATCCTACGCTGATTAGCAATGTCGGCCACTTGTTTGGGATCATTCAGAGGGGCAACATATGGATTACCTGAGCTTGAAGCATAACAACTGTATACCCTGATATTTTGGCCGAGAATTCCCGTCGTTCTCGTTTTCTTTTGGAGTGGGTGTGATATCGTGCTCAAGCGGTTGAATACGGAAATTCTCAGCCCTTTGGCGTGTTCCTTTCCCGGCCTCTCGACTAACATGGGTCTCAAGGTGACCTGATGAGGCGTACACCTATTCCCTTTATGGCTCCCCTTCCTCTTCCTCTCTCGAATAGGGAAAATGTGTGGAGTTGCATTGTCAAGGGACTCGGCCCTTGGTTGTGGTTGAGCTTGGGGTAATGCGGATTCGCCCGTTGAGGCTAGGGAGGCTCTAGTCCTTCTGATATCCTAGGTCTCTGCTTTGGTTTTCTCCTTATTAATTTGTTGATAGGTATTCGCAAATTCTTATTGATTTTCTCCTTATTAATTTGTTATTATTTCTCATGTATTCTGTTTTTGCTTTTTAAAAAATATATATATATATATATGTTGTATATAGACTAGGCTTCGCTTGAGTGGCTCACCTTGTCGCCTAAGCAGTAACATGGATGACAGTTTCGGCCGAAACCGAAACGTTTCGGCCGAAATTGGGTCGAAACCAAAACCTTGCAGTTTGGCAAAAAAATAATAATTTATTTGGTTTTGGATCGAAACCGAAACGGTTTCGGACCCGGCCAAAACCGACACTGCCATCTGAGCAGTAAGATAGTGGGCCACTGCCTTAGCCATCTTGGACGTCTTGACAACCATGATACATGCAAATCTAGTGACTCACAGAGTTATATTGTGAAGATCTCTAAGATTTACTAGAAGTCTTTGAGGATAACAGAATGTTAACTTTGAAATTATTCTGATTTTATCATTGATCAAACAGAGTTGGGAGAATAAATGATTTTGTATGGTCATGAGATTTAAGAAAATATGATTCTCTTGATGGAGCTTGCAAAATAAATGTTTTTCTTCAAGGCATTGCTTCTCTGGATAAGCCCAAATGTTTTCTTTTGTGAATTCGAATTAAGTGAGATATAAAGGATCCTGCCTGGGTCATTACCGGCATATTATGTTTTTTCTTTTTTGCAGAAATTGTTATTCTGTTGTCTTCTTTGACTTTATTTTTGTGGCTTTTGTCACTTATTATGTTTGATTTTCTCCCTTTATTCCAGAAACCATAAGCAGTTCTTGACACTGCAGTTTATAGCTTAGTTATCTACTTGTCCTAATTTTGTCTTGGAAGAATATTATCTGTATTTTTGCATTCTTTGACACTTGACAGCCACAAAGTCAGCCACAGCCTCCAATGAAACATCATATGCAGCCACTTCCACAGCAGCCTATATTTCATTCCCTCCAGCAACCACATCATCAAACTGTGCATCCAAATCAACATACACCACATTTTTCTCATGCACATCAGTGTGCACATCCCTCGCACATGGTGGAGATCCCACATCAATCTCCTATACCTCAGCATATGACTTGCTTACAATCTCTTTCTGGAGGCCATGCAGGAGGGCGTTTGCATTTGTTGGTGAGTGTTATGTTTTTGTTAGTGCATTTATTTTGTGCTTTGTATTAGATGAATTTCTGTGTGTTGAGTACTTAATTTTGTTGTGTTAGGTTTTTTTTAATTTTTAATTGTTCTCTCTATGGTTGTTTATGGGTGTCCCTTGAGTTTCTCTTTTTCTTTCTGGGCATTCTGGTATATACATGTGAGGGCTTTCTTAGTGTCGTTTTTGAAAGAGGAGTTAGCTGTTGGAGATTTTTGGAGCATGTGGCATGTATTATGTGCTGATAGCGGGCAGTTTTTTGTGTGTACTGGCTAATTTTTGTGTTTTAGGAGTTGTTTTCTGTGTCTGCATACCTTCATTTTTTGTTATTTTCTATAAATTGGTTGTACAACCCCCATCCTTCATCTGAAAAATTGGAAATGCAGGGACTATGAAAAATATGGCTAGTTGGTCTTATTCAAATGCTTGGAAGATCTTCATGTAAATCAAGAGATTCAATGGGCATCTCGTTGGAATTCTGCTAAAGTTTATTGTTGGTCATTTCTTTTGTACTAGCTACATCAACCTTAGATCTTCCATGGTGATCGTATTGCCAACTTCCAAGTGATTGAGATTGAAAATCTGTTTTTGTGTCCAGTCTACAGAATAATTGTTATGGAAGCAATCGAATGAACGGAACGAACAGAAGTAATCTCATCGAGGAAACAAATACTTATTATGCTAACTGATCATGAAAGAAGAAACTTTGGAAAACCAAAATAGAGAAAGGATTTTAAGGAAAGCAGATGCCACAACGTCACAGCACTACTTACAATGGTCAAGCCTTTACTCCACTACCCTTTGTCAAGAAGAAACTAAAGGAAAGTAAAAAGGTTTAATCATCTTTTGTAGACCTCTCAAATAAGTATTAATTCCTCATGTTTCCAATGCTAAGCACCCTGGGAGTGGAATGTTCTCTTTGGCAAATGAAATTGGGGGGAAAAAGATAAAGAAACAATTTCAGAAAAAGCTAAATGGGTTTTGAAACATTGTCCATACTGCTTTCAATGGACATGGTTGATAGCACTACCTCCTGTTCAATGGGCACGGTTGAAACTGAAGATATATATAGGCACACATGTTGAGACTTGATTTTAGGTTTTTGAACACAACATGTTAAGTTACTTCTCCAACAACCTTGATAACGGTGTAGGAGTAAAAGGAGGAATATAAGTACACATGATATTATGCAAAAATGTGCAGAGATTTAATACGTATGTTTTAGTTTATTGCAGCGTGGTGCACATAAATTTTATGTAAACTAAAAATTCTTAGACACTGTGCTATTGCGATGACCTGTTTCTAAAATTTGTTACATCTGCATATCTATTTTGGCATTTGACACCTGTCTATTTGCCACAAATCATAGCTCATCACTTAGACAATGACGAACATGTGCTGGATGTACTTGTTTTGCTCAATGCATTCAACATCTTTTAGGTCAAAGCCATTTATAGCCTGTCCCAGCCTATTTAAGGTATTTTGTTCTAGTCATTTTAGAAAATATAGGTAAGCCCTACAGACATTTGGCATGAACTACCCGGTTGGACATGGAGGACCATATATTCCCAGAAAAGATTAAATTAAACATAACTAGAAAATCATTCGGTATATTTAGTCATAAAGCTTCCCAGAATCCAAGCTAACGACTGAAGCCATGCTGAATTTGTTTGTTATAGGCTCGATATCTCAGGTCAAGCCCAAAACAATTGCCAGACAGCTGAGCCCAAGCTTAACCTGAAAAGGGGCTAGCTGGTGGGCCTTAGACTAGTTCCTGCCCATTTATAAATGTCCAATTTGCAAAATAGGGTTTGATAAAAGGGAGTGCTAATGCACTTGGGATCCATCTAACTTCTAGTTGCTTCAATAGCTGAATGTTGTTTGTGGTCTTGAGCAAGCTTTTGTTTTGTTTTTTTCGAAAGTGGGTAGTACCACTATAGTATAAAATGAAAAAGGAATGTACAAGTAAAGGCTGTTGCACCCAAAAAATGGCAACCCCAAATTGCCCAAAACATCCTATACAAGACTTGAGCAACCTTCTTATAATTTTGGGAGGGAGATGAACTGACCAGGGATGCAGAATGGCGCTAACATTGGCAGTGTGCTAATATATCTGGAAGACGAGGATTGTGGTGGTCATCATAAACAAGTGGCTTGACGATAAAAAAATACGGAAAGAAATGCCGTCCCTAAGGGATGGTGATATTCTATTATTCTGGCATAAGTTTTTGCAGATACCATTGAAGGATATACAGAAGTTGATGTTAGCTTCCTTTGCTTTAGGGGTTCTTTTTCTTTTCTTTTCTTTTCTTTTTGGTTGTTGGGGGGGAGGGGGGCGGTGGTGGGGGGAGGGGGCCGCCGGCCGCGGGTAAGGTGGCAGAAGCTACAATTCATGGGAGTGAGAATTGGGGAGTTGGGGGGGGGGGGAAGGGGTGGGGGTTGAGTAATACGGATACAGAAGGTAATTCTGCAGTAAATTTGACTCTTCTGAATCTAAATGCTTATTTACGGGGTTTCCTGGTTTCACTGATAACGTTTCCCTTCTTTCATGCTCTGTTACATTTTGAGGGAAGTAAGAGGGAGATGAAGGTTCATAGCCTCCCAAGCTTGTGCTGTCTTTGTCTATCCTCCTAATGTATTAGGATAGCATTCCACCTTTTTCAAAGGGGAAACTTCAGTGTCATTGTATGATTCCAAGCCATGGACAGCACCTAAAGAATTTAGTGCCAAGGTGTACTTCCAAGCCATGGTCAGCGAAAAGCTGTGCTACCACCTAGACATATCTTTACCACAACTGAACTTCTCAGATACGTGACTTCTATAACATGGCCAGCAGTGCAAGTGGAGACATTAACATCTGCCTGAGAAAGGAAAGTTTAAAAAATTGTCTGCTTACATATTCACATGTAACAGTGCATGCATATCTAGACCTGAAAGTAAGACTTACATTTACAGGTTTTATGTGATAAAGAGAAGATACCTACCAAATTTCCTAATAACATTCAAACAATTAGTTCATGCTTCATAGAAAAGAATCCAGGTTTTGGCATATGTCCATAGATTTTAAACCAGAAGAAAAGGAGTAATGCTTTGTGCAACACCCTGCTAATTACACGCAGGGGTGTTGCACCCATTTTTTTATTTTTTTGAATTTTTTTCTGACGTGGCCTCCATGCCAAGGTACCTACCAAATTTCCTAATAGCATTCAAACAATTAGTTCATATAAAAGAATCCAGGTTTTGGCATATGCCCATAGATTTTAAACCAGAAGAAAAAGAGTAATGTTTCGTGCAACACCCTGCTAATTACATGCGAGGGTGTTGCACCAATTTTTTTAAAAAAAATTCTGGCGTGGCTCCCATGCCAAGCTACCTTGGTGTGGCGGCCACGTACTGTTCAAAAGGGGTGTTTCTGTTTTTTGGAGATTGGCATGGGCCCCACTCCAAAAAAATTAAAAAAAATGGTGCAACACCCTTGCGTGTAATTAGCAGGGGTGTTGCACAAAGTGTTTCTCGAAGATAAATGATGAAGAAATGCGGTCGAGTAAGAAGGCCATGGAGTTTGTGATGAAATAGTACAGCAACTGATTTTTGAAGACTGAGGATACTCAAGATGATGGTATTCTGAAAATATGCACCACATCCAGACTTTTTTTTTTCACAAGATACAAATGATTGGATGACAGCATCAGCCAATAGCAGTAAAGAAGGCAGCATTGTGATGCTTCCAGGTGTTGCGTTGATGATCTCCATCATGTGGCTTTCATGATGCCCCTTTCACACCCCTAGGAAGATACTGAACCTGGTGCGGTGTCTTTACATAACAGATGGACATAATAGTGCATTGAACTGGGCAGCACAAATACCATAATCACACAAAAATTTCTACTGAGAACTTGAATCAATCAGAATAAAGTCAACAAGCAAGATATGAGTGGGCTCTGGCCCAGTTTGTATTGGGTAGGGGTGTGGGGCGGAGCAGGGGCGACGGGTTTTCTGAGTTTCTCTGAACAGGTTCTGCCACTGCAGCAGATCCCCTCAAAAATAAGCAGGATGATGGTATTATAGTTGTTCTTGAATCAGATTTTAAATATAATGGAAGTGAATGGAGAAAATAATGTTGAATCATATCACAAGACATCATGCATTCATTACTAGCTTAGGACTTTTTTTAGTGTAACCCAGTGCATAAAAAGGTGGTACTGCTGCCCTTAAGAACCTTACTCTTTTCCATTCCAAAGTGCTTGAGGTGTATTGGGATCAAAGGCCACCTTTTAATAAAGAAGGAACTCTTTTCCTCCTGGGCCCCACAACCAGCTTTTACAAATCAAGGGATGATGGAATTCTAAGAAACTGATGCATGTGCGGGACCTTGGGTAGCGGCAACCTTCTAGTAGCAGTTTTTGCAATGGAGTTGTGAGATTGGGAGAGCAGGAATTGCTGTCTCACGGATCTCCAGTATGACAGGTTATTCTCACTTCTCCGTTTGTCATGACATTCATGAACATAAGAAGAGAAAAAGGATTCTTCAATCAATGTGTTTAGTAGGGACAATTACATTTGTATCCCTAGAATCTTTAATATTCTACTCTTTGCCCCTATATTATTCATATTGTCATGTACACCTCCATAATAACCATATTTCATCATATATACCTGTGTTGTTGTCTGTTTGTTTAATTTAATTTTAGGTAGATTAAGATGAAAACAACTAATCTACCCTTGTTTAATCTTCTCACATAATTAAGATGTACCCCTACAATCTTTCATATTATCTTGTATACCCCTTGAAAACCTTATATTTTATATGTTCAAAGGAATATTCTGTTAATTTTGAAGGTGTTAGAGCATGAGGATTATAACTGAACAATTTTCCTTAATATGAGGGTATATGTGACAATATCAAGAATATGAGGGTATATAGTAGAATACACTAGATTTTAGGGTATATATGTAACTGCTCTATATATTACTAGATACTGGAAGAAATTCTCTCCATTATTTGAAATTAAACTTGACTGAACACACACAAATATGAGTCATATTAGGCTCTATGGTTTCTAGAACCCATCTTGTCTGCAGTTGAATTTTAGAATGATCGTTCCTTATATGGTATACAGAGAGTATGGCACTAGGAACTCTCTGATATGTCAATTATATGACCGCACACAGCACCAGTGTTGACGCTTACTTGAAGAACAGACTTCCCTTTTGCCGTAGGTAAGGGGGGACACAAAACACTAGATGACTGTCACTGAACACATCTATATTCCTACGAGTGTAAATTACAAGATTTCCTACGAGCGTAAATTATAAGACTTGAGTCTCTCTCTATGTTTTTGTGGATCCTTTCTCCATGTATGTTACTGCTGTTGAAACCCAGTTCCAGAATAAGATTTACAACAATAATACTTTCGACCCTCTCTAACATTACTGTCGTCTTTTCTCCAGCCTACGAGTCCTGCAAAGTTCTGTGACGAATGTGGTGCTCCTTACTTAAGGGAAACCTCCAAGTTCTGCTCCGAATGTGGTGTTAAGAGGTTAGGAACCTGAAGGTTCCGTACAATGTTGTACATGTTTTTCTTCTCCTCCCACACCCCCGTCTTCTCCACTTTAAATCATAGTTGGTTAATTGTCAAAGGAAGGTGGGTAATCCCTGTTGCATTTGGAATAAAATTGTATCCATGGAGATATTTAATATTTTCCTGGTGAATTCGAGTGTTTGCCTCCATTTGATGGAAAAGCTAGGTGCCTCTGTGGCCTCTGTAGCCCTTCGGCTTAATGTTCCGGAGAGTGCATGGTGTGGAACCCTTCCGGAGATGCAGTGCGTCTGGGGTTTGGTAGAGGTATCTTGAGTAATGGAGGGCTGGCACCACGACATTAAGAATCTGGGCTCATAATCTTCTGTCGCGTGCGTTTTTTACTCGTATGATACAAACAATGATGGAAATATTACAGGGATTTTAGTAAGATCTACTTCTGTCCATGATCTGTTGTCCCCGGCAGCACGGTAGGGTACAGTCGTGCCCTGGTATGACTCACGACTTCCCCCCCCCCCCCCCTCTCACTCTCCCTCGGCGTACCAGGAGATCCATCTCCTTCTGGGAAGCGAAGATGGTGGGGAGGAGGCCTATTGCCTTGGCCTCTGCCGCTGGGACCCTTCTCTACGTCGGTGCCGTCTTCGACATGTTGCCACAACCCACGATTGCAAACAAAGACTGTCGCGTGCCGAGGTCGGCGATGAGTCCCAAATCCACTTCCTTCATCGAGAAGGTGTATGTCGTGCAATGACTCAGGTGGTGACGACGTGGACTACGGAGGTGGCTGCCTCCATCAAGAGGATCTAGCAATTGAGGCATCCTCGGGTGCAGGCAGGGTAGGGGGGCTCGACCTAATCGTTGGTGTCGTTGAGGGAGCCTGTTCTAGTTGAATAGTCCCTTAGCATGAATGGTAAGGTCGAGTTTGTTATTGGGTTAGGATAGCGGGATTTCGTTACCCAATGAGAGAGTCATGTGAGTTCCACACGCTCCTCTCACACACACGATGAAGTTGGGTATCGCATTGACTCTCGTTAGTGGTGGAGTGGACACCCTCTCCCTTTATAAGGGGGATGTCTTAGATTTAATATCTAATTTCTCCTCTCCGTTTAAAATAAAAATAAAAAATAAAATTACCTACCGAAAAAAAAGAGGTTGGGTATCGCATTCTCCCCTCTGGGGTTGAACGTGGTATTCTACCTAGTTTCAAAGATCAGCTAAAAGAATAATACCATCTTCTAAAATAGAGAAATGAATAGTGCCCTCTTCAAATGAATATGAAAAGAGAGAAATCAGTGTCATCATCTTTTAGGGTCACTTTGATAAAAGGGTAAGTCTGGTTAGGGTGAGTTATCTGGAGTGGGATGACTTATTCTTGTTTGATTTTTTTTACCGGGATCGATTAGGGATAAGTTTAGATTATTTGAATCTAACCAAAAGAGTGGAATAAATTACCTGAGATGAGTTAAGAGCGAGTCATCCGGGATAACGAACCCGCTCTTAACTCACCCCTCTATCAAAGTGAACCCCAATAAATAGTGAAAGAGATTAATGAACAGTGCCTCTCCCTCCTCTATCGGTCTCCCTCTATGTCATGATTTCTACTCCTTCCTTCGCCGCCACCTCCACCACCGCCGCCTGCCCCTCCTCCCTTCACCGTCGCCTCCATCAAGAACCTTGTTGTGTCGGTGGCCTCTCGACTCGGCCAAGCATCCCTAGGTGTGGTCGCACTGGTACTGTACAAGTCAGCGAAGCATGCTTTTGTCATCTATTTTTGCACCTCTATATGAAGAACAAGTCGCCTGAGCTCGTGGCCTCCCTTCGTCTGTGATGCGGGACGGAATGCGAACCTGAGACTCTAGCTCGCAACTCGTCCCTAGCGAGGGAAACGTGGGACCTGCGCAGTTGAGGAACCGGCAGTGAGTCGGGTAGTCAGCTCTTCCGTGCTCGGATCGAGTCACGAGACGGGTTCCACTCATTCACTCGCAGCGGTGATATACAAACATAACGATCTAGTTAACCTACCACTTACAGCGACATATGAAGTATACGAAATAAGTAAATGCCTACGAGGAGGGTGACGAGTGTATCTCCACGCTCCGGGTGTGGGGAAGACGACCCCGGCCAAGTACGGTAACTCCCGGTAAAAATAATTACAATAATTACAGTAGTGATATTATTGTCCACTCCACGCAGGGAGGTAAAGGACTACAAAATGGGGCCCGGGAGGACCGATCTTGGGTTGACGAGTAGCAACTTGGACAACTCCGGTGGTAGCGCGTGCCAGCAACCGTGGGGTCCACGTCCTTGCTGGTGGGCCGGGGATGGTACTGCTGCGACGGTGGCTCTTAGACGGACGTTCCCTGGGAAGGCGACGTGCTGGTTCGCCTTGTGGAAGGTGAGGCGGCCGCCCCGGGGGTGATTGTTGCTTGCTGTCCACGAGCTGTTCTTCTGTCCCTGTAGCGCGTGACCCGGCGAGAACGGCTGTTGCGATCAGCCCCGACCTCTGATTGATGCGAAACTAACGCCGTTGGAAAGCTCTTTCAGAGAGCTATGACCCCAGGCCAGAGAAAGAATTTTGTATGTCTATGTACTGGTCTTGGTCGAATTTACAACCTGCTGGTTTACAGAACCAGATCTGGCAGGACAGATTTGGATCTTCCTGAGAATGGGGTTTGACCGGAGGGAAAACGTCGGATCTGGAGGCTGTGATTTTTATGAGAGATAGAGGGGGAAGTAAGGAAGACGCCAATATTTTTTATGGATTTTCTTGAGGTGGTTTGACAGGGGAAATTGATTTTTGACTGGACAGGGGTCGGATCTAGAATGCACATGACAGAACAGATTTTGGCCTGAGTTTTAATTTTTCATAGGGGAAAAATAACTTCTAAATTCTTAAAAAAATTTGTGGAGGTGGGTTTTGGTGGGCAAGACACTCAGTCCAAATTTGAGCTCAATCAAAAATGGTTAAGGGGGTCGAACAAAGGAAGAACAGGACGGCTGTAACAAGATCTACACAAGGACAGATATGTGTGGGTCTAGAAGCTTAAAGGGAAACGAAATGAAATGAAGGTCTAAAATCGTGATAATTTTTCTGGAGATGGGGATTTGTGTGGGGAACCTACCCTCAAAATCTCAGCTTCGTCAGATCTGGGGTGTGGGAGAGAAAATTCGGACAAGGGACCTCTGTCTTGATTTGGATAGAACTCCGGCGATGACGGTGCGATTGCCGAACGAACGGAAGCGACGGCGGAACTTCACACTCTGGGAGGAGATAACACTGGAATCCACCAAGTTCTTGCTGGGAATCCACCCTAGAATACAGCAATCCAGCTGCAAGAGAGGGGAGGAGAGAGAGGGGCGCACCTTAGCCAAGAACACTCTTGATTTGTTTCTTCTCATTAAATCTCATAAAATAAAAAATACATGTGTTATATGGATCCACCCTAATGACCCAATTGACGCCATATCAAGGGTTAGGGGAGGGGCATACATGGGATAGGAGATATTCTCCCCACATGGTCAAAAAAACTAAAATAAAAAAATAATATACAAAGAGATTCACCCCCCTCCTTAAAGAGACCAAAATAGATTTTTTCTCTTTATTTAATCCTTGGTCCAAGTCCACATTTGGACCATGGACCAGCCTCTATGGGCCCTGAAATCCATGTGGACCAATAAGAGGGAGGGAGGGGACCTCTGCTGGGTCTACGTGCTCTTTTGTAAAGAAATTCAATGGTCTTTTACAAATAAATCTACTAAGACTTATAATTACGTATCCAATTAACACAAGTGTATAAATATAAATATAAAATGACATAAATATAAATAAAATGTGAGTAGTCTTGCTCTGATCTCCCCATCAGTTTGCCAGCCAGTATATCTCTATTCTCCCAATGGGCTCAGCTAATTCCCGTCGATGTACTTGTAGGAAAAAAAATTACATGTAAGTCCTCTCCGTAATGTTCCTACCTCTGGCCGCGAATGTATCCCGGTATTTTCGAAAGTTGATATTTTTTTTGTCAAAACTTTTTGTCGGATTCCTTCGAGGATCATAATATTTTTGATGGAGAGGTTTAACATGCATTCTTTTAGAAATGTTGGTACTTGGTAGTACAAAATGAAAAAATAATGGGATTGATCTTATAGGTACGACTATATCAAGTATGTTTTTTACAAATATATCGATAAGTTAACATATTTTTATCTATGTTCTTACTTTAATAATAGATAAAAATGTTCCTAAATACATCTAAATATTTACGGATACCCTCGTCGTGACGCCCGCATGGTTAATTAATGTAACTTAATTGTACTTATTGAAATAATGAACCTATCCTCGGGTTGCGCTTATAGGAGACATGTGACTACCATTTGATGAGAACACGTGACTACGTGAGTCTTAAGAATATGCTTAGTTTTCTTCCTTAATAATATTATTTTTTAACTTATTTAATCTTTCTAACTTGTAACCATTGAACATATTTATAGGGTATCTTTATAATTATTGAAAATTGAGAGAATGCCAGGATACATGTGTAAAATCCATGATCCATATTTGGCGGAGGGACACAAGGTATGAGGTGATCTGGTCTAGGGTTTGTCATGCCGCACCTGATCAATCCATATTGCGTATAATAGATCGTGACAGTTTAAAAATTGATATGTTTGTATATCGCTACGTTCTTGATCTAATATTATTATTTTAATAAAAATATTTTTCGACTAAAAAAATCTATGTCTACGTAATATTTTACCATATTATACTGTTTGAAGTACCAACACTGCGCTTGCAAACGATACGGAGCACCTTCGTCAGGTCAAATAATTATAAGACGTAGGTTTTGAAATAAAATAAGCAAATTCCAGAACCCCTAGCTTGTATATGAGCATTGCGCTTTGGGCACCTTTACGGGCACAGTCTCGGGCCATTCGAAGGCTACCTGACCCGACTGTTGGATCCGGGCACAGCCTATATATATCTCCTGCGCCACCCAAAGGTTAGGGTTTTTGCGGAGTTGCTCGTTCGAAAATTTCGCGATCTGGGAAACCCTAGCTGTGGCTCCCTTCGCTGGTTGATCTCAGTGGAGTGGAAGGAAGAAGAGAAATGGTGTCTCCACTCTCCATCTCTTGTAGACCTCCTTGATTTCCGCAAGTTTTTTTTCTTTTACCCTCGCAATCACCCTAATTTTGGTGGCGTTGCTGTTCTTCAGCTTCCTCTTTCTCTGCTAAAGACGGCGCAAGGCCATCCTATGGTAAGAGAAATCGCCAACTCCTACTCTGTTCTAATTCTGTTGCACAGAAATTTCGATTTCCTTCTATTCTGTTCTAGTAATAGGGTGAGCGTTGTTAGAGAGAGAAAAAAAGAAATTGCTCTTGCTGGCATTTGTTTGGATTGATGGGTTCTATCACGACAGCTGGTGGAGTTGAAGAATGGGGAGACATACAATGGTCACCTGGTGAACTGCGACACTTGGATGAACATCCACCTCCGTGAGGTCATCTGTACTTCGAAGGTCGGGACGGCCGTTCTCGTGGTCTCTGGTGATGTTTTTTCTTGTTTAACTATTCCCCATTTTTTAATCCGTTTTTTTCATTTCTAATAGGATGGAGACCGGTTTTGGAGAATGCCTGAATGTTACATACGTGGAAATACGATTAAGTATCTTCGAGTACCTGATGAGGTATCCTAGGAACTTTCTTTTTCTGAAAATATTATTTATTCACGTGTCATTCATTTGATTTTCTTATTAGCGTTGCTTGTTGGTTAAACGAGGGCATTTGGGAGAGAGTGATATTGCCTATTTCCCGTAGAAGTGTTGTCTGATGATGAAATGTCTTTAGAGCTTTCAAAGATTCTGCTGGTCAGTGTGCGGACATGTTCAAGGAGCTATTCAGTATCCCTTGTTCTTGTTCTCCACAGATTCTGCCCTTATTTATATTTCTCATAGCTTTCATTTTGACACTGGCAGATGAAATTTCTATTCTAGTGTTTCTAATTATTGTAGGTAAATAGTGTGGCTCCCCTTTGCTTTGTTATTTTATTTGGACTTGATTGATCGGCAATATCATGAATTGAGATATAAATTTGTAGATGCATTCTTGTTTGTCTCCTAATCTTTGAATTAGGGAGTATCAAGTATGGCTCACTAATAGAAGGAAATGATCCCAATGGGTGATCTTAGTGGTGGGCTCATTGTAGACAGATGATTGCACATAAAAAATTCATCTTTGGGAGGCAAAATTGTTTATTTTGGATTAATAATCTAGTAACTAGATTATTGGTTATTATTGTCTGGCCATCAATTCATTAGATAAGGCTTTATGATAATGATGACAAATTGTCATTTTGCAAATTACGTAGAAAGCTGTTAATATTTTTTTGGGGAGGGTTTCCCTGTTCTTCATTGGTGCATATCATTATTATGTGAGATCTTTAGTTCTTTACTCAAATATTCTTTAGTGATTTTATTTGTAATTATTGCGTGAGGCAATGGTGGATATATGGTTTGTTATTTGCTATAATGGATTCGATGTTTTATTGAAATATGGCAAGGTTTGGGACACTGGGCATTGCTCATTAGCCACTTGTCTTGGGGAGGCTTTATGCCATATTTCTATCAAACCAGAGGACAATAGGTTCATTTGTATTTGTCACCAGATTACAAATTCTCAGGAAATCATTTACTATTCTTTATGATATTTTCTGGAATTGGAAGTAGTAAAATTCACCTATGGGCAAGTTGTCAAGGTGATAGGGCAATCCAAGGCGTACTTGAGGTCTCCGAGTGCCTAATTGCTTAGGTGCCCGCCTATGTGGTGCTTAGGTGCCAAGGCCATAAAAACCAGCCAGAAAGAAGTGTATATAAAATTTTCTATACAAAGGTTTAGCACCCTATTTGCAAGCTGTGCAATAGAGTCCCTTGTGTGTGTGCGCGCACGTGCTCACGTGTGTGTGAGTGTGAGAGAGAGAGAGAGAGAGCATGGTCACAGTGGTGGGGTAGCAGGAGATGGTGGGGCGACCTTGTTGAAGGAGTGTGTGGGGCCCGATCTACCTTTGAACTGGTCTCGCATCGTGAATAATTTTTAGACTGGAGGCGAGAGATGACAAGCCAGTTCTGGGTCAGGCCAAGGCACAAACACAAGTGACTTGGACCACCTGGATCGCCTAAGCAGCACATTGGGCATCCTTTTGCAGGCCCAAATGTGACCACAATTGCTAACTGACACTTCGCTGCACACAGGGCCCAACCAGCATTTCATTGAAGAACACATCACTCCATCCTAACACATTTCACTTTGAACAGCTGTGATTTACCCGAATGCATCAGAGACCTCTGATGTGATTAACCTTTTGTGCACCCTTCACTGAAACAGCCATATCTCTACACATGATTATCGGAATCACTATTATAATAACTTTCGGGAATCAGCATTCAGATTTCTATGAGTATGTTTAATATATTTTATTTTAGTTTTTGGATCGAACTTTTCTAAGACCTGGGTAAGCCCTTGGAGATTTTATTAATCATGGCAAAAAGAATGATTACAAGGATAGGGGGGACATAACCCTACCAAATCCACTCTCTTCCCCACTATTTGGGCCTCCCATGATGACCTATCGCCTAAATGGAACTTTGGGCTTCAACAAGCTCCAATAACATGGATCCAAAAACCTAGGATCTCACGGATACCATAATTAGAATATGCACAAGGTTTTGGCAGAGGCAATTCTCTTCATTCTGTTTTGTTGATATATGGCAGTATTGTATAAAAAATAGGATCTACATTTTATGGCAAGGGGCTGTACATAGCAACAACTTTTTTTTTCTTATCTGGTTGGATCACACCCAACTTAGACTTAGACTTCTGGCTTGGCTAGTGCACCATCTTGCAAGGAGTTTGGAGCAGATCTCATTCCATCTGGCGGAGAATACTTAACACAAATGTACATTTTCTTCCAGATTTCAAACAAAACATGTGTTGGGTAGTCAAGGTTAACCCAAGTTATTTTACCAAGTTAAACCATCATTTGTCAAAGAGAAATGATAGTTATCTCATCCTATCTGATGGAGGATGCTTAACACAAATGTACATTTTCTTCTAGATTTCAAACAAAACATGTGTTGGGTAATTAAGATTAACCCAAGTTATTTTACCGAGTTAAACCACCATTTTGTCAAAGAAAAACGATAGTTATCTCAGGATAACCTGTTCCAGAGAACAAGATTACAGTTAGTCTAACCCACTACCAAAGTGGGCCAAAGTGTTCTTTGTGGAGGGCCAAAATTAGAACTTCTTCGGACTTGTATAGTGATTAAAATGGTGGGCTTCGCTTTGTCATCAACTATGGCATCAGATTCTGTGTTCCATCTCAATCCATGGAACAGGGTTAACCCAGTTGTCTTGCCCCTTTTTTTGTCACACAACTCATCTCATGAGTGCATTGATGTACCTATCAAATGTACCTTTTATTCCTTATTTCAAGCAAAATATATTAATTGTTCAACGTTAACCCAAATTATCTTATCGGGTTATTCCACTATCAGTTAAAGAGAATTGATAGTTATTCTAGAGTAACATGTTCCAAAGAACAATTAAGATTGGGGCTAACCCTAACCCATACCAAAGTGGGCCAAACTTTGTGGAGGACCAAAATTAGACCAACCTCAAATTTGTATTGTGGCTGAAAATGGTGGGCTATGCTCTGTCATCAACTGTGGTCATACGAATAGCACCAGTGGAACTGAGTGGGAGAGGCTTAATAGTGGTGCCATGGTAAATTAAGTCATTACTCTATGCTCACCCAAAGTAAGGGAAGATACGGAAGATGAGAAAAGCAATCTGTTAATGATGGAAAAAGATATGTGAGAGAGAGAGAGAGAGAGAAGGATATAGAAGCCTTCCATATGAAATGCAATCAGTTAATTAATGGAAAATACATGAGAGAGTAGAAGTCTTCCATAAAAAATGCAATCAGTTAATTAATGGGAAAGATACGAGAGAGTTACAAGTCTTCCATAACAATTGCAATAAGCTAAATAATGGAAAAGATATGAGAGAGAGAGAGAGAGAGGGATCTAGAAATCTTCCATAAGAAATGCAGTCTGTTAATTAATGGAAAGGACATGAGAGTAAAAGAAAGAATAATCCTAAACAGAGTTCTTCACTCGCTATAAGCAGAGGAAGAGGGAGGCAGCAAGATGAAACTAGTCCCTTCATTCCGGGTAGCTAGCTAGGGTTAGCCTGTGAGTGGACTTCGAGATGATGAGTTTCCCCTCCATCTCCAACCTCTGGTTGCTCTTCTTCTCCTCCTTCCCTACCTCTCACCTGGCTAGTAGGACACCACCACCTATCTCCTCCCTGTCACCCCCCAACCCCAGTCCATCCAGTTCGCCTGCAACATGACCTGGCCCCTGCTGGTCCACAAACCCAAGTATAACCAGTGTGTTGTTGCCACTCTCCGGTTGAAGCCAGAAGCATGCAACACCACCATCCCAGGCCTGGCTGCCATCTCCACAGAGCTAGCCCTCAAGGGGGCCAACGCCACATGGCGGTACTTACAAGTGCTGCAGGCCAGGGCCACCGACCCAATGACCAATAGAACACTGTCCTGCTTGTGGAATTTCAAAAGCGCCATCCAGGATCTGGGGGAAACTATTGGATTGATGAAGGGCGCTTCCTATGCGAGGTGCATTGTCGATATCAACACTGGTCTTGGTTCGGTCGACCAATGCGACTAGGAGATCGGTTGGAAGGAAGATCATGTAGATCAGCAGGCCAAGGACATCATTGACCTTGGCTTGATTGCATTGGCTGTCTGCAACAAGTACTGCCACAAATTTGCTAAGCATCCATTAGACTGCATGCTCTAATGAAGTATGTAATTTTCGTTCTTCATACATTACTGTCATGTTCGAGCTTCCTCTCCCTTAATGATCTGACATGTAATGCTTCTACTACTGTCAACTTCTGTACTCTTGCTGTCGTCAGCCTCTGGTCTGGCGGGCTTATCCAAATATCCTGCAGAAGTCAAGTCCTAACTAGGCGCATCCGTGCCTAGCTCCCAGAAAGGTGCCTTGCTGCCTAGGTGCTGTGCCACCCTAGGTGGGTGCCTTGGCAACTATGCCTATGGTGACTTATACCTGAACACGGGGTTTCAATTTCATTTTTGTTTGGTTCTGGTCTACTTTTCTTCTTCTTTATCTTGTCTGAGATACTATGAATGTAGAACCTTTGGGTAGATATATTAACAGAAAAATGGACAGTTTTTTACAACAACAGTTCATGTGGCATGGTTCCTTTTTGCATCAGTTCTTTTATTACTAGACTGTAGACTATGGTTGAAATTTCTTCCTAAATATCAAGTGATTTATGGCCTAGCATTATTATTCACCTAGCGAAAGGATATCCTATGTAATTGTTGGTGCTTTACTAGATAGTGATCCACACTTTTTTTTTAATCATCATTTGGATTTACTGGAGATGGACTATTCAAAAAGCAGCTTAGTTTGCCTTCTGCTTTTTTTAGGTTATAGGTTCCTTTGACCCTTTCATGCATAACTATTCCTTAACATTCTTTTTAAATCATTTTTACAAGTGTAATGGCTCATTTTTTTTCTGTGCTATGCCATCATATCCTAAATGAGGTAGGAGAGGGGCAATTGTTTTTACCTTATTTGTTTTACCAAGGACAGCAAATTCCTGCGCCCTTTGTCAGTTTTTAATACTAGTGTATGAGTAGTTCTGCAGTTATATTGCTACTTCAAGATATATTTCTTAATCACAATCAGACAGTTGGTGGGAAATATGGTTAAAAGAATGGCCAAATCAGATCCGATTGGCCAAACCACTTCTGTGGTGTCTCCCTCGGTTGGTGAGGTCCATAGTTAGTTAAATACAAATCGGCAATAATAAGGCAAAGATATGTTCGAGTACAATGTCTTAATTTTTTAAAAATATGGTCAAAATACGCACTGTTCAAAAGTTTGGTATGGGATAGGTACAGTGTATTATATGTTCACATATCAAAAATTCTGGCATAAAAATATGGATAATATATGACATTAAAATAAAGATATATAGCTATAAATTAAATGAATTTAACTATATTTATCAATACCATATATTCTAAAATTAAAATAGATGTAAATATACCATCATTATGTTAAATATCTATGCATTTACCTCATTAATAAAAGTTGGAAGAATAAATAATGAGAATAAAAAATGGGCCAAAAAGGGCCATCAATAACAAAGCTCATATAAAACTGGCATTTTATTGGTGTACGCATATTATGTGTGTTTAATACGCTCGGGCCATAATGTACGGGTGTAAAACTGTTTCTTTGTCAATTGGACAGCAGACAGAAGTTTTTTTGTTTTATATGTACCTATGCATATAATACACGAACTTGTTAACTGTGGTGAAGTCAGAATGGGACTGGGCAGTCCACCTAATGTTTGTTTTCTGATTGTTTTCAGTGACTTCTATGTGGTATCAACTCATCCATGGATAGTATGAATTTCTTGCCATTTCTCATCAAATTTATTTTCACCAAACAATTGTTTGAAAATCCTTTTTAAAGTCAGTCCTGGGGTGATGCAAATTTAGCCAAATCAGACATTAATGTACTCTGTTAGGCTCTCAATTGTAAGCTTCTGGTGTGTGCTCCTTGGTGGAAATGATATGTTGGTTTCTGCCGGTGCTGCACTGAGGTTTCAGTGAGATGTCTTAGACAGATGCTTGTCATTCTCTGATGACAAACATTGAGATGGGTTGCTTGCTGACCAGACATGTTTTCTTGAATTCCTTGGTATATGTAGCTGACATTTCCATGGGGTATGATGCATCTAGACCAGATATCGTGGCACTTTTTTCTGCTAATTCCTGTGGTACTTTTTTTTTGTCATTCCCTTGTTTTACTTATATTTTTCTCTTGTAAGCATTTCATGTTCCGGGTTTCAAAGTTTCCAGTTCTTGCCCTTAGGATCCATTTTCATTCACGTGCCACTGCATTTTTTGTCCTGGTTGTGCAATTTAAAAAATCATTTGTGTGATATATATTGGCATCTTTTTGGAAAAAGGAAGCAATTCAAAGATGATCTTTCAGTTTGGCAGAGGATTTCTCCTTTTGGGGGGATAAAATAATGATACATTTATAAATGTTACCATATTACCATAGATCTTCATGAACAAACAGTAGATATAAATGGAAGACTAAATATGTTTACTGAGTTGGATGATCTCATCTGGAGGCTCAGCTTTTTTTTTTGGAAAGTGGGTAGTACCACTGTACATATAAAAGAAAATAACTGTACAAGGGGAGTGGGGGAGTGCTCCCACAAAACTCCCAAATACAAAAGGCGGTAGACAACTCTCTATCTCAGGAACAAGAAAAGAAACAAACCGACCACCTGTCCCCTAGGATGAGAACCCTACCTAAGCCCGAAAGGGCTATGAGAGACCATGCGAGGGAGGCTCAGCTTATGCTTCTGCATTTGAAGTAGAGGCAGCTTTCTAGGAGAGTGTAAGTGAGGGTTGTAGTAAGGGGCACCCTGCTGGTATAACGGAATGAAAGAAGACTAGTCCTTCAAGCTGGAAACAGAATCCTAAATATGCTTCAGCGAAGGTCAAGCAGCATGCTCTGAAGTCTTCTATAGGATTCTGTGACCATGTGGACATCTGGGGGCCATTACGTGTTACTGTATCATCATGCCCGCTCCAAAAGAAGTGAACAGCAGGAATCTCTGGCCGAAACGTTAAAGTTTATAGCTGTTACACCTCGAGCTCTAGTAACCCTTACACCGCCCTCCCGAATGATCCCGAACCCTAAATACCCCTGCATGATTCATAAAATTCATGGGAAAATAAAATAAAAAAACTAAAAACACCCCTCCAGACCCTAAATACGCCTGGAATGACCAAAATATGCTTAAGATGCAAAATACCCAAAATTGCTTAAAAACACATGCCCTAGGGTTCTAAAACATGCCAAAACCAGTATACACCTTAAACCCTAAAATGACCTCTTAAACCCTTAAATATCCCTGAAATGGTCAAAATGCCTTAAGATGCCAAATGCCCTTAATTGTCCAAAGGCATACCCTATGTTTTAAAACATGCCAGAGCCATTAAAACATACCTTCAACCCTAAAAACCTTCAACCCTTAAAACATGCCAAATTACCAGAATGCCCTTCTGGCCTGAAATGACTCAGAATCAGTCCAAATTGATTCAACACCCCTTGAAGCCTTTATATGCCTATTATGGTCTAGCAAATGTGCTTGCGAAGCCTCTGTGAATGATGTACATGCAGTGCTATGGTTTGTTTGATTCGGCATTCTACAAGCAGTTAATCAAGGGTATTTGTTCGTCCAGCCTATGTAATTAACACTGATTGAAGTCGGTGGGGAAAGGCCCAACACATGAACTGATGAACCCACAAAACTTGATGAATGTGTAACATTCTAGTGATTCATCTTGGGTCCAAGAACACACTGTCAATGCCATGCATATTCCCCTATATTCCACACCCATATATTCACATATAAAAGGAAAAGGACATTATTATTATCATTTTATGCATATAAAAAAATGCTCCCACAGTTACATTATTGAGTTGTATGTTTAGAAGCAAGATTAGGACACATGAGACTGTGCCTCATTTGAAAGGAACAAATCTGCCCAATGGGAGTGTCTTTGATCAGGGAGTGCACCTCCTTCAGTGATTGGGTATGAAATGCCATGCCTAGCGTTCATTCAAGGGCAGGGCAGGGTGAGGAAGAAAAAGGTGGAGGAAGAGTTGGAATAGAAGGGGAGAAGAAACTTGGACATTTGACCTGGCAGCAGGAGATGAGGCATAATGGCAGGTTACAACAATGACATATAAAAGTTTGTTTGGGGGGGCACAATTAAATGATGATAAGATTTTGGAAGGGGGTTGGATCCCTTCTTTTAGCAGGTACTTCCGAGAGGAGGAATTGGCAGCTGGTGAATTCTATGGGGGACTTCTACATGGGCATCAAGTTGACTTTGATCAAATGGACGTGGTTTTGGAGGTCAATTAAAGCAATAGAAGTTTTCTATTAAATCAGCCTGGAGATTTACTAATGATGGATGACTCGCTTCCACTTCACCCAGCAGGTTTGGTTCCCCCGGAGCCCTACATAGAGGATCTCACAATCAAGACTACCTGTGTGTGACCAGTTAGCTCGATTTCTGAGGGGATACTGCATTTGTGGAGAAGAGGAATCCATCTATTAAATTTTTTCCCCAGATGCATGTTCTTACTGAAGGTTTGGGATCATGCTTTTGAGAAACCGTAGTGTGTATATTACTTGCCAGAGCAGGATATGGACTCTCAAAGGGGACAGTAAAATCTGGTGGGAAAATTCTCCATGCTACTTCGTAGGTTATATGTGGTGAAAGGAATGCTCGGATTTTTTGAAGGGAGACCAAGATTACTGAGTGGTAACTTTTTCAGTTGTGATAGGGTGACTTGTAAGGTTTATGAATACGCCTGCATGTTTTTTGCCTCTCTTGTGGGTAGTGAGTCATTCCAGGTGTGCTTTTGTACATTGTAGGCTTTTAACCTCAGAATGTGCATGTTAACTAAATAATTTCAGAACTAGAAATTGTAAAAATTTGACATAAATTTATGGGTTCTACATTTATAGTTATTATCCTCCAATTTTGTTGATGCAATTTCTATGCCAAGAGTCAACTAATCTCAACAAGCACTACCTCTAAATTCTAATATTTGCTTTCTTAAAATCTCATAAATATTTAACAGGAACATATAAGTAATAACCGAGGCTGTAATCCACCATATGTTCTACCGAAGTGACGAAACATGAGTAAACCAAATCATCACTGGTGCCACTATCCTCACTACACTTTCCACTCACATACTTTGAATATCGCGCAAGAATAACAATATTAATGTTTTCACTTAAAAAAACAATATTAATGCTTCTTAAAGTGGTGTGAGGATTGACTATGAGCATGAAAATCAGCAAATTAAAAGGGTGTTTGAAAGATCAGTGATGGTATCTTGACATCCTCCTTGCAAGCTGGTGAGGCTGAGATAGAGATCATTGATATTGTGTGGTTTCCAAGGATTATGTAGCTTGTCTCAGGTTGCATTATAAGCCACATCCTCGTTCGTGAAAGATGGCATGGGTAGGTCATCCTACAATTCGTCACTCTGAGGTTTCTAATTCCTCTATGAGTTTGCTACGTATAAAATTAATTGTGTGATGTACTAGAGATGGCTGTGCTGCATGTACTTTTGACTGTGATGCTCTCTTCTATGGACGATGTAACACCTGTGTTCTTGTTCACAATGAGAATTGGATCAAGTTGGTCATTGCAGAGCCCATGCGGTCGAAGGGTTCTGTAGACCCAGAATCAACATCTACCTCTCTCTGTTAAATCAAAGAGGCCTCTCCACTTTCCCACTCAGAAATAATTTAAATTGTGGTGGATTAAAGGGGGTGTTGTCTTAGCAATGAAGAAAGTAGAAGAACCTTAGAAAAAGGAACGTAATGGGGTTCCTAAGGACGTTCAACAAGTGCTTCTTGATGAGTTACCTCCCATAAGAAAAATTTAGCACACGATTGACATTGTGCTTGGGACTTTGCTGCTTAACCTTCCCTTCTACACTACTGTTTGTCACTCAGCAGGCATGGCGAGTTTGGAAGGCAAGTAGTTGATGAAAGGCTTTCTTGGGAGAGCATTAAAATTTATGTGGAGTCTGCTTTGTTATTTCCATAAAGGGTGATAGCTAACGGGTGTTGACAGTCAAACAAGCATATGACCAACAAATACTGGTATTCTGTACAGAGATGGTTGGAGTAAAGATGTTTTCCCAGTAATCTTAAGAGTAAGTGTTTCCAAGTTTGTGTTCACCCTGATGATTGGTGGAAGACTGCCTTTAGATTAAGGATGGTGCTTGTGAGTGTTGGTGATGCTTTTCGATGGCACCCCTGAACTTGATATGCTTAAACGTCCTAGTTGCACTGTTGCACACCTCTTGCTGTGTCCATCTTTTCATTGGTCCTAGGCATTGAATCAGCGTATTTTGTCTGGCAGTTGTTTCTCCTAGCCATTATTCAAAAAACACACATGAACATCCATACAATTGCCTAGATGATGATTTATTTTCTTCGGTTGAGTCATTTTTTCATTTTTATTCCTTCTCTTTTTATTTTCAAAATTCTGAGATTGGTGATTTTTCCAGGTGATAGATAAAGTTCAAGAAGAAACTAGCAAGAGCCGTTCAGGTAAATAATTATATTCTATGCTTTTCTTTCTTTGAGAAAGCTTAGAATTCCAGGTTATTTAGAATTCCATGTTTTCTTATTATTTCTGCTTTCTAGATGAAATATGCAACAAAATGGAAATTGAGGTCAATGGAACTCATTATTTAAACCTTGGGTCTTCACACGTGGTGGACAAGTTGTAGGGTAACCAGTTCTAAGCCAAGGTTTTGCATGTGTAAAATTCTAATATTGCCTTGCCAATTATCCTTTGAACAGTCAAACTAACTTTGTTTCATATAATAAGGGGAAAAGATGAACTCTTGAGTACCTGTACATTCAAACAACATCCATGGGTTATCTGTGTATGATTAAATGGCTCCAACTTGAGGAACAACTCCATCATATTCGCATATTTAGTTTTATACCCATAAATATGGCATACCCAAAGGTCATGATGTTAATATGAAACTCATAGATGATGTTTTAAAAGGTGATTTTCTAGGAACGTTGGACAGCTAGGCTGCTGTGGCGGTTACCATCTTAACCTGTTACTGTCAGCCTTGGATCCGTTTCACTGGAAAACAAAACCTATAGTCACCTCATCCTAGTGGGAAGCCTGCAACAGCTTAACCTGCATCCCACATGAACATTTCCAAGTTTCCCTGCATATGATGCAATGATTTGATTTACTATGTTTCAGTAGGATCTTTGAAGGTTTAAGAGATTCAGGAATGCTTCAAATGATTCAAGGTATTTGCCCTAGCTTAAGGGTCATTCCTGTGACACCATGCCAAGCAGACCTGTCTGAGTGGCTCCAGGTTAATGCCTGGGGATGGACTAGCCTCATTCAAGTCCCCTTTACCCGCTTGCACCTTTTAGAGGGTGTGGAAATAGTGATTATCATTTCTAGACTAAATGCATAACTCATGTCATTCTGCAACATAGGTCAAATATAAAACCCTACAATTATTTTTAAACCCTAAATTGGTAGTCCATGTTTTCTTACAAGTTAATAGCTTCTGTTTAACGAGTCTATATATTATTGGTTTTTTTCACTTGTGAGACACTTGGTGTTCTTTAGATTCTGTAGTCTTCCATTGACCAACGTGAGCAAGGCAGGGACCTATGGCCTCGCTAGTTAGGTGGAAAGGCAATGTGCCTAAGTGAAGCCTAGCTTATTTGGCTGGTTTAATGGCTATTGTTTATGTTCTGAAAGGTTTGATCTTTGATTCAAGAGTAGAATTGTTTGCTAGATATACAGGAATGTTGATTTGGAACTTGGTATGTGACTTTTGAAGCATGCAGGGAGGTGTCTTTAATTCATTCCTCTCAATTTCTATGATGTTAACATATGGGACCTACAAATTTTAAGTTCAGATCACTGGAGAAGAAAGTGAGGGAAAAAGGATGAAGAGCTAAAGAATCAAAAGCTGGTAAAATTTCGTCAAATGGACAGAGACTAATCAGAATGACAATGATAATGAAATGAAGTGGAAATATTCTCCTCGCCTCCTCCTTTTTGTCTTCTGTACATTGACAATTTAATAAATTCTAGGACTGTCAGATTTTAGTGGTCAAGTGCATGGACTCACCTTGGACTTTGTACTTGCCCATTTTAATATGACAATATGGATCTGCACAGTACCTTTACCTACTCAAAAAATCATCAAAATAAGTGTCTACTTTGTTCTCAAGCCTGCCAAGGTGCCAGGTAAAGAATTATGGAATATTAAGAGTCCAAGTTGAGCACTTTCTAACACTCGCCCAGTCTCCTTTGTCATCTCCACATGCATAATGCCTTGTGGCTTAGACACCCAGACGACGCCTTGAAAGCTACACAGTTTTTATTACTTGATTTCTTATACTGTGCTGGATTGTTTTCCCTTTCGCATTTTACTAATGTTAAACATTATTTGTAGCATTCCTTTCTGAAACTTTAATACATATGGGCCTACTAATACACACACTAAATACTTTTTCAAAGCACCTATACTTTAATGATGTTTTGCCGAGCAATTGCCTCAGTGCTCCCGTCAAGTACGACACTAACTGGTGATTCGTTTATTGGTTCTTTTTTCTTTTTCTTCTCTATCAGATAGGAAACCTCCTGGTGTTGGCCGTGGGAGGGGAAGAGGTAGAGAAGAGACTGGTGGTGGCAGGCCTGCTAAGGGCATTGGACGTGGCCAGGATGATGGAGGCGGTAAAGGCATTGGTGGACGTGGCAGGGGTGGAGCTGGTGGAAAAGGAGGCCGAGGTATCGCATTTTTTTTCTTCTCCTGCACACCTGAACAATCCACTCTAGCTCGAGCATGTCAATGTCTCCCTAATGTGTTGTGTTTTCCGGGCCCTCAGTTGTACAGTGTGGAAGTTCTGTTTGGCAGATGTGACAAAATGTTTGTTCCCGTTTTGTGGAAAAATAAACAGGTGGAGCGAGAGGTCGTGGCTGATTACCTCTGACAACGAGATTTCTTAGGCAGCTAACCTGCACGCCGATGTGATGGAGGCCTTCGTACCCTTGCATGGCTTTCGAATGAGATGCTGGGGATTGCGGTTGGAAGGTGGCGGGGAAGGTAACTGGGTTTACGGGGTTCAGATGAGGATATGTCAGAAGAACGGCTCCGTGCTTCCTGTTTGTTGTTTTGTTTTGTTTTGTTTTGTTTTCTGTAGGAACTTGCGAAAGGTTGTACAGTGAATTGTGAAGGTGATGCCGCGCTTCACTCTTTCCCCCCCTTTTGAATCTTTTCTTGATTGAAACCCGGCCTACATTGTTTTCTTTTACCGGCTTCTGTTTCCACTGTAATGCAGGTCCAGAAGTGCACATTTTCCTATGTGGATTTCTGATGCGAAGTTGCAATAGAGCTTTTGACATCCCATGCACCGAACTGGATATAAACTTGCCATAAGTTTTACCCGTTCTACATGCTGATGTGGATCCTCTTGGCTTCTCTTCAGTGCCATGCATTCCATTTCATATGGGGTGTGGAGAAAAGTTATGAAAGACCTCCCGCACTGAAACTGCAAGTAGTGGGCTCTCTACAAAAAAATTGACGGCACGGCGCTGATGGGTTGAACACCCAACAACCTTTCTGTAGTGGATCACGTTCCACACGTGCATGTGCACCTGTGCTATTATGGCAGAACCTTAAACGCTAGTCCGGTCCGCTAATTTTATCCCCTCGGATGAATATTGCTTCCCCCCTGCCAATGGCAAGACAAGTCGGACCCAATTGTTAATGCTCTGATATTGCCGGCAATTCGAAGCCTGACTTTTAACTCCTTTTCTTCGATGCCCTTGGTACCCTAAATTCGTGTTGCTTTCCCTCTCCAATGCTTCCTGTAGCGTCGCTCACCAGAGTCATTGTTCCCAATTTGCCAGTGTTCGTTACCACCACCGGTCTTGCACTACCGGCGGGGGCACCGCAGGGACGTGTCATCCGCTTGAGGCATGCACTAACTCTCGGAGGACCTTTGTTATTCGTAGAAATCATGCCCTAGTCCCTCTCTCTCTATCTCTCTCTATATGCGCGGGTAATAACGAAAAAAACTGAAAAATCACATTATCAAGTGATAAAATGCATTTAGCTTAGCTTTGGTAGGGAGTTATCTTTTGGGGAGGTTAAGTAAACTTGATTGATTTAGTCTTGGATTAATTCGATTTTAGTTTGATAGAAGGATAGTTAACCTAGAAATAATAAAGTGGGCTAATTTAGTTTTATTCTAGCGTGATTTGATAACAATTGAGTTAACTCTATAATCATGACAACCAAAATGTCATAATTGCCCTTCCTTTATGATTTTTTGATTGAATGTAATAATTATATCTCGTTATCTCTCTGCTTCCCTCTCTCCCTCCCCTCACTCTCACGTCACTCTCTCTCACACACACAATATTAAATTGTAAATAAACTATACATAGTTATATTATTACAGGTGTTATAATAGATATTATTATTAAATGTTAATAACATTATAACTATATGTTATTACATTTAAAAATTGAATATCTTGAACGGGTTGACTCAAATATAATCAATCTGGACACCTGAAAAAATTAATATTAATTTATGATTATCATAACTCATGTGCATACTTTAACCTCACGTGCAAAAATAAAATGTTATTTCATTAATAAAAATATCTTCCCTTACACATTGATAAAAATCTAATTTATACAAATCTATACCAACATTACTTTTCAACAACTAATTTGTCCTGTATTACTGTCATCAAACAATTTAAACAAATAACATCATATTTCCTGTGAAACAATGTTCACAATTTTTATTTAAAATGAATAATAGTACGAAACTTCTGTTCGATACATCAGACTTTAATACATGATAATTTTACATCCAAGTAAATTACACACATGGATAGTGTAATTTACGCTTACATCAACTAACCAAACACATGTTACATTCAAGAGCGATTGATATAATTACATACTCCACTTCCGCTGAAGGGTATAATGTTGAACCATTATGGTGATGAGACACCTTTAAATTAAGGCAATCATAAACACGCAGGCCAATACAGCGTCCCCCTATCTTCAGTCACAAGTATAAGCCTGTCACACTTCTTTTTTCCTGAGTATGTTTATGAACCAGTACAGAACCTGCAAACATGCAACCCGATGTCAAATATCGATGTTTGGATCTAAAAAATTAAGTTTCTTAGCACTATAAAACAAACTATGAAAGCAGCACAAATATTGCTTACCGACCTTCCACAGGATGATTAGGCTCCATTTCGCTGGTATCTAGGTAAATTTATATAAAAAACTAACACTAGAATACAGATCAGGTACAAATGAATGTGGCTAGTGAGCAATTAATATTATTTACAAAATAAACTAAACAAGTTGGTAGACTAAGACTTGAACAAAAAAAATTACTATCTTACACTTCATATAAAGCTTTAACCAGGATAAAATGTTACGTATAGGCTAACATGCAATGAGTATAAATTGCGATTATATCTAGGTACATAGAACTTGAGACAATAGAAGCAGTACAGAAGACACAAGGGACGAAATCCTTTATGTTCGATGGTGGGGTGGGCTCAGTGTGGGTATTGGAGGTATGTGAAGTCATTTTTCATGTTGGGGTGTCACAAGTGTTCATCTTACCAAAACATGAATCATAAAACCCATTCCTCATCGCCCCAACCCGTAGACGGTGCACACATGATGCCACCTCATCCGGAGTAATGACCCAAAGAACACACGGGACATGGATGTGATGTAGTTGCATTGCTATGCCATCTACGACACCCAACCATGCACACACATGACATGCACCGTGGGCAACAAACATGGAGCCCTACTATGGGTTGTTTTAAAAGAGCTCACACTGGTAAGCATATTAACCTCTCTGATTGCAGGTTACTAGCACATCAAAAAAGGAAATTGCATGTTTTAGCTAAGTCGTCTTGTTGACATTGACAAGTGATAATAACAAATGAGTGAAACCTACTTTGACATACAGCTGTGACTTGAATGTATTTACCAAACAAGAGAAATAAGTAGATAAATGTTGGGGATAAATATAGTTCCAATCTAACTACAAGACACACCACCCATTAACCTGTGCACTTTCTGAAACTGTGTGCTCACTGGAAGCTAGTATAGATTGACACATTCTGGAGGTAGGTGGATGTGTAAGGCCCAATCAATCTGAACTTGCATGCTGAATGCTGCAATTTCAAAATTGTCGAATACACAGAATGAGATGAGTTACGAACAATTTATTAGAACACAAATGAATGAACCTGTGCTATGTACATTCAACTGCAATATATATTACTTGCTCGGCTTTTCATACTTTCAACTACCATAAAACTATCATGGAGGTGGCTCCCTGAACAAACAAGAGTTTGCATTAGTACCAAACACAATTATCATAAATGTTGGGGATAAATATAGCTCCAATCTAACCTTTTAAATCATCTGTTTCTCTGCAACCATTTCAACAACTTAAACATGACAATTAAGAAATGTATATGACCTGACAGGTATATGACAGTAATTCTTAGTGATAAACCGCACAACATGAAATCAGTGTTACTAAATAATAAACATGGAATCATTTAAGATTTTCAACACAATATCAAAATGTGATTTTCAATTAATAACAATTTGTGCACCCCGATACTGTTGCACCATTCTGCATAATACCATAAGATATTATCGCTTTGGAAAGGGGTTACACTGTCGGTAACCACAGTTTAACCTGGGTATGCAGGCGGTTGTGCTTTGATTGGAGGCCAAGGTAATGGCTCAATCCTATTCGGTGAACAATCCTTAAGTCTCAACCGCTTCGAACTTCACTGTAAGTAGATATTACCGCACATGATGAAAGACTAATTACAACAGATACTAGATTAATGTGAAACACAAAATGGTTTTTTGGAATCCCCCTTAGCATATCAAGCTGAAATCAGCCAAAAATTAAGTACTCTGTCTAATAGAAAGTAATGTAAAATGTATAGGAAAGAGTATGCAGATAATTCAAAATGTTATACCTCACCATGGAAGTAATGAAATGATCATAGCAGACTGTGTCATGTATTACCGCATAGGAGAAACTTGTCAGGGAGGTGGCATTTAGCAGACTGTGTCTTTGGAATATGGTGATTATAATTCATCCATTAATGTCAAGCACTAGCAGACTGTTTTCCTGGAAGCATTTAGAGGGAAGGGGTTCTGCATTCTGAAATTCTCAGAAAATGGTGAATCATAAAAAATATTTTACCAAAAGTTATAAATACCCAAGGGAAGTTAGTATATGACAAGATCAAGCATGATATACCTACAAAGTAAATCTGTATAAAAACAATGAAGAACAAGTCGGCCTATGTACAACAAATATCCATTTATGAAAGCATATGCACTTCACTAGAAATAAAGTCTACAAATGTACTACTGATGGCAATTTACACAAGTTGCCTTTCATTTTAAGAATACAAATTTGAAGCTACCTTGCATCCTTTTGACCATATACAACATATATATGATACTGCCTTTCAAGTGAGATTACACATAGTACATGCATGCATAGTTATATAGTCACTCGGATAGATGCTATATGTGCACATGACATTCCCAGTTATATATATATAACCTGCCATGCATCTTACAATTTCACCAATTTCTACCTTGGATATGCAGAGCATGGACCGCCATATATATAAGCTATCTTACAAGAATGCTGAAAGTGTAATGATGTAACAACTATGAGCATCGTGCACCTAGAAATCCGCTTAAGAGTGATGCTATCAAGTTGAATTATGTAATTTCACAAGTGTACAAATTCTTCACCATAGAGGTAATCAAATGATCATATCAGATATGTGATAGTCAGTCAAGTTTAACAATCATGATCTTAAACTATCAAGAATGAATAATATGCTCACACTAAATATCGTTGATTCAATTGTATCCCAAGTGATGATCATATAATTCTGGCAGAAAGTGTGAGGTCATATAAATGAATATACTAGCACATTACCTGATCATGGGAGACTAAAAATAAATGTTTCGTGACTTTCAAAGAAGTTGTCGTTCAATTGAACAATACAGAAAAGTAAACATGGTGCAGCAAACCCGAGACCTGCACAAAGATTATTTCCAAAGAGCACATATATCCAAGGAAAATAATCATAATTTTAGTACCCTATTCAGAAATTATTGGAATGAAAATTATAAAGATAATTACACATCAATTTACCTGTGCATAAATGGTTCCCGATGACAAAATCTGAGGCCAATCCAAGCTGACGTTAAACATAAATGTTCGATGGTGGGGTGGGCTCAGTGTGGGTATTGGAGGTATGTGAAGTCATTTTTCATGTTGGGGTGTCACAAGTGCTCATCCTACCACAACATGAAATCATAAAACTCATTCCTCATCACCCCAACCCGTAGACGGTGCACACATGATGCCACCTCATCCAGAGTAATGACCCAAAGAACACACGGGACATGGCTATGATGGAGTTGCATTGTTATGCCGTCTACGACACCCAACCATGCACACACATGACATGTTGGACATGCACCGAGGGCAACAAACATGGAGCCCTACTATGGGTTGTTTTAAAATAGCACCTGCAAATTGATAAAGGGCCACAAAATGGAGATACTTTATGTTTCAATGGTGGGGTGGGCTCAATATGGGTATTGGAGGTATGTGAAGTCATTTTTCATGTTGGGGTGTCACAAGTGCTCATCCTACCACAACATGAAATCGTAAAATCCATTCCTCATTACCCCAACCCATAGACGGTGCACACATGATGTCACCTAATCTGGAGTAATGACCCAAAGAACACACGGGACATGGCTGTGATGGAGTTGCATTGTTATGCCATCTACGACACCCAACCATGCACACACATGACATGTTGGACATGCACCGGGGGCAACAAACATGGAGCCCTATTATGGGTTGTTTTAAAAAGAGCACCTGTCAATAGATATTCAAATAAATGAGACATATATAAAAGGCCCAGCGAAAGATATAGAAACTGGCAATGTATCGTAGGAATCGTTGCATGTGAGTACGTGCACAAAATAGGCATGAATGACAAGCCATGCATGCTAAAATACATCAATTATGAAGCCAAATTTGTGTAGCAATTGTGTCCCTAAGATGCTCCCCTTCTCTAATGTCACGAGAAGCCACAGGCATGATGGGATCTACATCTTAGTCACCATCATCTTCAACGACATGTGGTTCTTGTTGAAAGTAGAAGTCGTCCCCTTGCTCCCATCGTATGAAGTTATGTAAGACACAACATGCAATCACAATTAGTATCTGCGTGCGAAATGGGTACATGTTCCCCTCTTTTAATATTTGGAACCGCATCTTCACTACCCTGAATGCCCGCTCCATAACATTCCTCAGTTGAGCATGGCGATGATTAAACTTATCCCGCAAACTTCGATATGCTCTACCACCACGGCCCTGATATTGAGAAATGTGATAACGCTCACCCCGGTAAGGGCATAAGAAATTGCCGGTGTTTGCATAACCAAGATTGGCCAGATAATATTTACCTGATGTTACTACATTGCTCAATTAGACTGTAACGACCCGAGAATTCAATTACCGGGAAGGCCCGATAACCCGAGACTCGCACCGCCACCCACGAGTCCGAAGACTCGGAAGGGTTAGAAGGATGGTGTGAAAACTACACAAGTATCACAAATAATTACGGAATTAAACAGTTATATAAATAAGTAGGAAATGAATTAACATTTTACATAATCCACAATATAACAATAAAATAACAACAGTAGTCCACAACTAGTACAGAGACAAGAAAAGAAAGTACAGCTACACGGGGCATACCCCGGCTCTGACCGCTGGCACTAATGCTGGGCACCTGAACTGCGCTGAGCCTCAGATGAACTCCCCTGAAGCCTCGCCTCGCCTGAAACACGGTGAAAACACGCAGGGAATGAGTCTCGGAACAAGACTCAGTAGGGATCACTCGAACCCTACCTCGCAAACGGAGAAACCGCTACGCTAGCAGTAAGCGAGTACCTCAAAAAGGGAAACCCTGCCGCCTACAAAGTACCAGTCTCACGGCACGAAAATCGACACACGTGCCACGGTGAAATAACCGGAACACAACGGCCAACACGGTAGAAACCCGAAGGTCGAAGTCGTACGATTGACAGTCTGACACTCCCGACTCGACAGGAGTACCTCTCACTAGAAGCACAGCCAGTAGCGTTCCCTGACGACTTACACCGCACCGCAAGTGAACTGCCTGACGTGGTAGCGTCTACCAGAGGCACGGACACCAAACAAGTACCACAAACAAGTGACTAGCTGGGGTCACGCTCGTCAGCGTGTGTCCAACTGCCCCCAACCACGTGTGCACACACAGACCGCGCGTCCCTGGTCTGGCCCTCTGACTGGTTTTCCCCTTAGCCGGACTCTAGCTACAGACGCGGGCCCGACGGAAACCAGTCTAAAAACCATCTCTAAGGGTCGGCCCATACACCACTCCCTGGTGAGACCAGCACTGCATACTGGTGGGGTACGACTAGTGGAGGGTCACTGAAGGAGCAGACTCTCAAGTCAACGGAAAACCACGTCCGCATCCGACGATGTACGGGGACCACCCCACGTACCGGCACCATCGCACGGTGACCACGGTCGGAACAGACACGGGGTTGCAAACCACTCGGGACAACCCAGTGCCTGACGGTCTACCCTAGATGTGTCACAGGACTCTGACGGTCAAGGCGGGACCGTCACAGGCGCCTGACGGTCTTAGGCTGGATCGTCACAGGACCCTGACGGTCCAACGCAGGCTGTCACACTCTCAGTGTAAAACAGAGTGCAACACGGGGTGTAACGCACCTACCCTGGTGCGTTACAGACTGTGACGCGCCTATGTAGGTGCGTCACAGTGGAAAACAAGGGTAAGTCGTGACGCGTGCCACTCGGTGCGTCACAGCATGTGACGGTCCATTCCTGGAGCGTCACACGCATGTAACGGTCCAGCCCTGGAGTGTCACATGGCCTGGGGGTAAAACGACTTCTAACGCACCCACACTGGGCCGTCACAAGGCTGTGACGCGCCAGTGCTGGTGCGTCACACGCCTTGACCCCCACGGTCAAACCAACGGTCGGATGCCAATGGTCGGGACGCTCTGACGGCCCACCCCAGGCGCGTCACATGCCTGTGGCGGTCTATCGTGGGACCGTCACACTCCCAGACCCCAGTTGGCTAAACAAGGGCTGTGACGCACCCGCCCAGGCGCGTCACACGGTGTGACGGTCACTGGAAGGACCGCCACACCCGCCCGACGGCGAAACGGCGGGGAAAGCCCAAAAAACCCAACCACGCCCCCATGCCTCCACCGGAGAGGGGGAAATCAAAGGAGAAGACCCATGGGGACCCCTAGCATGATACTAGGCCACCAAAATGTGAAATCGCAGGCTAAATCCATAGATCGGGCGAGCTCTCCCCAAATCATGGAAAACCCCAAACTCGCTTAATCAAGTCTCTCTCGGCCTCCCCTCGGCCTATAAATCACGGAAATGAACGGCAGGGAGCTAGGGAACGTCACCCTACCTCAATGGAGCGAATGCTTCGCCGAATCGTTACCGAGATCACAAAGAACGCTTTGAAAACCCTCGTTCCTTCACGGTTCCCCACAAGCTTTACGCCGCCACGATCACCTCGCCATCGCCCACGTCGTCACGCCGTCGCCCCGCACCGTCTGCAGCCGGAAGGGGACGTCACCGCGGCCGAACGAGAGAGAAAGAGAGAGGGAGGGGCGGTGGTCACGGTGGGGAGAAGAGAAGGAAGAAGAAGAAGAAGAAGAAGAAGAAGAAGAAGAAGAAGAAGAGGGTGGGGGGAGAGAGAGAAATGAGAGTATTTATAGAAAATCTGGAAATTCCAGAAAATACCAAAAAATAGAAAATTACATTTCCGGGATCCTCAGAATGTACCGATCGCAACAGTACCACTCGTATCCAGGTGAACGACCCGGTTCACCCGCAGCGAGGTTCCGAAGGAATTGTCGAAACACACACCAGTAATCGAAAAACACGCGCGGAAAAGCCGCGGAACGCTTCCGGGCCTCCGAAAAAACTCCGAATCGCGCCGATCCGAACATGAAAGATGCCCGAAATAAAATTTTGGGCACAACGGAGCCGGACACTCCGAGAAACCAGATCCGGGACCCGCGAAGAAGGATCCGAAGGGTCCGGGATATTACAACCCTCCCCCCTTAAAGGAATTTCATCCTCGAAATTAAGGACAACCCTAGGGGGAAAGAAGAGGAAGACTCACTCAAACAAGTAAGGGAACTGCCGACGCATCTCGTCCTCACGCTCCCAAGAAGCCTCACCACCAGAGTGCCGCTGCCACACCACCTTTACCAAGGGGATGGCCTTGCTCCGCAGGCGCTGCTCTCGCCTATCCTCAATGCGGATAGGAAACACTGGGAGAGAAAGGTCTGGAGTCACCTCGGGCCAAACAGAATCCTCAATAACATGAGAGTCATTGGGCATATACTTCCGCAACATCGAGACGTGGAACACGTCATGCACCGACGCCAACTCAGGGGGTAACTGCAACCGATAAGCTACCTCACCGATGCGCTCCATAATCACAAAGGGACCAACATAGCGGGGACTCAGCTTCCCATGCCGTCCAAAACGCATCACCCCCTTCATTGGAGAAACTCTCAAGAATACCCGATCACCCACGGCGAACGCGAGGGGTTGCCGCCTCCGGTCAGCATAGCTCTTCTGCCGACTCTGGGCCGCAACTATGTTCTGACGAACCACGTGCACAACATCCACACATTGTTGCACCAACTCCGGTCCCGTCAAAACACGCTCACCAACCTCAAATCAGTCAAGTGGAGTCCGACACGGACGCCCATACAACGCCTCATAAGGAGCCATGCCGATGCTCAAATAATAGATGTTGTTGTAGGCAAACTCTACCAACGGCAGGTGGTGAATCCAACTCTCCTGCCACTCCAGGCAGTAGGATCTCAGCATATTCTCCAAGGTCTGGATGGTCCTCTCAGACTGACCATCTGACTGAGGAGGGTACGCTGAACCAAACGCCAACTCCGTGCCAAGAGCTCGCTGGAAACTCCTCCATAATCCAGAAGTGAAGCGCGGATCCCGATCCGACACGATAGAGTTGGGAATCCCATGCAACGGAACGATCCGCTCCACATAAAGACGAGCCAACCTGGACACGCTCCAGCTGACCTTGACCGGTAACAACCGAGTCACCTTCGTCAGCCGATCCACCAGCAACCAAATACTATCCTGCCCACTCGGAGTCCTCGGCAAACCCACCACAAAATCTGTGGTCACGTGGTCCCACTTCCACGCGGGAACATCCAAGGGCTGAAGAGTACCTCCTGGTCGCTGATGCTCCGCCTTCACCTGCTGACAGGTCAGGCACCTGGCCACAAATTTGGCAACATCTCTCTTCATGCCAGGCCACCAGAACTGCCTCCGCAAGTTCCGATACATCTTCGTCGCACCCGGGTGTACGGCGTACCTACTCCCATGAGCCTCACGCAACACCGCACGACGAACCTGCTCCTTGGCTGGGACGTACAGCCTGCCACGAAACCGCGCAGCACCGTCCTCGCCGAGTTCCACATCAGCTAAGGCCAAAATCTGAGGTAATTCAGGGTCCGCATGCTGAGCCTCTGTCACCTGACGGCGGATAGCTGGCATGACAGTCAGAATCACAAGCACTGCTAACCTTGGCTCTTGGGGAATCTTGAGCCTGAAAGATACTTCGGGCACTTGTTCCCAAAGCCTCCACTTCCTCAACATCAAGGCACTGACCGCGACCTTCCGACTCAAGGCATCGGCGACGACATTCATCATACCCGGCTGATAAGACAAGGTGAAGTCATAATCCTTCATAAATTCCATCCAACGCCTTTGCCTGAGGTTCAGGTCTCTCTGCGTGAACACATACCTCAAACTCTGATGGTCAGTGAACACCTCGAACTTCTCACCGTACAGATAATGCCTCCAGATCTTCAGCGCGAAGATCACCGCCGCCAACTCAAGGTCATGGGTAGGGTAGTTCTCCTCATGGGGCTTTAGCTGTCGAGATGCATAAGCCACCACTCTACCATGTTGCATCAACACAGCACCCAATCCGACCCTGGAAGCATATGTACACACCACAAAACCTCCCGATCCAGAAGGTAAAACCAACACCGGAGCCGAGGTGAGCAATCTCTTCAGTTCCCTGAAGCTCTGCTCACACTCCTTAGACCAGACGAAAGGCACATCCTTCCGCGTGAGTCTAGTCATCGGGGTCGCAATGCGAGAAAAATCCTAGATAAACCGACGATAATAACCCACAAGCCCCAAGAAGCTCTGGATCTCCGTCACCGACCTCGGCCTCGGCCACTGCATTACCGCCTCGACCTTGATAGTGTCCACGGAAATACCATCACCATAAATCACGTGCCCCAAAAAGTGCACCTCACGAAACCAGAACTCGCACTTACTGAGCTTCGCATACAACTGGTGATCTCGCAACGTCTGCAACACCACACCCAAATGGTACGCGTGCTCCTCGGCATACCACGAATAGACAAGGATGTCATCCACAAATACGACCATGAACTGGTCCAGATACGGATGAAACATCCTCTGCATCAAGTCCATGAAGGCTGCGGGGGCATTGGTGAGCCCAAACCGCATCACTAGGAACTCATAATGCCCGTACCTCGAACTGAACGCAGTCTTCTCCACATCGGACTCGTGAATTCTCAGTTGATAGTAATCAGACCGCAAATCAATCCACGAGAACACTCGAGCAGACTAAAGCTGGTCGAACAAATCATCAATCCGCGGCAACGGACACTTGTTCTTAATGGTCACCTCATTTAGCTGCCGATAGTTAATGCACAGCCGTAAACTACCGTCCGTCTTCTTCACGAACAACACTGGCGCACCCCAAGGGGAAAAGCTTGGACGAATATACCCCTTGGCCATCAACTCTTGCAACTGCGCCCGCAACTCCCTCAACTCAGCGGGGGCCATACGGTAGGGGGCCTTCGTCAAAGGTCCCATACCTGGCACGACCTCGATCACAAAATCGATCTCCCACTGGGGAGGCAATCCAGGTAAGTCCTCCGGAAAAACATCAGGAAACTCGCACATCACCGGAATGTCCTCGACACCCGGACGCGACAGGTCTACCAAGACCACAGAAGCGAGAAAACCCTGACAACCCGCATCAAGCAAACGACGAGCTCGAATTGCCGAAATAAGGAATCAGGAAGAGGAAGACCTGATACCTTGGAAATAGAAGGTGGGTCCATAAAGTCGCCGAAAATAAACTCTCTTTGAGCCATAATCCACCAACGCATGATGTGTCTCGAGCCAATCCATGTCTAAAATCACATCAAAGTCCTGAAGCGGTAACGCATAGAGCCTAGTTGGTAAACTTCACCCTTCCACCCACACGGGAACCTCATCGAAGTAATACGGAGTGATCATAAAATCACCCGAAGGCAACTCAACTGCCAAATCGCAGGACAACTGGGTCACCGGCTCCTCGATGCTCAGCGTGAAATCCTCCGAAATAAACGAATGAGACGCGCCAGAATCAAACAAAACTCGAGCCGCACGACCCAAAATCTGAACGGTACCTTCCACGAGCTGCGACGCCACTGCCTCTGCCCTGGTCATGTGTGTAATTTGGCCCCGAGCTCTCTGCCTACCTCCTACACTAGCTGACCTGGGTAGCGGCGGATACTATCCCAACTGCTGCTGTGGCCTCTGCTGTTGGGGAACCTACTGTTGCTGCTGCCTCTGAGGACAGTCACGCACCATATGCCCTGGCTGGTCACACCGAAAACAGATAATCGACGCCGTGCACTGCCTATCCGGATGGAACTCGCTACACCGTGGACACGGCCCTCGTGATCCACCCACTGATCCCTGACACTGAAACGGAACCGGCTGCTGTACACTGCCCGATGAAGCTTGCCCCTGACCCTTGGACTTCTTCTTAGAGAAACCCTTCTTGAGAAACTTCTTGACCTTCGAGCCGAAAGACACGGATCCTGTCACTGACGCTGCCGGTGCCGGCGCTCCTAGACCACCCGACGCATGTTGGAAGGAACCCTGCTGCTGGGTAGCCGACTGCTGGCTGCGACCTGACAAAGACTGCCCCTGGCTAATCGGTCCTTGAGTCCTCTGCATATCCATCTCCAAAGAAGCCGCAACGCGAGACGCTGTCTCCAAATCGGTGGCAGCATTCGCGATCAAATGGTGCCTCAGCTCCTGCCTCAAGCCCTGAACGAACTGTGCGGTCTTCACCCTCTCATTCTCCGTGATATGAGGTGCATACCGACCCAGCTCGACAAACCGGGCCCTGTACTGTAACACGGACATGTCGCCCTGAACCAGCTCCAAAAACTGAAGCATCCGCTGCATAGCAATAAACTCTGGACAATAGGTACGCTTTAAAGCACCCACAAAGTCACCCCACACAATCTGCTCAAGTGGACGAAGCTGGAAAGACGTCTTCCACTTGGAAGACCACCACTCTCGAGCCGTACTGTAATAGCCCGGACCTTTCGGATCCTTCTTCGTGAGTCCCGGATCTAGTTTTTCGGAGCGTCCAGCTCCGTTGTGTCCAAAATTTCATTTCAGACATCTTTCGTGTTCGGATCGGTGCGATCCGGAGTCGTTTCGGAGGCCCGGAAGCGTTCCGCGGCTTTTCCGTGCGTGTTTTCCGATTTCCTGTGTGTGTTTCGGCAGTTCCTTCGGAACCTCACAGCGGGTGAACCGGGTCGTTCACCTGGGCACGAGTGGTACCATTGCGACCGGTGCGTTCCGAGGATTCCGAAAACGTAATTTTTTATTTTTTCATATTTTCTGAATTTTCTATAAATACCCCCCTATTTCTCTCTCTTCCCCACCTTCTCTGTCTTCTTCTTCTTCTTCCTCCTCCGTTTCTCCCCACCACGGCTCCCTTTCTCCCTCTCTTCCTCCCATTCGACCGCGGCGAGCTCCCTTCCGGCTGCAGACGGCGGCGGGGCGACGGCGCGGCGATGTGGGCGACGGCGAGGCGATCGTGGGGACGTGCAGTGCTCGTGGGAAGCTTGAAGAACGAGGGTTTTCCAAAGCGATTTCTTGCGTTTGTGGACGATCCAGCGGAGCATTCGCTCCATTGAGGTAGGGTGACGTTCCCTAGCTCCCCGTAGTTCATTTTCGCGATTTATAGGCCGAGGGGATGCCGAGAGGGGCATGATTGAGCGGGTTTGACGTTTTCCATGATTCGGGGAGAGCTCACCCGATCTATGGATTTGATGGATGATTTTACGTTTTGATGGCCTAGAATCATGCTAGGGGTCCCCAGGGGTCTTCCCCTTTGATTTTCCCCTCTTCGGTGGAGGCATGGGGGCGTGGTCGGAGTTTTTGGGCGTTTCCCGCCGTTTCGCCGTTGGGTGTGTGTAACGGTCCTTCCAGGGACCGTCACACGGTGTGACCCGCCTGGGAGGGTGCGTCACACGCCCTTTGTCAGCCTTTGGGGGTCAGGGGATGTGACGGTCCCCCGATAGACCGCCACAGCCGTGTGACGTGCCTGGGAGGGTGCGTCATAGCCCCTGTTAACCAGCTGGGGGCTGGGGGTGTGACGGCCCCCGATAGACCGTTACAGGCGTGTAACGCGCCTTGGGTGGGCCGTCAGAGGCATCCGACCGTTGGTTTGTGACTGTTGTTTTGACCGTTGGGGGTCAAGGCATGTGACGCACCAGGCCTGGCGCGTCACATCCGTGTAACGACCTAGGGTGGGCGCGTCAGGGCACCTCTGGGCGGTTGAACCCCCAGGCGGTGTGAAGCCCCCGGTGTGGGCTGTCACACCCTGTGACGCACCTGCGTGGGCGCGTCACAGTCCGTAACGCGTCCGGGCAGGCGCGTTACATCCTGTTTTGCACTGAGAGTGTGACGGCCTGCGTAGGACCGTCAGGCTTCCTGTGACGGTCTCGCCTAGACCGTCACGTGCCTGTGACGGTCCAGGGGTGGACCGTCAGGCGCCTGGTTGCCCCGAGAGGGTTGCAACCCTGTTTTTAGTCCGACTGTGGCCACCGTGCAACGGGGCCGGTGCGTGGGGTGGTCACCGTGCGTCATCGGATGCGGGCGTCGTTTTCCGTGACTTGAGAGTCTACTCCTTCAGTGACCCTCCACTAGTCATAGCCTACCAGTACGCGGTGCTGGTCGCACCAGGGAGTGGTGTACGTGCTTACCCTTAGAGGGGGTTTGTGGACCGGTTGTCGTCGGGCCCCACGTCTTGCAGCCAGAGTCCGGCTGAGGGGAAAACCGGTCAGAGGGCCAGACCAGGGACGCGAGGTCTGTGTGTGCACACGTGGTTGGGGGCGGTTGGACCCACGTCGACGGGCGTGACCCCAGCTAGTCACTTGTTTGTGGTTACTCGTTCGGTGTTCGTGCCTTGGGTAGGCGCTACCACGTCAGGCAGTTCACCTGCGGTGCGGTGTAAGTCGTCAGGGGACGCTACCGACTGTGCTTCTAGTGGGAGGTACTCCTGTCGAGTGCGGAGTGTCAGACTGTCAGTCTCGTGTCTTTGACCTTCGGGTTTGCCGGGTCGACCGTTGAGCTTCGGTTGTCTCACCGTGGCACGTGTGCCGGTTTGCGTGCCTTAGGGCCTTTGTTTTGTAGAGCACAGGGTTTTCCTTTCCGAGGTACTCTCCTACCGCTAGCGTAGTGGTTTCCCATTTTACGAGGTAGGGTTCGAGTGATCCCTACTGAGTCTTGTTCCAAGACTCATTCCCTGCGTGTTTTTACCGTGTTTCAGGTGAGGCGTCGCCCCAGGGGAGCGCGTCTGGGACGCAGCGTGGTGCGGGTGCCCAGAGGTAGTGCCATAGGTCAGAGTCGGGGTATGCCCCGTGTAGCTGTACTTTCTTTTCCTGTCTCTGTACTAGTTGTGGACTACTACCGTTGTTATTTTATTGTTATTTTATGGACTATGTAAAATGTTAAATCATTTCCTGCTTAATTATAAACTGTTTAATTTCTACAATTACTTGTGATACTTGTGTAGTTTCCACACCATCCTTCTAACCCTTCTGAGTCTTCGGACTCGTGGGTGGCGGTGCGAGTCTCGGGTTATCGGGCCTTCCCGGTAATCGGATTCTCGGGTTGTTACAGCTGGTATCAGAGCGCGGTTGTGGAATTATACGAGAATCATAGGTGATTGTAGTGGTCCACTAGTCCACATCAATGATGTACAGATGACGCTGGCATCGGGCATCGTGCGTTTTCTTGACCTTGCCGTTCTCGTGTTTTCTGTCTTTTGCTTCAGGAGCGAGCATGGCGCCGAGGCGGAGCACTCGCTCTCAGCAGGGGCAGTCGGCTGGAGGTCAGGAGATCCAGCAGGGGGTCCAGAGGGACCAGGAGGAGCATAGTAGAGCGCCACCAGCGGCCACCGAGGCAGTGGATACTGCGAGGTTTCCGGGGGCCGAGGATTTCTTCCGGGGCATGTACCCGCTTTTGTCTCAGCAGTTCGGCGGAGAGGCTGGTGAGGGCTCGTCAGCTAGGGGTGGGCCAGGCCGAGCAATGAGGGACTTCTTGCAGTTCCATCCACCTTACTTCAGCGGCCAGCCAGATCCTGATGTGGCTCGTGATTGGCTTGACAAGATGGAGCGGGTGTTCAGTTCTGCGAAGAGTGCTGCCAAGGACAGAGTGGTATTGGCCTACAACCAGTTGTAGGGTACGGCTCGGAAGTGGTGGTCTTCCGAGTGGAAGACGTCTTTTCAGCTTCGTCCACTTGAGCAGATCGAGTGGGATGACTTTGTCAGTGCTTTCAAGCATACGTACTGTCCAGACTATGTTGCTACGCAGCGGATGCGTGAGTTTCTGGAGCTGGTGCAGGGCGACATGTCCGTGTTGCAGTACAGGGGCCGGTTTGTCGAGCTGGGTCGGTATGCACCTCACATCATGGAGCATGAGAGGGTGAAGACCGCGCAGTTCGTTCAGAGCTTGAGGCAGGAGCTGAGGCACCATCTGATCGCGAACGGGGCCACTGATCTGGAGACAGCGTCTCGTGTTGCGGCTTCCTTGGAGATGGATATGCAGAGGACCCGAGGACCGATCAGCTAGGGGCAGTCTTTGTCAGGTCGCAGTTAGCAGTCGGCTACCCAGCAGCATGGTTCTTTCCAGCATGCGATGAGTGGTTCGGGAATGCCGGCACCGGCAACATTGGCGACGGGATCTGCGTCCTTTGGCACGAAGGTCAAGAAGTTTTTCAAGAAAGGGTTCGGCAAGAAGAAGTCCAAGGATCAGGGGCAAGCTTCATCGGGTAGTGTACAACAGCCGATTCCCTTGCAGCGTCAGGGATCTACGGGTGGGTCGCGAGTACTTTGTCCACGGTGTAGTGAGTTCCACTCAGGCAGGCAGTGCACGGCGCCGATCATCTATTTTCGGTGTGACCAGCCAGGGCATATGGCGCGTGACTGTCCTCAGAGACAGCCGCAGCAGCAGTTTCCTCAGCAGCAGCAGGTTCCCCAGCAGCAGAGGCAGCAGCAGCAGTAGCAGGGACAGTATCCGCTGCTACCCAGGTTAGCTAGCGTAGGAGGCAGGCAGAGAGCTCGGGACCAGATCACGCACATGACCAGGGCAGAGGTAGTGGCGTCGGAGCTCGTGGAAGGTACCGTTCAGATTTTGGGTTGCGCGGCTCAGGTTTTGTTTGATTCTGGAGCGTCTCATTCGTTTATTTCGGAGGATTTCGCGCTGAGCATCGAGGAGCCGGTGACCCAGTTGCCTTGTGATTTGGCAGTGGAGCTGCCTTTGGGTGATTTCATGGTCACCTCGTATTGCTTCGACCAGGTTCCGGTTTGGATCGATGGACGGAGTATGCCAGGCATGTTGTATGCATTGCAGCTTCAGGAATACGATGTGATTCTAGACATAGATTGGCTCAAGACTCATGGAGCGGTGGTGGATTGTGGAATGAAGAGGGTCTACTTCCAGCATCCGAGGAAGCGGACCTTCTAATTCCAAGGTATCCGTTCCACTTCTTCTCGATTCCTCATCTCTGCTATTCGAGCCCGTCGATTGCTTGACTCTGGTTGTCAGGGTTTTCTCGCATCTGTGGTTGTGACTGAACGGATGGAGTCGAGTGTCGAGGACATTTCGGTGGTGTGCGAGTTTCCCGATGTTTTTCCTGAGGAGTTGCCTGGATTACCTCCCCAGCGGGAAATCGATTTTGTGATCGAGGTCGTGCCTGGTACGGGACCTTTGGTGAAGGCTCCCTACCGTATGGCCCCCGCTGAGTTGAGGGAGTTGAGGGCGCAGTTGCAGGAGCTACTGGCCAAGGGGTACATTCGTCCTAACTTTTCCCCTTGGGGTGCGCCCGTGTTGTTTGTGAAGAAGAAGGACGGTAGCTTGCGGCTGTGCATTGACTATCGGCAGCTGAATGAAGTGACCATTAAGAACAAGTATCCGTTGCCGCGGATTGATGATTTGTTCGACCAGCTCCAGTCTGCGCGAGTGTTCTCGCGGATTGATTTGCGGTCCGGTTACTATCAGCTGAGAATTCGCGAGTCCGATGTGGAGATGACTGCATTTAGTACGAGGTACGGGCATTATGAGTTTTTGGTGATGCCGTTCGGGCTCACCAATGCCCCTGCAGCCTTCATGGACTTGATGCAGAGGGTGTTTCGTCCGTATTTAGACCAGTTCGTGGTCATATTCGTGGACGACATCCGTGTTTATTCGCGGTCTGCCGAGGAGCACACGTACCATTTGGGTGTAGTGCTGCAGACGTTGCGAGATCACCAGTTGTATGCGAAGCTCAGTAAGTGCGAGTTCTGGCTCTGTGAGGTGCACTTTCTAGGGCACGTGATTTCTGGTGATGGCATGTCCGTGGACCCCGCCAAGGTTGAGGCAGTAATGCAGTGGCCGAGGCCGAGGTCTGTGACGGAGATCCGGAGTTTCTTGGGGCTTGCGGGCTATTATCACCGATTTATCCAGGATTTTTCTCGCATTGCGACCCCGATGACTAGACTCACACGGAAGGATGTGCCTTTCGTCTGGTCTGAGGAGTGTGAGCAGAGCTTCAGGGAACTGAAGAGATTGCTCACCTCAGCTCCGGTGTTGGTTTTGCCTTCTGGATCGGGAGGTTTTGTGGTGTGTACATATGCTTCCGGGGTCGGATTGGGTGCTGTGTTGATACAGCATGGTAGAGTGGTGGCTTATGTATCTCGGCAGCTAAAGTCCCATGAGGAGAACTACCCTACCCATGACCTTGAGTTGGTGGCGGTGATCTTCGCGCTGAAATCTGGAGGTATTATCTGTACGGTGATAAGTTCGAGGTGTTCAATGACCATCAGAGTTTGAGGTATGTGTTCACGCAGAGAGACCTGAACCTCAGGAAAAGGCGTTGGATGAAATTCATGAAGGATTATGACTTCACCTTGTCTTATCAGCCAGGCAGGATGAATGTCGTCGCCGATGCCTTGAGTCGGAAGGTCGCGGTCAGTGCCTTGATGTTGAGGAAGTGGAGGCTCTGGGAATAAGTGCCCGAAGTATCTTTCAGGCTCAAGATTCCCCAGGAGCCAGGGTTGGCAGTGCTTGCGAGTCTGACTGTCACTCCTGCTATCCGTCATCAGGTGATAGAGGCTCAGCATGCGGACCCTGAGTTGCCCCGGATTTTGGCGATGGCTGATGTGGAGCTCGACGAGGACGGTGCTGCAAGGTTTCGTGGCAGGCTGTACGTCCCAGCCGAGGAGCAGATTCGTCGTGCAGTATTGCGCGAGGCTAATGGGAGCAGGTACACCGTACACCCGGGTGCGACAAAGATGTATCGAAACTTGCGAAGACAGTTCTGGTGGCTTGGCATGAAGAGAGATGTTGCTGAGTTTGTGGCCAGGTGCCTGATCTGTCAGCAGGTGAAGGCGGAGCATCAGCGACCAGGAGGTACTCTCCAGCCCTTGGATGTTCCTGCGTGGAAGTGGGACCACGTGACCACGGATTTCGTGGTGGGATTACCGAGGACTCCGAGTGGGCAAGATAGTATTTGGTTGCTGGTGGATAGGCTGACGAAGGTGACTCGGTTGTTACCGGTCAAAGTCAGCTGGAGCGTGTCCAAGTTGGCTCGTCTTTATGTGAAGCGGATCCTTCCGTTGCATGGGGTTCCCATTTCGATCGTGTCGGATCGGAATCCGCGCTTCACTTCTGAATTCTGGAGGAGTTTCCAGCGAGCTCTTGGCACGGAGTTGGCTTTTAGCTCGGCGTATCATCCTCAGTCAGATAGTCAGTCTGAGAGGACCATCCAAACTTTGGAGGACATGCTGAGATCCTGTGTGACGACCCGAGATCCGGATACCGGGAGGAGCCCGATACCATTCGAATCCCGGCCCGCCGCCCACGAGCGGGAGGCTCAGAAGGGCTAAAAAGGAGTGTGGAGGTACAAAGAAATAGGAAATAAGGCAGGATAATTCAATAATTAACAGAAATTAACAACTACAGCTGCAACAGAGTCCAGCCCAACAAAAAGTACAATCTAAAGCAGTAAAAACATACCACATGCCAAGTGAACACTCGGCCCGGCAAGCTGGCAACTAAGAACCTCCGCACAGCACCCTCGAACATCGAGGCAGAACCGCCGCACCTATAACGCAGGGGTGAGTCTCATGTCACTGGCCCAGTAGGGATCCCGCGGAACCCCAACTGAGAAACAACGGCAGAAGGAAAGCTACGCTAGCAAGACAGCAACGGAAAGAAGTAACTACGAAAGCAGGAGAGTAACTACGGTGGCCGGCAAAACCTCGGCACTACAGCTACTCCTACTGTACCAGAACACACCCCAGACTCACGGCCAAGGGCTACCAAACTACACTAGAACCAGTCACACGGTACAAAAATCGACACACGTGCCACGGCGAGACAACCGAAACTCAACGGTCAACGCGACCAAAAACCCGAAGGTCGAAGTCACGCGACTGACAGTCTGTCACTCTCTATCCAGAACATGAGTACCTCCCACTATAAGAACGACCGGATGCGTCCCCTGACGTCTTACACCGCGTCACAAGTGTCTAGCTACGACGCCCTAGGCGTGAGACTCAGACACACACAGTAACCAGTACCACAACAAGGACTAGCTGGGGTCATGCTCGTCAGCGCGTGTCCTAAGCCCCCAACTACGTGTGCACACACAGACCATCTGCTCTAGGTCGGGTCCTCTAGCTGGTTTTCCCCCCCCACCGGACTCTGGTGGCAAAGGCAAGGGCCGACGGAAACCAGCCTAAAAACCGCGTTTCACCGGGTCGCACTCTCCACCACTCCCAGGTGGGTCCGCACACGCGTGCGCAGGAAGTTACGACTAGTGGAGGATCACTGAGAGAGTAGACTCTCAAGACAACGAAAAACAACGTCCGAACCTGACGAAGTACGGGGGCCGTCTCACGTACCAGCACCATCGCACGGTGACCACGGTCGGAGAAGAAACGGACGCACCGCCCACGGCCAAACACATGACTCACTCGGGGATCATCTTCCAGGAAGACTCACGACATGCGGGGGAACTCCACCGCGCACACACTGATACACGGTGACTCGATCGAGCGAGAACACGGAACCCGAAACGCCTGGGGTCACCCGGACCCACCAAGCCCACAGGCACGCTAATCAAGGTAAATGGAACCTCCGGACACCCAAACATATGGTCACGGAACTCCACGGGATGTCCGGGACACACACGGCCCAAGAGGAACACCAGACAACAGGACAGATCGCGCTAGGGACCCCTAGCGCGACAAGGAAGAACGCGCTAGGACCCCCTAGCGCGATAGGGAAGATCGCGCTAGGGCCTCCTAGTGCGCCAAGACAGGTTGCGCTAGGGACTCCTAGCGCGACAAGGAAGATCGCGCTAAGGCCTCCTAGCGCGACAAGACAGGTCGCGCTAGGGACCCCTAGCGCGACAAGGAAGATCGCGCTAGGAACCCCTAGCGCGATAAGGCAGATCGCGCTAGGACCCCATAGCGCGATCGGAACCGCCCTACTGTTCATCTTCTCCGATGAACGCGCCCCATCGGGGCAGCGCGGCCATCAGGAACGCGCTACTGGAGCATAGCGCGTTCTCAGTCCGCGCCCGAAAACGGTGGAAACCGCGGGAAAAACCATTCCACGCCCCGTTCACCCCCAGGTGAAGGGGAAACAAAAGAGAAAACATTCCCCAAGCCCCTAGGCATGCATCTAAACCCCTGGATCGCCCAAAAACACGGTAAAACGGAAGATCCGGCTCACACCCCAAAAACATGCATTTTCTCCAAATTGCCCCGTTTAGCCCGCTCGGCTCACCACGGCCTACAAAACTCGCGAGAAATGAAGTACGTGGGTTGAGGGTCCATCTCCCTACCTCCACCGAAGATTCGACGCACCGCGGACGCCGATCCACGAAGAAAACGCCGTTTAAACCCTCGCCGGTTCACGATCCCACGAACCGCCTCCACCATCGCGATCCTCGTCCCGTACCCGTCGCTCCACGCCCCACGAGCCACGCCGCCCCGCCCTCGCCGCCTCCGTCGGCCGCCCGGAGTGAGAGGGGGAGAGGAGAGAACGTGAGAGAAGAGAGAGGGAGGGAAGAGAGAAATGAGATGGGGAGAGAGAGAAAAGGTTATATATAGGAAAATCCAGAAATTCCCGAAAATGCCAAAAAATAGAAAATCACGTTTCCGCGATCCTCGGAACACACCGATCGCAACGGTACCACTCGCGCCCTGGTGAACAGCCCGGTTCACCCGTAACGAGGTTCCGAAGGAATTACCGAAACACACACCGGGAATCGAAAAACACACGCGGAAAAGTCGCGGAACGCTTCCGGGCCTCCGAAACAACTCCGGATCGCACCGATCCGAACACGAAAGATGTCCGAAACGAAATTTCAGACACAATGAAGTCGGGCACTCCAAGAAATCAGATCCGAGATCCATGAACAAGGATCCAAAAAATCCGGGGCATTACATCCTACTTCCTGGAGTGGCAGGGGAGTTGGATTCACCACCTACCGTTGGTGGAGTTTGCCTATAACAACAGCTATCATTCGAGCATCGGCATGGCTCCTTATGAGTCTTTGTACGGGCGTCCGTGTCGGACTCCACTCGATTGGTTTGAGGTTGGTGAGCGTGTTTTGACGGGACCCGAGTTGGTGCAGTAATGTGTGGATGTGGTGCACGTGGTTCGTCAGAACATGTTGGCAGCCCAGAGTCGACAGAAGAGCTATGCTGATCGTAGGAGGCAGCCCCTCGAGTTCACCGTGGGCGATCATGTGTTCTTGAGAGTTTCTCCGATGAAGGGGGTGATGCGTTTTGGACGGTGTGGGAAGCTGAGTCCCCGCTATATTGGTCCTTTTGTGATTGTGGAGCGCATCGGTGAGGTTACTTACCGGTTGCAGTTGCCCCCTGAGTTGGCGTCGATGCATGACGTGTTCCACGTCTCGATGTTGCGAAAGTATGTGCCCGATGACTCTCATGTGCTCGAGATTTCTGTTTAGCCCGAGGTGACTCCAGATCTCTCTCTGCCAGAGTTTCCGATCCGCGTTGAGGATAGGCGAGAGCAGCGCCTGCGGAACAAGGTCATCCCCTTGGTCAAGGTGGTGTGGCAGCGGCACTCTGGTGGTGAGGCTTCTTGGGAGCGTGAGGACGAGATGCGTCAGCAGTTCCCATATCTCTTTGAGTGAGTCTTCCTCTTCTTTCCCCTTGGGTTGTTCTCAATTTCGAGGATGAAATTCCTTTAAGGGGGGAGGGCTGTAATATCTCGGACCTTTCGGATCCTTCTTCGTGGGTCCCGGATCTAGTTTCTCGGAGCGTTCGGCTCCATTGTGTCTGAAATTTCGTTTCGGACATCTTTCGTGTTCGGATCGGTGCGATCCGGAGTCGTTTCGGAGGCCCGGAAGCATTCCGTGACTTTTCTGTGCGTGTTTTCTGATTTCCGGTGTGTGTTTCGGCAGTTCCTTCGGAACCTCACTGCGGGTGAACCGGGTCGTTCACCTGAGCACGAGTGGTACCGTTGCGATCGGTGCGTTCCGAGGATTCCGGAAACGTAATTATCTATTTTTCGATATTTTTCGAATTTTTCAGATTTTCAATAAATACCCCCCTATTTCTCTCTCTTCCCCACCTTCTCTTTCTTCTTCCTCCTCCGTTTCTCCCCACCGCGGCTCCCTTTCTCCCTCTATTCCTCCCATTCGACCGCGGCGAGCTCCCTTCCGGCTGCAGACGGCGGCGGGGCGACGGCGCTGCGACGTGGGCGACGGCGAGGCGATCATGGGGGCGTGCGGTGCTCGTGGGAAGCTTGAAGAACGAAGGTTTTCCAAAGTGATTTCTTACGTTTGTGGATGATCCGGCGGAGCATTCGCTCCATTGAGGTCGGGTGACGTTCCCTAGCTCCCCGCCGTTCATTTCCGTGATTTAAAGGTCGAGGGGAGGCCGAGAGGGGTGTGATTAAGCGGGTTTGGGGTTTTCCATTATTTGGGGAGAGCTCACCCGATCTATGGATTTGATGCATGATTTTATGTTTTGATGGCCTAAAATCATGCTAGGGGTCCCCAGGGGTCTTCCCATTTGATTTCCCCCTCTCCGGTGGAGGCATGTGGGCGTGGTCAGAGTTTTTGGGCGTTTCCCGCCGTTTCGCCGTCGAGTGTGTGTAACGGTCCTTCCAGGGACCGTCACACAGTGTGACGCGCCTGGGAGGGTGCGTCACACGCCCTTTGTCAGCCTTTGGGGGTCAGGGGCTGTGACGGTCCCCCGATATACCGCCACAGCCGTGTGACGCGCCTGGGAGGGTGCGTCACAGCCCCTGTTAACCAGTTGGGGGCTGGGGGTGTGACGGCCCCAGATAGACCGTTACAAGCGTGTAACACGCCTTGGGTGGGCCGTCAGAGGCATCCGACCGTTGGTTTGTGACCATTTTTTTGACCGTTGGGGGTCAAGGCATGTGACGCACCAGGCCTGGCGCGTCACATCCTTGTAACGGCCTAGGGTGGGCGCGTCAGGGTGCCTCTGGGCGGTTGAACCCCCAGGCGGTGTGACGCCCCCGGTGTGGGCCGTCACACCCTGTGACGCACCTGCGTGGGCACGTCACAGTCCGTAACGCGTCCGGGCAGGTGCGTCACATCCTGTTTTGCACTGAGAGTGTGACGGCCTTTGTAGGACCGTCAGGCTTCCTGTGACGGTCCCGCCTAGACCGTCACGTGCCTGTGACGGTCCATGGGTGGACCGCCAGGCACTTGGTTGCCCTGAGAGGGTTGCAACCCTATTTTTAGTCCGACTGTGGCCACCGTGCGACGGGGCCGGTGCGTGGGGTGGTCCCCGTGCGTCGTCGGATGCGGGCGTCATTTTCCGTGACTTGAGAGTCTACTCCTTCAGTGACCCTCCACTAGTCATAGCCTACTAGTACGCGGTGCTGGTCGCACCAGGGAGTGGTGTACGGGCTTACCCTTAGAGGCGGTTTGTGGACCGGTTGCCGTCGGGCCCCACGTCTTGCAGCCAGAGTCCGGCTGAGGGGAAAATCGTTCAGAGGGCCAGACCAGGGACGCGAGGTCTGTGTGTGCACACGTGGTTGGGGGCGGTTGGACCCACATCGACGGACGTGACCCCAGCTAGTCACTTGTTTGTGGTTACTCGTTCGGTGTTCGTGCCTTGGGTAGGCGTTACCACGTCACGGAGTTCACCTGCGGTGCGGTGTAGGTCGTCAGGGGACGCTACCGACTGTGCTTCTAGTGGGAGGTACTCCTGCCGAGTGCGGAGTGTCAGACTATCAGTCTCGTGTCTTTGACCTTCGGGTTTGCCGGGTCGACCGTTGAGCTTCGGTTGTCTCACCGTGGCACGTGTGCCGGTTTGCGTGCCTTAGGGCCTTTGTTTTGTAGAGCATAGGGTTTTCCTTTCCAAGGTACTCTCGTACCGCTAGCGTAGTGGTTTCCCATTTTACGAGGTAGGGTTCGAGTGATCCCTACTGAGTCTTGTTCCAAGACTCTTTCCCTGCGTGTTTTCACCGTGTTTCAGGTGAGGCGCCGCCCCAGGGGAGTGCGTTTGGGGCGCAGCGTGGTGCGGGTGCCCAGAGGTAGTGCCAGAGGTCAGAGCCAGGGTATGCCCCGTGTAGCTGTACTTTCTTTTCCTGTCTCTGTACTAGTTGTGGACTACTACCATTGTTATTTTATTGTTATTTTGTGGACCATGTAAAATGTTAATTCATTTCCTGCTTAATTATAAACTATTTAATTTCTGCAATTACTTATGATACTTGTGTAGTTTCCACACCATCCTTCTAACCCTTCCGAGTCTTCGGACTCGTGGGTGGCGGTGCGAGTCTCGGGTTATCGGGCCTTCCCGGTAATCGGATTCTCGGGTCGTTACACGTACCCGGCAACTGGTTGGAGGCCAACATCACTCTATCCTCCGCAGTACTCCGTGCGGAACTGAACACCCGCTCCATCTCGTCGAGCCAACTCCGAGCCAAATCAGGGTCTGGCTGACCGCCGTAGAAAGGTGGATGAAACTGCATGAAATCCCTCACTGCTCGGCCTAGCCCACCCCTAGTCGACGAGCCCTCACCAGCCTCTCCGCCGAACTACTGAGACATAAGCTGGTACATGCCACGGAAGAAATCATCGGCCCCCAGAAATCTCGCAGTATCCACTGCCTCGGTGGCCGCAGGTGGCACTCTACTCTGCTCCTCCTGCTGAACCTCCTGCAGGATCTCCTGACCTCCAGCCGACTGCCCCTGCTGAGAGCGAGTCGCCCGCCTCGGTGCCATACCCGCACCTGGAGCAAAGACAGAAAGCACGGAACATCAAGGTTAAGAGAAACACACAATGCCCAATGCCAGCGTCAACTATACTTCATCACTGTGGACTACTGGACCACTACAATCACCTATGATTCCCGTATAATTCCACAACCGCGCTCTGATACCAGCTGTAACAACCCGAGAATCCGATTACCGGGAATGCCCGATAACCTGAGACTCGCACCGCCACCCACGAGTCTGAAGACTCGGAAGGGTTAGAAGGATGGTGTGGAAACTACACAAGTATCACAAATAATTACAGAATTAAACAGTTATATAAATAAGCAGGAAATGAATTAACATTTTACATAGTCCACAATATAACAATAAAATAACAACAGTAGTCCACAACTAGTACAGAGACAAGAAAAGAAAGTACAGCTACACGGGGCATACCCCGGCTCTGACCTCTGGCATTAACGCTGGGCACCTGAACCGCGCTGAGCCTCAGAAGAACTCCCCTGAAGTCTCGCCTCGCCTGAAACACGGTGAAAACATGCAGGGAATGAGTCTCGGAACAAGACTCAGTAGGGATCACTCGAACCCTACCTCGCAAACGGAGAAACCGCTACGCTAGCAGTAAGCGAGTACCTCAAAAAGGGAAACCATGTTGTCTACAAAGTACCAGTCTCACGGCACGAAAACTGGCACACGTGCCACGGCGAAATAACCGGAACACAACGGCCAACACGGCAAAAACCCGAAGGTCGAAGTCGCACGACTGACAGTCTGACACTCCCGACTCGACAGGAGTATCTCTCACTAGAAGCACAGCCGGTAGCGTCCCCTGATGACTTACACCGCACCGTAGGTGAAATGCCTGACGTGGTAGCGTCTACCAGAGGCACGGACACCAAACAAGTACCACAAATAAGTGACTAGCTGGGGTCACGCTCGTCAGCGTGTGTCCAACTGCCCCCAACCACGTGTGCACACACAGACCGCGCGTCCCTGGTCTGGTCCTCTGACTGGTTTTCCCCTTAGCCGGACTCTGGCTACAAACGTGGGGCCCAACGGAAACCAGTCTAAAAACCTTCTCTAAGGGTCGGCCCGTACACCACTCCCTGGTGAGACCAGCACCGCGTACTGGTGGGCTACGACTAGTGGAGGGTCACTGAAGGAGTAGACTCTGAAGTCAACGGAAAACCACGTCTGCATCCGACGACGTATGGGGACCACCCCACGTACCGGCACCATCGCACGGTGACCACGGTCGGAACAGACACGGGGTTGCAAACCACCCGGGGCAACCCAGTGCCTGACGGTCTACCCTAGATGCGTCACAGGACTCTGACGGTCTAGGCGGGACCGTCACAAGCGCCTGACGGTCTTAGGCTGGACCGTCACAGGACCCTGACGGTCCAACGCAGGCCATCACACTCTCAGTGTAAAACAGAGTGCAACACGGGGTGTAACGCACCTGCCCTGGTGCGTTACAGACTGTGACGCGCCTATGCAGGTGCGTCACAGCGAAAAATAAGGGCAAGCCGTGACGCGTGCCACTCGATGCGTCACAGCATGTGACAGTCCATTCCTGGAGCGTCACACGCATGTAACGGTCCAGCCCTGGAGCGTCACATGGCCTGGGGGTAAAACGACTTCTAAAGCACCCACGCTGGGCCGTCACAAGACTGTGACGCGCCAGTGCTGGTGCGTCACACGCCTTGACCCCCACGGTCAAACCAACGGTTGTATGCCAACGGTCGGGACGCTCTGACGGCCCACCCCAGGCGCGTCACACGCCTGTGGCGGTCTATCGTGGGACCGTCACACTCCCAGACCCCAGTTGGCTAAACAAGGGCTGTGACGCACCCTCCCAGGCGCGTCACACGGTGTGACGGTCACTGGAAGGACCGCCACACCCGTCCGACGGTGAAACAGCGGGGAAAGCCTAAAAAACCCAACCACGCCCCTATGCCTCCACCGGAGAGGGGAAAATCAAAGGGGAAGGCCCCTGGGGACCCCTAGCATGATACTAGGCCACCAAAACATGAAATCGCGGGCTAAATCCATAGATCGGGCGAGCTCTCCCCAAATCATGGAAAACCCCAAACCCGCTTAATCAAGCCTCTCTCGGCCTCCCCTCGGCCTATAAATCACGGAAATGAACGGCAGAGAGCTAGGAAACGTCACCCTACCTCAATGGAGGGAATGCTCCACCGAATCGTTACCGAGATCATGAAGAACGCTTTGAAAACCCTCATTCCTTCACAGTTCCCCACAAGCTTTACGCCGCCACGATCACCTCGCCGTCGCCCACGTCGTCACGCCGTCGCCCCTCACCGTCTGTAGCCGGAAGGGGACGTCGCCGCGGCCTAACGAGAGAGAAAGAGAGAGGGAGGGGCGATGCTCACGGTGGGGAGAAGAGAAGGAAGAAGAAGAAGAAGAGGGTGGGGAGAGAGAGAGAAATGAGAGTATTTATAGAAAATCTGAAATTTTCAGAAAATATCAAAAAATAGAAAATTACATTTCCGGGATCCTCGGAACGCACCGATCGCAACGGTACCACTCGTGCCCAGGTGAACGACCCGATTCACCCACAGCGAGGTTCCGAAGGAATTGCCGAAACACACACCGGTAATCAAAAAACACGCGCGGAAAAATCACGGAACACTTCCAGACCTCCGAAACAACTCCGGATCACACCGATCCGAACATGAAAGATGCCCGAAATGAAATTTCAGACACAACGGAGCCAGACACTCCGAGAAACCAGATCTGAGACCCGCGAAGAAGGATCCAAAAGGTCCGGGATATTACAACTAGACAATGTGTATCTTAATCCTGGTATAAAATTCACCAAAGTTGAGGTTCCGTAACAACTAACCTGGAGGCACCTTAAACCCCTCTTTTTTATTGCCCAGGACAACACCTTTTGATCACCAGCTGAGCCTTCCCACCCGGTGTCCAGATATTAAAATTGTAAATCAAAAGATACAACAGCCATGACATCTTGAGTTAAATGTTGCTTACGGTTCCGATACCTTGCATGTTTCGATCTCAGCACATTGGCAGGGATGTGCGTGCCATCGATTGCACCCAATGCATCCTGCAATTATTTACATGTCCCATAAGAATCTATAAACAGATCAGGTGTTGATGAAAATGACAATGCAGTTACCTTAAAGTAAGGGTAAAACTTGTCATTGTGCCGGATAAACGGATGCACATCTTCTATTTCTGTGGGTAGCTGGAGGTACATATGCCTAAGTTCAACTATAGCATTGCACACGTGTTTAACATAAAAACTTATTGTCTGTGAAGAGTGCTGAAAGTGCTCACACATAGCACCTGTTGCAACACCGTGACCCATTGCGTATAAGAACATTTCCAATTGCTCACTTGCAGTGACAAACCGCCTGTCTTTAATCAAATTCCTCTCTACAAGGACATCACGCAAATGAAAGAACATAGGTTGGTTTACTCTGAACATGTTGTAACATCGCTTTTCATGACCGTTTAATATGTGAAGTACCCACATATGCCCTGTGTAACTAGACGTATGCATGGGTCTAGGCACATGCACATCGCTAAGTTCTTCTTCCATGGCATCCACTAATTCCTCCACTATCAAACCGGCCATGTTTTCACTTAGCAAAATCCCTTCCTGCATGAGCTATCTTAGCAAATTCATTGAATCCATAAAGTCCTGTCATACAGACGCACAAGATGGAAGTTGATATTACGACACAAGGGACATTGTCCACTGTACTTTAAAAAGATATTAGTACATCGATGTCAACTATCCAAAGCCCCAGCAAAATATAAGATACATGATACTGCAGTTAATACTACACTACAACATTTTAGTACCTCAATGGCCATGAACGATAATGACAAAGATGCCAAGCACTATGATGAAAAGGAAAAGAACAATGATGAAAAGGATAACAATGATAGGTAGCTGATGTATAACAATAGAGGTAGCCCTCGGTTGCAAGTGGATGTGAGGAGGGGCCTCTTCAGTCTAGTCGGTCATCACTCCCCTGGAATAGGTCCCACAACTAGTGTTGCATACAGCAATGGCTTGGAATGTGTCGTTGGCGTCATGAATTGAAACAAATCCCTTGAATCTCGCACCTGGAAACCCATTAACCTGTGCATAGCACTCATCCCATGTGTAGTACACACCCGGGCAATGACCAACCCATACCACATACCACTTATATTTTCCCATGATCTGCCTGTAAAACCCTGCGTAGTATGTGTTACTAAGTATGCGAAAGTAAGAAAATGTCATGAGCTTGCAGTACATAATAAGTGATGAAAAGTACGCCAAATGTAAGTATTAATACATGCCCGAAAGAAAATGATAAAGTCCGACAAAGTAGAAAGTCTGATAGTCAAACAGACAGTAGTAGAACACATAGTCAATGCCCGTGTGCATGGATAAAGAGGCTCATCCCATCCGGTGAACAATCCACCCCAACTTGTCCTCGCCATCCAATGCCATAAAGATTGATCGCACATGAGGGTCGTGGAAAATATCCCCTACTGTATACAAAATCTCCTGAGCGTAACCTGGCAATGACTTCACTTTTTGGAGACATTCTTTCACAGTGTTGGCTAATGACTCAGACGTAGAAGTGGCATGAGACTGTCCAGCGGTGAGGCCTTTATAACATTCTGCCATGTTGGTGTTCATAGCACAATATTTGTTTAGTGCATCGGTGGCATTTGCTAATGTCTTATTACACTTTCCCTTACTGGTCTGGTATGATGGAGTGCCACAGGTCCTCGTCTTGATGGGAGAGGTCGCCTCATCCTCAGTTGGTCGCTTTGTACGTGGTGATGGAGTGAAGTCTCCCGTGCCACCGCAACCTCCCACTGAAGATGGAGTAGTCCCCCTGCCTTGTGATTGAATGCCCATACAAGCTTGGAAACCCGCAGGAGCTGACATGAAGAAAGGGTTAAAGTCAGACTGTAAGTCGACAGGGGAAGCATTATAATGAAGACCCATGCCACTTAAGCCGAGACGATCTGAATCGTCTTCACCCATCTGTTGCCGAGGTGACTCTTCATCTCCCCATGACCGTCTTTGTGATAAGTCATTATCCATTGTAGTTCCAATTCCTAAACATCCCCTAGACATGGTATTACCGCACAGAATGTCCATTTCATCTTTAAACTCATATGGCTTTCCCAGGAGTTTCTTATATTCAAAGTTGACCTACGAACCAAGAAGACAATGTAAGTACCTTGTAATGGATATGTACGATCCTTGTTCGACACTTAATGAGTGTGGTGAAAGAATAAATTACATACCGCAATTGCCTCCGCCCACGCACCCTCTTTAGGCGGCACAGGCATTTTCTTAACGTCATTCCATCCCCAACCTGTCCTTGCGATCAATTGTTCGAGTGTGTGGTATTATTTTTTGGGGTTCTTCCATCTATTTTGTAAATTATTTTTGTCTACCCCCTTTTTTGTTATGTCATTGAAGGGGCCTATGATGTCATTCCACACATGTTGTTTGAATGTGCCTTGGTTGCATGTGTTCTTGTGATATTGGTCGATCAAGAGGTTTAACAGCACTTTGTCCTCCCGAGTCGTGAAGTTTGTAACTCGAGGCTTCCCCTTGCTATCCACCATGAGCCTGTCTACAAGAAAGATAAGGAAGACATCGTCTCCTTATAAAAGTTGAAGATAATACACGAGATCATACTTAGTACATCACATAAAAGGAGGTAAGTCATGCAAAGTTAATGTAGACACAATATGGATGCCTTGCATAATTGTTCACAAGTGGAGATTGTCTCACGTACGAAGAGAATGCATAATCTCCCAATACAAGTGTAATGTCCTCCCCTTAAACCAAATGACAAGTTGATTAAACTGCAAAATAATGTGTTTGCAATTAGCGCATGCCAAAACAACTAGAAAAAGTCTCTTTGTATGCATTCTTCGATGGTCATTTCACACACCTCATTGTATGCATCCCATAGCATATCATGGCCTTGTATCTGCTTCGAAGCCTCATCCCATTTGAAACCCACATCGCACAAGTGCATTGGCTACTACATAAAATGATTTGTAGAAGCCAAGCCTATGTTTCAAATGAGAGGTGGGAAAATTCAATCCTGTTCGGATGTGAAATGTTTGTCGCACGACATCCCATGACTCTCCACATTTCAACTCCTCCCTAAGTAATCTTAGTAAGATCATGTCCATCTCCAATGTCCGCAATTTACCTAAACAAACGGGATTAATGCCGATTATGACATAGATTTTCCAAGGCCCTAGTGTGCTCGGGAACTCCAAGGCCTAGTAAAGGTGATTATTAATTACCGATGAGAGACATGGTGACAGGTACATGCTCGAGAGGTCCGAGAAGTAAGATGTAATGAGATGAGTAGCCTTTTATCACGAAATTAATATTTGAAGCAGGCAAGTAGATAATGAAAATAACATCACTTGCATGCTGAAAATATGTATAAGTGAATAACTAAAAGTAAAATAAAGAAACATCACTTATCAAAAAATATACGAGAGTAAAATATACTATAGTAGTGAAGCGTTGAAGTTCTACTCGAGATAATGCCAACTATCATGATATTACACAATTTTCTCATTCTTTTTGAAAAAATAACAAGTAATTGTCCTGTTTGTAGATGTGGAAGTAGCTTCTACATGTCTCAAAATACAAGTTAGTGGTTTCATAAACATTTGTTGAAATATATAAGAAAAGATGGCATGTTTGTCATAAGTGTTGGTGGTGAGAAAATTATACCTTCACATGCAAATGACTAATTGATCAGACATTAACGAGAAACATTGATAAGAGACAGGGATATTATACAAGTTTACAACGAGTTATGTGAGATGACTCACCTAGCATATGAACCGTACGAGTGGCCGGGAAAAGCACAGTAAACAACAGCAAGTTAGTTGTCAACAAGTAGACCCGACATGGAAGACATGGAAATAATATAAATGTCACATACATTGAATTATGTGGGGAAGTAGAGAAGTCTGAAAATAGAAGGCAGATAACATAAAAAACGTAAGCATGGAACTATATACTAATGGCAATTTGAGGAGAAGTAAAAGGTAAGAAAATAAAACCTTGCAACGCAAACGAGTGATTGGTCATACATTAACAAAACATATAGGCAAGAGACTGAGATGTTATATGTGTTTCCAAAAGTCATATGATATGACCGACCTCGGATTTGAACCATGCAAGTCATAAAAGACACATCAGACCAGAGCAACTTACATGCCAGCAGTAGCAAAACCTCAGAACACATTGAAAATTTAGAAATGTATAAGATTGAGTTTACTATATATATCAAAACAAATGCCAAGTAAAGAAGAATATTATTTCTTATCATATGAGTTCACGAGGCACAGATTTTATGTATATATGTATAGCCTTAGTTTGAGCAGCTTCATATGACTGCTGGCATATGACTTCTTTATATATATATTGAGTCCCCGTGAAGTCACATTCAACCAAATCCGATCCTGTGACACGGAACTGAATATGCTTCAAACCACTTTCCAATATTAAGTTACGCAGATATAATTGCAGTAACAAAATAATTTTAACGGCCACCTATAACGCCCAGACATCAGTAATAAAAAAAATAAGGCCCACATATAAATCTACGCAGAAAATGTAAACAGAGTAGGATAATACAAATGTCGATGAGAAGAACATAACACACATATCTCACATGGCAGATGCATGATTTTCTTCCGTGACTACACATGAAATTTAGGATTAATAATATATACCGATTTTTGGGGGGAACAGGGAGAAGAAAAACCTTAGGGTTCACAGTGAACGTTGATAGCAACAACAGCAGAGACAGATCCGGCACAACAATCCGAGCACCACCGTGTTGCGGACAACGAGGAAGGAACGACGACCACCACCGTCATCGGAAATCAACAAGACATGGTTAAGACAGAATGGGGAGGCATCATCAATACGAAGCCAAGAGTCAGTGAGAAAGGGGCAAGGGCGATCGTGGATGGGGTTTTGAGGAAGAAGATTTCACTGTTCAGTCACGAGAGAGATCCAGACTGCAAATCACGTACGTTTGGGCCAGGTAAAGGGAGCGCAGCTATAGCCTTGGCCTACAAGATTTGACCCACCTTCGCACGTCAGAGAGACGACCACCGGAAGGCACCACTGCTCGCAGAGCCGAGCGAGAACGAAGGGCTTCCGTCGGGGAACCACGACAGAGGGAGTGGTCGTCGACCGGACGGTGGAGGAAGGGCGACGAAGGATGGACGGGAGAGGAGCGCATAGTGACCTGAGATGAGAGTTCGCCGTCTCCGGAGGAAGGGTTTCGAAGAAAAGAAGACGACCTTCGCACATCCCGAAGGGACAGACGAGCCAAAACAAGAGACGACAGGGGCATGAAAAAAGAAAAGATAAACCGGGACAATCGGAACCCACCTCACGAGGTGGGTTTCGAAACCCCAATTTAAGCCGAGATTACTCCAACGATGCCCCGAGTTATGCCTGACTCCCTTCCAAAGCGCATTTCGACATATGCAAAGGGTTAAAGACAGGTAAACCCCGTACCAAAGCTAAGCTTAGTCACCTTTCACCTACCGTGAAGGAGTGCAAATGATGTTATCAGAAAAGATCATGTTACTTGAGCATTTTATACGTTATGATAATTTAGAATAGTATAATTTAATTCATCAAATGTTTAATAAGGTAGGCTATTTATATGATACTTCCTCTATATAATGTATGAAGTCAAAATTGGGTAATTTTTTAATGAGAGAGAGAGAGAGGGAGACGCGGAAGGAGTATGGGACCACGCAAACACAGGTGCACCAATACAGCGTCAGCGGACCACAACCAGAACCAATAGACGATCGCGGGGAAGGGTGAAAAATCTTAAATTTAAAGGGGCATAATAGTGTACATCCGCAACATCAACAGCTTGATAAATTTAAATGAGTTGTTTTGGAGACCAGGCATTCAAAGCATTCCCGTGAAAAAGAAATACTATACACGCAACATGCGCTGTGTGCACACGGCTTTACCAGTGGGTGGCTTTCCCCGAACATATTCTGCATCCCAAGATTCAAGTCCGTATGGCACATCTATATTCCCAAAGACTTCCAGGTCTCAAAATGCCGCAATGAATTTTTGGATTTTTGCCTGTGCCCGTTCTTTTTCTTCGGGGCCATCCAAGTCGCCAATGTTATGTCGGTACTCCTGCACCACCGGAAAATGGTCACACTGAGAGTTTAAGCATCACGATCACACCACTACTGACAAGGACACATTGACAGATGGACTGGTGAGCTGTTTCCTTTATCCGGAAAATTTCCGGCTACAAAGACCACATGGGGTCTGCCGCTGAGCGGTAGTAGTACCTCGGTGGCACTGGTTTTTGGGGGAAGAAGGTGCGGTTCAAACAACCTCCCAAGTCCCGCTATGGGTGGGAGGAGGGTCTTTACCCTTCACAATCCGAAGGACATGTTCTCTCCCTCGCCCCCCCCCCCCCCAGGGCAGTCCCCACATGACCGTGTGGATCTCATATATTTGTGAGTATCCCCCCCCCCCCCCATGTAGGTTGTTCTCTGGGTTTTGCACTTTGACTACTCCTTGCACTTTCTACAGTACGCACCAAGCTCCCTAGGGGAACAATGTGTATTAAATGGAGACTCGTGTGGTCCAGTTTCATAACGAGATCCACATCTAATTCTCCACGTTCCAATTTAACAGAAACATATGGAGCATCAAGAAAGCTCCTACTTGGAAGAAAAGCCGGTCAATCATCACCATAAATCCAGAAGCAAAGATGGTCCATAAGGCTGATTAGGAAGGAAGATAAAGAAAAAGGTGATAAAGGATGCGGAACTTAAAAAGTCCCAGAAAAATACCTGGAGCACATCTTTGACATCATGCCTCGTTAATTTTTGTTGTTTAAGTAGTAACTCAATTCTTGCTCTTATTCCGGTATGCCTTGAACAAAAACAGAATGTCAAACCAGAAGCAAAGTCGGTAGTAATGAATTGTACATATGCCACTTGAGAGAGAGAGAGAGAGAGAGAGAGAGAGAGAGTGTGTTACTAAACACATATCAGATGATCTGAATTTGGACTTACTCAGAAGACCATAGGTGGCCAAGTATAAGCGCAATCAACTGTAAACAAAACCAAACCTGGTCAAGGACACGGAAAAGAGATAAAAGATGACTTCGGAACATCCAGAAAGGTCCCTTCCCTTCCCGCAGCAAGAAGAAAAATATGGGAGATCCCCTTCAAGAACACGGCTACCTGAAGAGTGTATAAACCGGCTTCCAGTTTTTTGTTGTAGCGCTCATCTTCATCCATCTGAAATAAAAAGAAACAGAAATGTAAGGACAACTTTTTTCTCTTCAGAAATGAGAGAATGCCGCTTCTAAGATGCAAAATGGGTGAATCCTGCCTTCTAACAGGATAAAGTGTGCCAAACTCTGCTTCTAAGATGCAAACTACTCCAGATAGATTGCTAGGGAAGGAAATGACCTCTAGATCCTCCAACTCAAGTCTATCCAGCCGTTCTGATTCTGCCTTAACTCTATCAGCATATCTAAAGAACAATAACGACCATAGATTGAAAGACATCAAAGACAATACCGTCAGAGAATATAAGCAGCAAACCCAAGTGCAGTTATCTAAAGCATTAATATAATGGTATGAACTCATTATTTACCTCATAAAGAATTCCATAAGTCGGTCTATCTTCTCATATTCACTTTCCACAAATTTACTCAACAATCTGTCCCGTCTTGAGCCTCTGACAACGCCGCCTGAAAAATGGTAAAAAAACACCAAACACCTGAGTATGCATGCAAAAACAACTCAACATCCACAAACACTAGGCACTGCTGCAAAATTTGTGGAAATCACATGTAATAATCCTCTTATACCCCACCGGCGAGAGCTAATGCCCTTCCTCTTCAAATACCAGCATAGAAAGTTTACAGCATCAATAATAAGGTGTTGCATAAGAACCACAAAATAATACAAGAACAAATAAAGACCTGGATAAGATTTATGCTGACGTGGGGCAGTTCTTGAGGCTTTGGCAATTAGATTGAGAGGGAAATGTGCAGAAATTTGCAAAAGGATGTCGGTCTAATGATCTCGAGCTAGAAATAGTATATTCACGAAGATGATAACAGGTTTGCCAGCAGACTAATTACAGTCAGAAACTGCAGCGCACCTGGTGACTACCTGAACTTCAAACCTCCCATGTTACATTGTAAAACAAATATCAGAGCATAAGTGTGGAGTTCCTCATTCTCGGTCCTGGCACTTGCACGTTCTACATCTATATGACTAATGTTTAAGATGCATAGGAGTGGTTCAGATGAGATATGGAGTCAGAGAAAAAGGAAACTTTCTTTGAAAGTGGGGAGGAAGAAACCTTGAAGGGTGAAACAAGGAGACATCAAGAACTAGAGAAAATTATCAGGGAATGATCACCTGCTGCTCCTGCAGATCAGACTAAAATATCAGGAAATGATCGCCTGTTCCTCTGCTCGAGCAAGATAGTGGACTGGAGGAAGATATAATAAAAAATAGGAGCGTAGTAGGCATATCAGCTGGAAGAACCTAAAGAAGGCCTAGGCTGCAAAGGATACAGTTGCTGTGTTCATTTTATTCTTTGAATTTCATTAATAATTGGAGTCTTCCAACTTTTACACCATCTCCAAACCAAAATACAACATTTAGCAAAAAAAAAATTCAACATCTTTGACCAAAATATCTTGTCAATTTCCACATACTATGAAAATTTCCCAGTAAGCTGAAGCACATAAGACTATGTTTGACAAGGTTACACCTGCTTTTTTCGACGCTGTTTTCATATATCTATTAAATAATTGCTTGAGAGTTGAAACTGAACCATTGAGGTAACTCGGTAAGCAACAGAGAACGGACGGTAAAATCCTAAGGACTAGCAGGACAAAAACAAAATGCAGAGAATATATGCGAGTGACAAGACCATGTTTGCTAATGTTACATTTGCTTTAATAGCTTCCACAAGTCTCCACTGAAAGTTCACTCTTTTCTCTGGCTAATGCTACAACAGTGCATTGTTACAAAGCTGTACAGGAAAAAATGGCCGCTTAACTGTGAACCATATGTTCTATCTGTGGGTTAGATAATGAAAGTGTAGATCACTTAATGGTTTCCTGACCACTAGTTTTTGAGGTATGGTGTACTATCAGCCAATTGCTGGGATTTCAACCAACTTTCCAAAGTGTCACGAATGTGGGAATTTTACAAAATCAAGGCAGATCAAACTATTAATCAGACTTATACCTGCGGCAGTCCGTTGGAGCATCTGGAAAGAGAGGAATGACACTTTCCCAAGGCATTAAAGTATATATTGAGCACATTTACTCGAGAATAGCTAAGCTTATTGGTAGCGGGAGTAGATATATTTTGGAAGCTCCCACAGACTACCGTCTCTTGTAGAGGCAATGCCCATTTGAGGATTTTTCTCCTCGCCCCCTCTGACTGTACTACCTCTATTTCTTAATAAAATTGGTAGCACAATCAACCTTTTTCGAAGTAAAAAAAAATAGTTAATTGATGTTGCTTTCATAGATGTACCAAATAATTGGTTGAGAGTTGAAACTGAATCATAGACGTAAGCAACATACAGTAAAATCCCAAGGATTAGCAAGACAAAAACAGACTGCAGAGAATAGAAGTTGTATAGTTATACTCCCAAGGCCATCAATTATATCCAATAAAACAGAGCTGAAATTTCGAAACAAAAAGAGCTTTCTAGATGGATAGATAGATAGAAAGCTTCTTCCTGAACGCTCAACTGTAGACAAAACACTCTCAGATTCATAAAACAAAGACCTCATCACCAAGCTCATCGTCCATGGAAAACATAACACATCTCCCTTCGAATGTCACTCGTGTTAGTCAAAAGCTCACACCAAAAAATGCAAAAGGTTACAGTGGGTGTCTTGTCCTTGCCGGGAACCAAAAGAACTTACCCTCAACATTAAAAAAAAGCTAGTTTTCTGATCAAAACTTGTCCAACCATAGTTCACAGGAAATACCTCACGTCTGTTTATATATTCAACCATCTCTTTCCCTCTCTTGGGACTAACTGACAAATGCCCTGCACATAGCTTACCTCTATCCTGAAACTAGAAACCTCCAAGCGGATTTGTTTGCTGAATACTTGCCGTATGCTATAGTTGATGGCCCCTTCTCATTTTTTTTTCAAACCTTTCCCACAGATTAATCGTTGCCTCTGAGAGAGAGATTTTCCTTTCTCCATTTTTTTGTGTGTGAGGGGGTGCATTTGTTGATTATCTGATACACAGTTAATTCTCTTATCCACTAGTGTGCCTCTACTGCTGCTCATATTATCAAATGCATATCTGCACATTCATATGCTATCAAATGTGCTTGTTTTAGACAGTAAAACTTGTGAGTAATGTGATTGTCTTAAAACCCTTTACCGTCGTTGACATGAGTTTGCAAGTCTTGCGACCAAGTATCTTATCTTACACTTGACTCCCCAAAAGGCACCCTCGCATAAATTTCATATAGGATTTGAATTAAGTTTGCTCCCTAAAAGTTGTTGAACTTCATCATATGATGATTTGACTTGCACCTAGCAGTTTTAGCAGCTCACCATTGTGCAACCAAGTCCATTATTGTAAACCACCTTGGAAGGGGTAGCCTGGGTCTCCTTGGCAGGTTCAAGGGAGTCTTTTTTCCTGTTTCCTTAAAAGAAACAAAACATAGCTAAGATTGTCTATCTATGAACAGGAATTCTCAACTGCTTGACACAGATAAGAAAATAACCTTTAGATGAATGTATTCTGGTCACACGAGTTAACCCAAGGATTGCTTACTTGCCCTGGTTGATTAATATGAAGTAATGTACCCAAAAAAAGGTAATATAACTGGTTAGTCGATTTCAACCATGATCACCAATTGGCTATGTCCTTTTGTTCTTCAGTTGATCTACCACTAGAGACACAAGGTTCTCTAACTCTCAATCAGATTTCGCCCTTCCATTCACACGGTCCTCCTCAGTCCCCCCCCCCCTTGTTTTTTCCCCCTTATGTGGGATCCATTTTCATTCTTTTTATTGGTGATGGGCAACGACGATGAAGATGACATGGGTGTCATAACAATGATGACAACGACTTTGAGGTGCTGGAGATCCTGAAATTGATGATGATCTCCTAGAATTGCTACATTAAAATGGTTTAACATTTTTTTAGTCCTGAGTCCTGACTCTCTCTCTAGCCTCCTAGAGTGAGAGGCTCCGGGGATGTCTCGCCCCAAAGCTGGGTCACGCTGATCTGGGAGGCCGGCAGCGACAGCCTCCGGTCCCCCGGGGACGTGTCTCGGTCGTTCGGGAGATCCCATGGTCATGCCGATAGGGGTGAGGTGGTGTGTTTCCAGTGCAGGGGCCAGGGTCACGTCCAGAGATTCTGCCGTCTCCGGTCACCGGAGCACAAGGCTGGTGGGACTCCTTAGGGGCGGTCCTACGCCGATGTTGTGCAGTCTACCTTTCAGGGACAGGATAGGAGGTAGGTGACTGATATCGACCAAATCCCTCGGGACCTCATCCAGAACCGTTTGCATTGGCTCCGGCAGTGTCTCTGGGTGGCACCCGTAGAGGGGGTGGAGGAGGATAAGGTCAAGGAGTTGTTGGCCCCATAGGGAGATAACTAAGAGGTTCGTTGTATTCACTCACGGGGCTTCGTAGCGGTCGAGCCATCAGAGGCAGCGGTGTAAGCAACGGCGTTGGCGGGGTACGCGGTGGGAGGAGGCTACCTCCTTCGGTTTCAAAGATGGTTCTTGGAGAGAGGAGCCAACTCAGAACCTCGACAGTTGGAGATAGTCATCCGCCTGGAGGGCATCCCTCTGGTGCTCTGCACTATAGAGGGGGTGGAGACCCTTACCCGGGCCTTTGGGACGATGGTGCTAGGGACCACATTCTTTGCCCCGGTGAATACTCTAATGACACTCCAGACTACGGTCAGGGTGGATTGCCCATCGACGGTCCCCCTGGTCATCCTGTTCGATATCGATGGCCAATAGTTCGCGGCGAGGGTGCTCAATAGTCCCAAAACTCTCATAGCGGTGGCAGACAGTGCTAAGGTTATCGGCGTATGGGCGGGAGGAGGAAGACGGGTCTTGCGGAGGGGTATGCGTCACTAAATCTACGCCCAATTCAAGTTCAAACATGGGCGATACAGTCGCAGTGCCAAGTGGGCCTGGTGATCCTAAGCCATCCTTAGTCATTGGTTATCCGAGTGGGCCAAGTTTCCATGGGTCGGGTGATGATCGGGGCCTCCTCTGTACCCCGGGCCGGAGAGTCGATCCGCAGACCCAGAACTTACCCGAGACGTAGGGTCTCGGTGACCACGGGTGTCACGGATTAGGCACGGGTCTTCCTCTCCGCCAGAAGGCTACATACAGTGCCCCTGTTTCGAGCCTCTACAAGCTCTGGCAAGGCGGCGACGCTGGTCTTTGACAGAAGCAATCCACCGGCGGTTTCCTCCCCCCTCAACGCTCCCTGACAAGACAGTCCCCTCCTAGAGATGACGTCGACAAAGAGGGTTGGGCTTGTGAAGGTGTCGGCCAACACCCAGAACCCCAACAGCTCTGTGCATCGTCCTTCTCATCCAGGTGAGGGGCCTACAGTGCTTCCGAACAAGGCACCGGGGTATTCCGAGCGCCTCCAATTGTCGCTAGATCTGCTCCAAAACCTCCCCAACCCAGTGCAGTCATAGTTGTCAAGGCGTCGCCTAGGCGCCCAGGCGCTCTTGAAAGGGCTAGGCGCTGCAGCGCCTTGTTGACACTGGAAAAGGCGAGTTGGACGGTCGCCTAGGCGGGCTAGGCGCCAATGCGGGCCAACCTTGACCCGTCCGAACCAGATCCGACCTGGTTATGTACATTCAACTCTTTTTTTTATAATTTTCTTGATGTTATTATATTCTTTTATAAATTTTCTGAATTTTTTACATTTAATTTTAAATCTTTTGCATTTACTTCTGAATTTTTTGTAAATTTTTGATACAATTTAGTTTTCTATAATTGTCACATAATTTAATTACAACAATTTCTTCATGTAATTTATTTTTTGTGTTTTTCATATTTTTTATTCTTGATTTATATATTGGAGGATATATATTTTAGATTTTTTAATTAGTGGCCGAAGTGTCGCCTAGGCGACGCCTAAGCGGACGCCTTGTCACCTAAGCGCTTAGGGACCCCGTGAATGCCTTGGGTCGCCTTGTCGCCTTAACAACTATGAGTGCAGTGTCCTACCCTGCAGCGGGTGGGGGTTGAGGAGGAGAGGAGGCTATCTCTGGCACCGACGAACAACGGAGTCACGCAGGGGAGCTTGGGGCTCGTCATAATCGGCTCCGGTTGTCCTACACCTAGTCTCCCTAGGTCCATATCGACTTTGAGCCTGCTCCAGGTGCTCTTCTCCAAGGGACCGGTGATCAGGTGGTAGAGGTGGTGGCTCTGCTTGTCGGAGAGGATGTTCTTTTGGCTTCTGCGGGATGGCTTGTGGATTTGCTCAGAGGAGCAGAAGGGGAGGTGCCTCCTGAGTAGGGAGGAGGTGAGAGAGATGGTGGGGGTTGTTCAGAAAATGATGGAGGAACAGGTGAGGGAGTTGGTTGATAAAGTTGACATCTCCTTTGAAGCCGGGGCAGACAAAGACGTCAAAGGGGCGTTTTACAAAATTAGTAAAAGGTGGTGTGCTACTATTTTGCAAGAGGAGAGAACCTAGCATAGAGGAGCTAGGGAAGGGGGAGGTGCGGGGGAGGAGAGGAGTATCTTTGTGTCCTCATGAGGATTGTCTCTTAGAACATGAGGGGTTTAGGGGGGGTGGAGAAGAAGAGGGCGATGAAGGAGTTAATCAAGAGATGTAAGGTTGACATCCTTTGTATCCAAGAGACCAAGTGTGAAGGGGATGGTGAGATTCTCATGAAGGAGGTAGGGGGTGCTAGACTTTCCAGGGGTGTTGTGTCTCCGACGGAGGGAAGGTCTGGGGAGATTATGATCCTTTGAAAGCCCTTTGAGGTAGAAGAGATAGTTCTGGACAGATATGTGAGCAAGTGGGCCATCTCCCTTTACTTCATTTCTGTGAAGGATGGCTTTTCGTGTGACTTCACAGAGATTTATGGGCCTCAGAGTAGGGAGGATAGGCAGCTTTTGTGAGAGGAGTTGGACAACCTTCACCTTTCCTCGGGAAGACCTTGGTGTATTGGCGGGATTTCAATGCAATGGTTGCTCTTTGGGAGAGGTCAGGGGTGAGTGCCTATGCAAGGGACATGGAGGACTTCACTGAGGTGGGCTTGGTGGACATTGGTATGGCTCATGGTCAGTTCACTTGATCCAACATGCGAGCTAATACTTCCTACTCGAGGTTGGATAGATTCTTAGTTTCTGTTGATTGGGATGACCACTATCCTGATATGCAGGTGCTACCTTTGGTGAGATCTGTTTCGAACCATAAACATATCTTGTTGAAGATCAACCAGTTACAAGACAGGAGGCTTACCTTCAGGCTCAAGAAGTTCTGGTTCAGGGAGGCAGATTTCTTGGACACAGTCAAGGGAGCTTGGGATTCTCGAGTGGCTGGTAGATCTGTCATGGCTACTCTGGTGTTGAAACTTGGACATATTACACAGGTTCTTAAGACCTAGAAGGCTAATAAAACCCTCCCGAGTAGGGCAATTGAAGATAGAATTCTACATTAGATTGAGGACATTGATAGTTTGGAAGAGGCAGGTCTTATAGATGCAGAAGATAGACGTCTCAAGGACTTTTTGAGATGTCAGTTTGATGAGATTCTTTTTAACGAGGAAATCTACTGGAGACAGAGATCGAGAGATTAAGGGCCACTTTGATAAAATGGTAAGCCAGGTTAGGGTGGGTTACCCGGGGTGGGATGACTTAAGCTTGTTTGGCTCCTTTTTTCTTAACCGGGGTCGATTAGGGATAAACTTAGATTTTTCACTCCAACCAAAAAGGTGGAATAAGCCACCCGGGGTGGGTTAGGGGCGGGTAAGCAACCCCGAGTTAAGGGTGGGCCACCCGGGGCGGCTTACCCGCCCCTAACCCACCCCGTTATCAAAGTGGCCCTAATAGATTAAAAAAGGGAACATGAATACTTCTTACTTCCAGCGTGTTGCCTCAGGGAGGAGGAGAGTGAATACCATCTCTTGTATTAGGGTTGGTGAGCTCTCTATTTCTTCTGATGAGCAGATTAGAGGGCTGGCAAGGGACTTTTACTCCAGGCTATTTTGTGAGGAGAATCATTTTAGGTCGAGGATTGCATATGATCTTCTTTCCCGGCTTTCTCCAGAGGAGAGGGATACTATCTCTCAGAGCTTCTCAAAGGAGGAGGTTCGCCAAGTAGTCGTCTCTCTTATAGGGAACAGAGCTCCAAGTCCAGATGGATTCCATTTGGCCTTCTTCCAACAGTGTTGGGATATCATCAGACTTGACCTTTTGGCTACAGATAGAGAGTTTCAGGAGGGAAGGACTCACTTGGGGGTATTAATACAACCTTCCTTGCCCTTATCCCTAAGAAACAAGGAGCTCAAGAGTTTCAGAACTTCAAGTCCATCAGTTTGTTGAATGACACCTATAAAATCATTTCCAAGTTGTTGGCAAGGAGACTGGAGAGAGTTATGGACAAGGTGTTGAGTTAGTTTTAGGGAGCCTTCATCAAAGGGAGGCATATCAAAAATAATTTTCTGGTGGCCCATGAATGTTTGTTTGCCATGAAGACCTTTGAGAAAAAAAGTGTAGTCCTCGAGCTGGATTTTTAGAAGGCTTAGTATGATAAGGTTAACTGGCTTTGCTGGAGAAGATGGGTTTTGGGATACATTGATTGGCTGGATCAGAGCTTGTATCTCTTCTGTCTCATTTGTTGTTCTAGTCAATAGGAAGCCTTCATCTTTCTTCCACAGTGGCAGGGGGATCCGACAGGGAGATCTTATGTCTCCTCTACTCTTCATGCTTGTGGCTCATGTTCTTAGTAGGGTGTGGCAGAGAGCAGAGACAGCATATCTTATCAAGGGCTTCCAGGTGGGGAGAGATGGTCCTTCCATCTCCCACTTACAGTATGCTGATGATACCATTTTGTTCCTGGTTGAGGAGGAGAGGCAACTTTATATGGCTAGAGCTTTGATGGAATTACTAGAGGAGACCACTGACTTGAATGTTAACTTCAACAAGAACTTGCTTGTTGGGGTTAACATGGAGGACAGGGAGCTTCAGAGGGCGGCGCGTATTATGGACTGTCAAATTGGAGCTTTCCCTATCTCCTACTTGGGGCTCCCTTTGACCCCAGGTGTTCTCAGGTGGGCATATTGACTCCCTATTATTCAGATATTTGAGTCTAGACTGACTAGTTGGAAGGTTAGACTGCTTTCTTATGGGGGCAGGTTAGTTCCTTGCGGATCAATTTTGGATAGCTTATCTATCTACTTTCTCTGTGTGTTATGGATTATGAAGTCAGCTGTGAAGGGGATTGAGGTCATTCAGGGGAGGTTCTTCTGACATGAGAGTGGGGGAAGATGTAGGGGCTGACATGACATTAGGTGGGGAAGGGTGGCTACTAACAAAGAGCAGGAAGGTCGGGATCAAGAATGCTAGGGACTTTAATCTGGCTCTTCTGTACAAGTGGTTGTGGAGGCTAGGGACTGAGGAGGAAGGCCTTTGTGCGCAACTTATCAGGCAGAGGTATTATGGCAAGAGGAGAGTTTGAGATATGGTTACTCCAGCTCTGCCCCTAACTTCTCCCATTTGGGGTGGTATTTTGACGGGCAGGGATATCATCTCCTCCGACGTTCATGTCCGTCTAGAGAAAGATAACCGCTGCCTTTTCTGGAAGGATATATGATGCGGTGACTTCACCTTGGAGGCATCCTTTCTCAATTTGTTTGTTGTCTCTACTGACCCTCTGGGGTCAGTTGACCAGACTTTTGACTCCTAGTTTTCAGGGAACACCTGGTTGCCGATTTTTAGTAGGGATCTCAGGTCCAACGAGATGGAGCAACCTGAGGACCTCTTACTCTTCCTCCTCGATTTCGCCCCGCATTCCCATAGAGAGGATGAGGTAGGGAGGGGATGTTCTCTGTTAATTCTACTTATGCCATCATCTCGGACGGAGGGGTGCGCCACGACCTTGCCCCACAGGTCTGGAGGTCGAGGAGTTCGTTGAAGGTGAAACTCCTGACTTGGAGGATCTCCCATGACCGGCTTCCCACTCGAGACAGGCTTCTTCACTTTCTCCCGGGTATTCAACCGACCTACTGTTTGTGTGGTCAGAAGGACGAGACCCTGGACCACCTTTTTGTAGGATGTTCCTACTCGCGTATGGTGTGAGAGGGGATAGCTACGAGAGCCCGTTGTGTTCCTGGTCATCATAGAGGTGCTGCACTTCATCGGGTCTTAGGGTAGGAGATGACCTGTCAAAGGTGATAACATTGTGTGGTGGCTGATCCTACATGCTACTCTGGTCTTTGTGGGATGAAAGGAACAATAGGATCTTTAGAAGGGAGGCTAGAACTAAGGAGTCTATTGTATCTTTCACGTGTGCGAGGGTGAGGAAATGGGCGGAGTTACTGTGTAATGTGAACTCCCTCAACTCCTCTTTTTCTTTTGCCAGGAGTTTAGTATGTCCTAAATTGTCTTGGTGTGGTTTGTTGTACAGGGATTTTTGGGAGTTCTCTTACTATACTTGTACATCCCCTATTTTGATTTTATACAATTAGTGATACTATCCACTTTCAAAAAAAAATTACTACATTAAATTGGTGAAGCAGCCACACTAGCCATAAGTATATCTCTCTCTTTATTGCAATCTCTAATACCTCAAATAAACAAAAGTGCACAATGGTAAGTGGTGTATTGAGGGCGCCATGCCCCCTTAGGGTCTCACTCAGCAACATCAGGGAATGCTTTTGATACCAGGAAGATAGCAAAAAGAACATGGGGCAGAAGTGGTGGAATATCATTAATGATTTGAAAATGACATCCATTTTTAAAAAATTAAGAAACAAGAATGCCAAGGTGTGCCTTCCCTCAAAACCAGTCCACAGGCCCAAACATAAAACAATACTGAGTAACCACAAGGAGACACAAACGTCTCCTCCATTGCCATTTGCATGAACATGCCAGAGACACACAGTTACAAGATGCACTTGCCTTCTTACCAAATAAGGAAGCCACAAGTGAGATCAGACGCTCTTCTAGCTCCTCTTGATATCTTTCCTTATTCTTCTTGCTGACAGGGATCTGGAGACACCAGGGTACAAAAAACGTAGCTAAGGCAATTAGACAGGATTCACATGCACAGAATACAAAACCAAGAGTTACAGGAAAGCAAAAAGGACAGCAAAATCCAAGTGAGTAGATCCAGACATTGACACCTGTTAGTAATCAAACATACAAATTAAGGTTTTTTTTTCATCCTTTCCTTGAATAAATGGACAGTAAAGACATTAATCAAACACTAGTGACCTGAGATGTTTACCATAAAAAGACGTCAGGACCTCAAAATCTAAGACTTCACCCACAGAAAATAAGAACCTAGAAGGCCTTTTCTTTGATCCTCAATTGATTGTGTAACCTTCAGAGTTTCTGACTTAAATTTTATATCATCTTAAGATGGTGGAGCCAATAATAGAACAAAAAGTGCAAACACCTGTGGACACATAAATAAGGACACTACACATGGTAAATGCCATGTTCACCATATCCTCCTTTTTAACAGTTTACCCACCCCCAGTAAGAACTTTTTTTGACAAGGAAACATTATGTTTGAACATGATCACATTCAAATGTTCCACCACTCTGGAACTACGATTATTTCAGAAATATATATCCCACAAAGTCGAGATACATAATACATATGTAAAGAGATGAGCGACTGACAACTAAAGAGTTTTTGTCTTCACAGATTGTTTTAGTTTTTAAAAAAGAACTTTAAATCATATTCCTTAAAGATGATCTTAGAACAAATGAGTTCTTACAACCAAGAAAAGGAAGTTACAAAGAAATATCACTGTAATTCCTTCAGAAAGTTGTTGTCCCGAACTACGTAAGTACCAACTCCTGGAGGAGGAGTTTCTGTGCTTGAAGATGGAAGCAGTTTGGGAGAACCATCCAGATTACAATTATGCGGAAACAGAACTAATGTAACCTCCAAAGAGTCTAGTTCAGAAGATAAAAGAGTGTCCCTTGTGATGGTTGAGAAGAACAAATGACAAAGCCAAGGTGACCTTATGTATTAATAATGCATGACTCCAACACACACGCTACCTAGTACTTTCAACTTGTGGATCAAGAATGCTTCTGTCCATATAGTATAGAACCATAGAATGCCTTGGCAGAGATTGTAATGTTTTCGTACAGAACTTCAAAAGGCTGAAGGTCAAAGTAAGTAAGTTTCTAGCTGCATGTTACAAGTTATCTTCCACGATCCATAATATCATACATATGAATAGATCTGTTCAACCACCCAAGTTATGGCGTTCTCCAACCTAAAACTCCACATTTTGTAACATGTTTCACGCTAGTACAGATGTTCCCAGGATATGTAAGGGGAAAGAATGCAGAATAGATGTAGGGAATAGCAAGTGAAGAGGTCAATAAAGAACAGGTGCAGATATCCCACATAAAACATGAAATTTATATGAGAAAGGATAGCCATCTTCATGCCAGATTTACAAGCTAGTTTCTTTTCCTTTCAAAATAATTATTAATGAGAGAAACGGTGACCATTATTTGAATAACATACAACAATTTCCTATTTATGATAGAATAAAGAATAGCAAAGGAAGAGATTGATATGAAAAGAAGCAGGTATTCCAAGAAACTGTAAGTCCTTGGCAGACATGGAATGTCCAAGTGAATTGGCACCAAAGCCTTCTGTCAGAAGGTTTAATGATTTTAAATCTCCAAGTATCTTTGGTCCTTGATTCTTGGGGAAGCGTAAGGTGAACCTTCAGAGAAATTACATGAGTGCCATTATGTTTTTTAGACATCCAGAAGATCCAACCACTATTAGTTGTAAAACTTAGCTATTCCCTGGATCAAAAAAAAGAACAAAAGAAAACACTTTTTTTAAGTGGATAGTAACACATATTATAAAACAAAAAGGATAAGAAATTACAAGTACGGAGGAAGTGCTCCCAAAAACTCCCTAATACAAAAGAGGCGGCAGGGTGAATTCTGCCTCTGGAGCAAGATAAAAAGGAGAGATGCATTACGCCTACCTACCAGAACTGACCCCTCAAACCAAAACACATAAAAAGTCAAGTCAATACAATTAAGACCAAAAGAAAACACACCAAGAGAGTCAGTTATGACCAAGCTACCATCCACTTAGGGCAACCATATTGAAGTTACTTTCTCAGATTTTATGAGGAAATTACAATGGCCTGTTAGGCCTTCACCCCTCATCGGCTGGTGCATCGTTTTCCGGTTCATATGAATTCTTTGACGGCACAGTTTTCTCTCTCCCCTTCCCAAGCCCCACATAAGGGAATGGGAGTTTGCACATGTTGGATGGGATAATGCTTCAGATTTCTTTATTTTCAGCAATCCATGATCCTTTTTTTTTCATGTTCTGTATTATGATTTTACTAAACGGGGCATTATAAGTTTTAAATGTTATATTTGGTACCGTAACCATGAAGATTCCATTCTATCCACAACTTAAATATAGGATTTCAATACATTGTACCGGGAGAGAAAAAAAGCATGAGGCAGACATATGCACAATGCCAGGCAATTAGGTAAAATAACAAAAATTAGAGAACTCTAAAAGAGTTCCTTAACATTCCACCTTCCGAAACCAGAGTAGTCAAGGACTTGCCTTACCCATGAAAGCAGCAAAAGCTGTCTTCAGCCCCAACACGTCAACAAACCGCTCACAAGCTGGGGGATACTTCGTCATTGCAAAGTCGAGCACCCTGATAGCTGACCCATAAGCCAACTTCTTCTGCTTCATTATGATAATCATCAGCTCCACACCCTCCGACTTGACAAACCTTTCCTTGTTCTCCATCGGCATCAGCAAGCAGCACAAGCAATCAAACAGGTTCTCCAACATCTCCTCCTCATCAGACGTCTTCGGATCCCTCGACTTGTACATGGCAACCGCCTGTAGCATGGCATCCACCCCGTTCATCTGACCCAACCTCTTCTGGTTCGCAGCACTGTTCTGAAGGAGAATGGCCAAGATCTCCGAAGCATACTGCTTGTTGGCATCAAACTCCCGCACCTTGATCCTGCCCATCAGCCACCGCAGCAGCTTCGTGCGCTCGCACACCATCTCCGCCACTGCAGGCTTCACCTCGATCATGTTCTCGATCGTCGCAAGAGTATTATAGATGGCGGTGGCCTCGTCGGGGTCCGCCTCCGAAAGCCGCCCGATATTCTGAACGAGCAGCTCGAGCACATTGTTCTCGACCAGCGCATCGACGAGGACCCTCGCTGGCTCGTCGTTGTCCTCCAGAACGTCCTCGTCGGTGAGGTCCATGAGGAGGCCGACCACATCCACTGCGATGTCGGTGTTCTCGTGGCCAAGGAGGCCGACGATGGAGGCCGCCGTGTTGAGGGCGACGAGCTCGGGATACAGCTCGGGGCCGCCGGCGAGGATCTTGAGGCGCTCGATCTCATCGTGCAGCTCGACCTCCGAGTCGGCGAACTTCTCCGGCTGGTCGGGGTGCTTCATGCGCGCCTCGAGATTGTCGCGGAGACGGCGCTCGAAAGAGAGGACGAGCTTTTTCATGGTGCGGAGGTCGAGGACCTCGAGGCCGCCGTTGTGGGACTTCTCCACGGCCTCGAGGAGAGAGAGGTCGACGCCGTCGAGGTCGCCGTTCTCGGAGGCGCCCCGGGGGTGGAAGGGCTCCTCGTCCCGCTTCCGCTTCGGCACCTGGTGCGGTTTGTCGGGATCCATGGCGGACGAGGTGGTGGCGATGGCGGAGAGGAATGGGAAGTGGCAAAACCCTAATTCTAGCTCGTCGGCTTCGGGAAGAAGCGGGGAAGGGGGAAGTGTTCCAGATTTTGCGGTGGTTGGTGGGTTTGATTCGGATTATATATGGTTATTAAATGGCAGTTCGGATCGTATCGGAGAGATCACTATGCTGAATCCGAACTCTGGGGATGCTATTTTCAGGTAATCTGAATCGAGTCGGGTTTGGGTTCGGTTTCGCGCACGTTAGCAGCACCCAGGTTAGCTTCGTTCCGGGATGCGCGAGGAAGGTGCGTTTCGAAGAGACGTTCCTCATCAACGTAAACTATCATATTCTATTATCTTTTGTATCACAATAAATATGAGTTTTCGATAGTATTTTATGGTACTCATGCCAAATCAAAAACTTCTGGGACGAGTTCGATAACGGATTAAGTTAAGGATGGATGACCTATTTAAGATGGTCTAATTGACTTCTAATCTTAATCGGAGTGGATTAACTCATTCCACCTATTTCCTAAGAATGCGTTAATCTACTTTAACCTTATTCGATCTCGATTAAAAAAAAAATATTAAACAAAGAATAACTCATCTGACCAGGGTTAACCTACCCTACTCGGGTTTTACCGATTGTCAAACAAGCACTTAATAATTTAAATACATATTTATTTTAATTTAAAAAAAATATAAACCTTTTAGAGTGATGTTTATATTGAATCAATGTTAGTGACGTTCAAATTTTTCTAATTAGAATTAATAAAAAAAATTGATTATCGACATTGCCATTTATCTTAAACAGATTTGTTGACACAAGTTTTTAACTCATAAGTTTAATCATTTCTCTTGTTTATATCGGTGAAATCTTAAATTAGTCATTCTTTTGAGTCTTTCGACCTTTGACTTACTTTGAGTCCATTAAACTTATTTTTCGAACCTACTATCACTTTGAAGGTCAAAATCTCAGGCTCTCGAATCTTCGTCCTGGACACGGTTAGTCGAGTAACCAAATTCAGAATGTGGTCGTCTGATAAATCATGTTCTCAGAAATTTATGTAGTCCGTCTAGAATACGTCTCTTTCCATCGTGATCATTACGGTATCCAAGTTTGGACGATTTTGGATGATTATTTCAATCCAAGTTAATTCATTATCATCCTACAACTATTCCTAAACTAATTTTTTATAGTATTATCATATTTGGACTCCTCTTTCCTATGATTATCCTCCAAGTCTAAATTAGGATTTCCTACCCCTATAAAAAAATCCCAAGGGTCCAAGGTTAAAGGAGGATGTTAAAATCAAGGTGGAACGAGATTATGCTGCTCTGTTGAACCCCTACTTCATCTGTCATCAGCCAGAGAGTAGCTTAAAGTGTACTCTTTCTTCTTCTTCTTCTATTTCTTTCTTAATATCTTGTTCTTGCATTATTCTTTCATCATGGCATGCTAGATTCGTCAATCTTCTAACTAATTCATCGTCCAAAATTTTATCTCGTTATTTAATATTTTTGACATATTAAATGGCTGAATCTCAAAACGTACTTAACATAAAAATTGTAGATAATCGAGTTATCTTTCCAATGAACCTAATTTTATCTCATTTGGACATTTCTACATAAAGTTATCTTTAAAATAAAAGACTACTATTCTAAAGTTACGAATTTCTCGTAATGGGCTCAAATTAACTAAGTGAATCACCCTAATGGGCTCTCAACACAACTAGCCCAATATCTTAATGGGTTTCCAGGAATCGAGATATTACAAAAGAAGTTCAGAAGATAGTATTGATCAGTGCCAACCTGAGTGTGAAGGAAGAAGCCACCATTGTAGATGTGCTCAAGGACTACGCTGATGGTTTCGCCTTGTCTTATGAAGATATGCATGTTCTAGATACCTCTATAGTGGAACACCATCTAGTCTTGAAGCCTGATGCGAAGTCTATCAAATAGAAGCTGAGACGGCTTCACCCAAAGCTTGCACTCAAAGTCAAGGAAGACGTTGACAAGCTTCACAGAGTCAAATTCATCAGGGTTAGTCTTTATCTTTAATGGGTAGCCAATGTCATCCTAATCATGAAGAAGGATGGTAGGGTTAAGATCTATATAGATTTTCGTGACCTCAACGGAGTCTGTCCCTAAGGATGGTTTTTTTCTTCCACACATAGATGTCCTAGTGAATAACACTGTCGATGACTTGCCGAGCTTCACGAGATTTGAGGCAGTTGAGGAGGGGTCCCGCGAATGAACATCGGTAAAGCGATCCATCGAGCAGGAAAGCGCCGAGCTTGGTATTTGAGATGCCTGGCTACTCAAGGGTCAGGGGGCTCTTGATCGTCGCATAGCCAAGCGATATAAGGTGTCCTCCAGTTGCCCGACAACACTTGGATAGTGCCCACTAGCTCACAGTCAACACTAGGCACCCTAGCTCTTCTAGGAAAACCGATCAGGTCCCTGATGGGCTTACGGAGGAGGCAAGGCGGGAGAGTGCATCCGCTCGGGAATTGCCCTCCCAAACTATCTTGATTACTTGGAAACTCTCAAACTGCCGAGCCACCTCCTTTGCCAGTTGAAGGTACCTGACCATTTGCGGCTTCGAGCTTCATAGTCTCCATTGATCTAGCAGGCGACTAGTTTAGAGTCAGTATAGATCTTGACCCGTTCTGCTCCCAGGCACTTCGCCATCCGAGCTCCCGAGATCAAGGCCTCACACTCGAAAATGTTATTGGACGCCGTGAACTTGAATTTCAGAGCGTACTGCATCTCCACTCCCTCGGGGGAGCTGAGGATGTGTAACGACCCGAGAATCCGATTACCGGGAAGGCCCGATAACCCGAGACTCGCACCGCCACCCACGAGCCCGAAGACTCGGAAGGGTTAAAAGGATGGTGTGGAAACTACACAAGCATCACAAATAATTGCAGAAATTAAACAGTTAAGATATTAAGCAGAAAATGAATTAACATTTTACATGGTCCACAATAAAATAACAACAACAGCAACAGTAGTCCACGACTAGTACAGTGACAAGAAAGAAAAGTACAGCTACACGGGGCATCCCCCGGCTCTGACCTCTGGCACTACCTCTGGGCACCCGCACCACGCTTCCGCTGCGCTCCTGACACGCTCCCCGAAGGTGGCGCCTCACCTGAAACACGGTGAAAACACGCAGGGAATGAGTCTCGGAACAAGACTCAGTAGGGATCACTCGAACCCTACCTCGTAAAACGAGAAACCACTACCCTAGCGGTAGGAAGGTACCTCGGAAAGGAAAGCCCTGTACTCTACAGAACTAGACCCTAACGGCACGCAAACCGACACACGTGCCACGGTACGAGAAGACCGAAACTCAACGGTCGAACCGTCAAAACCCGAAGGTCGGAAACACACGACTGACAGTCTGACACTCCGTACTCGACAGGAGTACCACCCACTAGAAGCACAGCCGGTAGCGTCCCCTGACGTCTTACACCGCACCGCAGGTGAACCGCCTGACATGGTAGGTCCTACCCGAGGCGCAAACACCGTACAAGTAACCACAACAAGTGACTAGCTGGGGTCACGCCCGTCGACGTGGGTCCAACCGCCCCCAACCACGTGTGCACACACAGACCGCGCGTCCCTGGTCTGGCCCTCTGACCGGTTTTCCCCTCAGCCGGACTCTGGCTGCAAGACGTGGGGCCCAACGGTAACCGGTCCACAAACCGTCTCTAAAGGTCAGCCCGTACACCACTCCCTGGTGCGACTAGCACACGCGTACTAGTAGGCTACGACTAGTGGAGGGTCACTGAAGGAGTAGACTCTCAAGTCACGGAAAACAACGCCCAAGCCCGACAACGTGTGGGAATCACCCCACGCACTAGTCCCGTCGCACGGAGACCACGGTCGGAGAAAAGCGAGGTTGCCACCCTCATGGGGCAACACAGGAAGTGGCGGTCCGACCCTGGACCGTCACAGCCAAATGGCGGTCCACTCTAGGGCCGTCACTTACAAATGGCGGTCTAAGGCAGACCGTCACACGGCCAGAGGGGTAGGGGAAGTGACGCGCCTGCTCCAGTGCGTCGCTTGAAAGTAACGCGCCTGAGACAGGCCGTCACACGGCGCCCCACACCCTCCAAAACCACAGGGAAAGTAACGCGCTTACCCTGGCGCGTCGCTTGCAAGCAACGCGTCGGGCTCAGTGCGTTACTCGCATGTGACGCGCCTAGACCAGCGCGTCGCATGGCCCTCACGCTCGGGATGGAAAGGGAAGTGACGCGCCTGCCCCAGCGCGTCGCTTGTAAGTAACGCGCTGGGCCCAGTGCGTCGCTTGGCCCATCCACATGGGGGACAACAGGAAGTAACGCTCCTGCCCCAGTGCGTTACACGCATGTAACGCGCCTATCTCGGTGCGTTACATGGCCTGACCCCCAACGGTCAAAAACCAACGGTCGAAACGCATGTGACGGCCCAGCCCAGGGGCGTCACTAGCAAACGGCGGCCAGTCGCAGGACCGTTACAGCCCTCGACCCCAAAGGCCAACACCCAGGGAAGTAACGCACCCCTCTAGGGGCGTTACAAGCATGTGACGGTCACTGGAGTGACCGTCGCTTGCCCCAGAGCACGCTACGGCGGGAAAACCCCAAAAACACCAACCACGCCCCCGTACCTCCACCGGAGAGGGGGAAAACAAGGGGGAAGACCCCTGGGGACCCCTAGCATGCATCTAAGCCACCAAAACATAGAATCATGGGCTAAAACCATAGATCGGGCGGCTCACCCCAAAACATGGAAAAACCCCAAAAACGCCCAAACATGCCTCTCTCGGCCTCCCCGCGGCCTACAAACCACGGAAAAGAACGGCGAAGAGCTAGGGAACGTCACCCTACCTCAATGGAGCGAATGCTCCGCCGGATCGTCCACGAATCGCGAAGAACGCTTGAAAACCCTCGTTCTTCCTTAAGCTTCCCACGCTCGCCGCACGCCCCCACGACCGCCTCGCCGCCGCCCACGTCACCGCGCCGTCGCCCCGCCGCCGTCTGCAGCCGGAGGGGAGCTCGCCGTGGCCAACCGGGAGGAAGAGAGGGAGAGGGAGGGAGACACGGTGGAGGAGGAAGGAGGAAGAAGAAGAGAGGAAGAAGAAGATGGTGGGGGAGAGAGAAAAGAAAAAGGGTTTTATAGAAAAACCCGGAAAATCCGTAAAATTCCAAAAATTAGGAAATCACACCCCCGCGATCCTCGGAACGCACCGATCGCAACGGTACCACTCGTGTCCGTGTGAACAGCCCGGTTCACCCGCAACGAGCGTCCGAAGAGAAAAGCCGAAACACACACCGGGAATCGGAAAACACACGCGGAAAAAGCCGCGGAACGCCTCCGGGCCTCCGAAACGACTCCGGATCGCGCCGATCCGAACACGAAAGATGTCCGAAACGAAATTTCGGACACAACGGAGCCGGACACTCCGAAAACTAGATCCGGGACCCATGAAGAAGGATCCGAAAGGTCCGGGATATTACAGCCCTCCCCCCTTAAGGAATTTCGTCCTCGAAATTGAGAACAACCCAAGGGGAAAGAAGAGGAAGACTCACTCAAACAGTACGGGAACTGCTGACGCATCTCGTCCTCACGTTCCCACGAAGCCTCACCACCAGAGTGTCGTTGCCACACGACCTTTACCAAGGGAATGACCTTGTTCCGCAGGCGCTGCTCTCGCCTATCCTCCACGCGGATCGGAAACTCTGGGAGAGAAAGATCTGGAGTCACCTCAGGCCAAACGGAAAACTCGAGCACATGAGAGTCATCGGGCATATACTTCCGCAACATAGAGACGTGGAACACGTCATGCACCGACGCCAACTCAGAGGGTAACTGCAACCGGTAAGCAACCTCACCGATGCGCTCCACAATCGCGAAAGGACCAATATAGCGGGGACTCAGCTTCCCACGCCGTCCAAACCGCATCACCCCCTTCATCGGAGAAACTCTCAAGAACACATGATCGCCCACGGCGAACTCGAGGGGCTGCCGCCTACGGTCAGCATAGCTCTTCTGCCGACTCTGGGCCGCCAACATGTTCTGACGAACCAGGTGCACAACATCCACACATTGCTGCACCAATTCCGGTCCCGTCAAAACACGCTCACCCACCTCAAACCAATCAAGTGGAGTCCGACAAGGACGCCCATACAATGCCTCATAAGGAGCCATGCCGATGCTCGAATGAAAGCTGTTGTTATAGGCAAACTCCACTAACGGTAGGTGATGAATCCAACTCCCCTGCCACTCCAGGCAGCAGGATCTCAGCATGTCCTCCAAAGTCTGAATGGTCCTCTCAGACTGACCATCTGACTGTGGATGATACGCCGAGCTAAATGCCAACTCCGTGCCAAGAGCTCGCTGGAAACTCCTCCAGAATCCAGAAGTGAAGCGCGGATCCCGATCCGACACGATCGAAATGGGAACCCCATGCAACGGAACGATCCGCTCCACATAAAGACGAGCCAACTTAGGCACGCTCCAGCTGACCTTGACCGGTAACAACCGCGTCACCTTCGTCAGCCGATCCACCAGCAACCAAATACTGTCCTGCCCAGTCGGGGTTCTGGGCAACCCCACCACAAAATCCGTGGTCACATGGTCCCACTTCCAAGCAGGAACATCCAAGGGCTGGAGAGTACCGCCTGGTCGCTGATGCTCCGCCTTCACTTGCTGACAGATCAGGCACCTGGCCACAAACTCGGCCACATCTCTCTTCATGCCAGGCCACCAGAACTGCCTCCGCAAGTTCCGATACATCTTCGTCGCACCCGGGTGCACAGTGTACCTGCTCCCATGAGCCTCGCGTAACACCGCACGACGAACCTGCTCCTCCGCTGGGACGTACAGCCTGCCACGAAACCTCGCAGCACCGTCCTCGCCGAGCTCCACATCAGCCATCGCAAGAATCCGGGGCAACTCAGGGTCCGCATGCTGAGCCTCTGTCACCTGACGACGAATAGCAGGAGTGACAGTCAGACTCGCAAGCACTGCCAACCCTGGCTCCTGGGGAATCTTGAGCCTGAAAGATACTTCGGGCACCTGTTCCCAGAGCCTCCACTTCCTCAGCATCAAGGTACTGACCGCAACCTTCCTACTCAAGGCATCGGCGACGACATTCATCCTGCCCGGCTGATAAGACAGGGTGAAGTCATAGTCCTTCATGAACTCCATCCAACGCCTCTGTCTGAGGTTCAGATCTCTCTGCGAGAACACATACCTCAAACTCTGATGGTCAGTGAACACCTCGAACTTCTCACCGTACAGATAATGCCTCCAGATCTTCAGCGCGAAGATCACTGCCGCCAACTCAAGGTCATGGGTAGGGTAGTTCTCCTCATGGGGCTTTAGCTGCCGAGATGCATAAGCCACCACTCTACCATGCTGCATCAGAACAGCACCCAATCCGACGCCGGAAGCATCTGTACACACCACAAAACCTCCCGATCCAGAAGGCAAAACCAACACCGGAGCCGAGGTGAGCAATCTCTTCAGTTCCCTAAAGCTCTGCTCACACTCCTCGGACCAGACGAAAGGCACATCCTTCCGCGTGAGCCTCGTCATCGGGGTCGCAATGCGGGAAAAATCCTGGATAAACCGGCGATAATAACCCGCAAGCCCCAAGAAACTCCGGATCTCCGTCACCGACCTCGGCCTCGGCCATTGCATCACAGCCTCGACCTTGGCGGGATCCACGGAAATGCCATCACCAGAAATCACGTGCCCCAGAAAGTGCACCTCACTGAGCCAAAACTCGCACTTGCTGAGCTTCGCATACAACTGGTGATCTCGCAACGTCTGCAGCACCACACCCAAATGGTACGCATGCTCCTCAGCAGACCGCGAATAAACAAGGATGTCATCCACGAAAATGACCACGAACTGGTCCAAATACGGGTGGAACACCCTCTGCATCAAGTCCATGAAGGCTGCTGGGGCATTGGTGAGCCCAAACGGCATCACCAGAAACTCATAATGCCCGTACCTCGTACTGAACGCAGTCTTCTCCACATCGGACTCGCGAATTCTCAGCTGATAGTAACCGGACCGCAAATCAATCCGCGAGAACACTCGCGCGGACTGCAGCTGGTCGAACAAATCATCAATCCGCGGCAACGGATACTTGTTCTTAATGGTCACGTCATTCAGCTGCCGATAGTCAATGCACAGCCGCAGACTACCGTCCTTCTTCTTCACGAACAACACGGGCGCACCCCAAGGGGAAAAGCTCGGACGAATGTACCCCTTGGCCAACAGTTCCTGCAACTGCGCCCTCAACTCCCTCAACTCCGCGGGGGCCATACGGTAGGGAGCCTTCGCCAAAGGTCCCGTACCAGGTACAACCTCGATCACGAAATCGATCTCCCGCTGGGGAGGTAATCCAGGCAACTCCTCAGGAAAAACATCGGGAAACTCGCACACCACCGCAATGTCCTCGACATTCGGCTCCATCCGGTCAGACACAACCACAGACGCGAGAAAACCCTGACAACCTGAATCAAGCAATCGACGGGCTCGAATAGCAGAGATAAGAAATCGAGAAGAGGCGGAACGGATACCTTGGAAATAGAAGGTCCTCTTGCTCGGATGTTGGAAGTAGACCCTCTTCATCCCACAATCCACCACCGCTCCATGAGTCTCGAGCCAATCCATGCCTAGAATCACGTCGTAATCCCGAAGCTGCAACGCATACAACCTGCCTGGCATACTCCGCCCATCGATCCACACCGGAACCTGGTCGAAGCAATACGGAGTGACCATAAAGTCACCCGAAGGCAACTCCACAGCCAAATCACAGGACAACTGGGTCACCGGCTCCTCGACGCTCGACGCGAAATCCTCCGAAATGAACGAATGAGACGCGCCAGAATCAAATAAAACCCGAGCCGCACAACCCAAAATCTGAACGGTACCTTCCACGAGCTGCGACGCTACTGCCTCTGCCCTGGTCAAGTGCGTGATCTGGCCACGAGCTCTCTGCCTGCCTCCCACACTAGCTGACCTGGGTAGCGGCGGATACTGTCCCTGCTGCTGCTGCTGCTGGGAAACCTGCTGCTGCGGCGGCCTCTGAGGACAGTCGCGCGCCATGTGCCCTGGCTGGTCACACCGAAAACAGATGATCGGCGCCGTGCACTGCCTGCCTGGGTGGGTCCCACTACACCGTGGACAAGGTCCTCGCGATCCACCCACCGATCCCTGTCGCTGCAAAGGAAACGGCTGCTGCACACTGCCCGATGAAGCCTGCCCCTGATCCCTGGACTTCTTCTTGCCGAACCCTCTCTTGAAGAACTTTTTGACCTTCGTGCCAAAGGACGCAGATCCTGTCACCGAAGCTGCCGATGCCGGTACTCCTGAACCACCCGACGCAGACTGAAGAAACCCTGCTGCTGAGTAGCCGACTGCTGGCTGCGACCTGACACAGACTGCCCCTGGCTGATCGGTCCTCGAGTCCTCTGCATATCCATCTCCAAGGAAATCGCAACACGAGACGCCGTCTCGAGATCAGTGGCCCCATTCGCGATCAGATGGTGCCTCAGCTCCAGCCTCAAGCCCTGCACAAACTGCGTCGTCCTCACCCTCTCATGCTCCATGATATGAGGTGCGTACCGACCCAGCTCGACAAATCGGGCCCTGTACTGCAACACGGACATGTCACCCTGCACCAGCTCCAGAAACTCCCGCATCCGCTGCGTAGCAACAATATCTGGACAGTACGTACGCTCGAAAGCACTGACAAAGTCATCCCACTCGATCTGCTCAAGCGGACGAAGCTGAAAGGACGTCTTCCACTCGGAAGACCACCACCTCCGAGCCGTACCCTGCAACTGGTTGTAGGCCAACACCACTCTGTCCTCGACAGCACTCTTCGCAGAACTGAACACCCGCTCCATCTCATCAAGCCAATCACGAGCCGCATCAGGGTCTGCCTGGCCGCTAAAGTAAGGTGGATGAAACTGCATGAAATCCCTCACTGCTCGGCCTGGCCCACCCCTGACTGACGAGCCCTCACCGGCCTCTCCGCCGAACTGCTGAGCCATGAGATGGTACATGCCACGGAGAAAACCCTCGGCCCCCGGAGCCCTCGCAGCATCCGCGGCCTCGGTAGCTCCCGGAACTCTGCTATGCTCCTCCTGGTCCCTCTGGACCCCCTGCTGGATCTCCTGACCTCCAGCCGACTGCCCCTGCTGAGAGCGAGAACTCCTCCTCGGCGCCATCCTCGCTCCTGAAGCACAAGACAGAAAACTCAGAAACGGAAGGTCAGAATAAAACACGCGGTGCCCCATGCCAGCGTCACATGTACATCATCGTTGTGGACTAGTGGACCAATACAATTACCTATGATTCTCATGTAATTCCACAACCGCGCTCTGATACCAGCTGTAACGACCCGAGAATCCGATTACCGGGAAGGCCCGATAACCCGAGACTCGCACCGCCACCCACGAGCCCGAAGACTCGGAAGGGTTAAAAGGATGGTGTGGAAACTACACAAGCATCACAAATAATTGCAGAAATTAAACAGTTATGATATTAAGCAGGAAATGAATTAACATTTTACATGGTCCACAATAAAATAACAACAACAGCAACAGTAGTCCACGACTAGTACAGTGACAAGAAAGAAAAGTACAGCTACACGGGGCATCCCCCGGCTCTGACCTCTGGCACTACCTCTGGGCACCCGCACCACGCTTCCGCTGCGCTCCTGACACGCTCCCCGAAGGTGGCGCCTCACCTGAAACACGGTGAAAACACGCAGGGAATGAGTCTCGGAACAAGACTCAGTAGGGATCACTCGAACCCTACCTCGTAAAACGAGAAACCACTACCCTAGCGGTAGGAAGGTACCTCGGAAAGGAAAGCCCTGTACTCTACAGAACTAGACCCTAACGGCACGCAAACCGACACACGTGCCACGGTACGAGAAGACCGAAACTCAACGGTCGAACCGTCAAAACCCGAAGGTCGGAAACACACGACTGACAGTCTGACACTCCGTACTCGACAGGAGTACCACCCACTAGAAGCACAGCCGGTAGCGTCCCCTGACGTCTTACACCGCACCGCAGGTGAACCGCCTGACATGGTAGGTCCTACCCGAGGCGCAAACACCGTACAAGTAACCACAACAAGTGACTAGCTGGGGTCACGCCCGTCGACGTGGGTCCAACCGCCCCCAACCACGTGTGCACACACAGACCGCGCGTCCCTGGTCTGGCCCTCTGACCGGTTTTCCCCTCAGCCGGACTCTGGCTGCAAGACGTGGGGCCCAACGGTAACCGGTCCACAAACCGTCTCTAAAGGTCAGCCCGTACACCACTCCCTGGTGCGACTAGCACACGCGTACTAGTAGGCTACGACTAGTGGAGGGTCACTGAAGGAGTAGACTCTCAAGTCACGGAAAACAACGCCCAAGCCCGACAACGTGTGGGAATCACCCCACGCACTAGTCCCGTCGCACGGAGACCACGGTCGGAGAAAAGCGAGGTTGCCACCCTCATGGGGCAACACAGGAAGTGGCGGTCCGACCCTGGACCGTCACAGCCAAATGGCGGTCCACTCTAGGGCCGTCACTTACAAATGGCGGTCTAAGGCAGACCGTCACACGGCCAGAGGGGTAGGGGAAGTGACGCGCCTGCTCCAGTGCGTCGCTTGAAAGTAACGCGCCTGAGACAGGCCGTCACACGGCGCCCCACACCCTCCAAAACCACAGGGAAAGTAACGCGCTTACCCTGGCGCGTCGCTTGCAAGCAACGCGTCGGGCTCAGTGCGTTACTCGCATGTGACGCGCCTAGACCAGCGCGTCGCATGGCCCTCACGCTCGGGATGGAAAGGGAAGTGACGCGCCTGCCCCAGCGCGTCGCTTGTAAGTAACGCGCTGGGCCCAGTGCGTCGCTTGGCCCATCCACATGGGGGACAACAGGAAGTAACGCTCCTGCCCCAGTGCGTTACACGCATGTAACGCGCCTATCTCGGTGCGTTACATGGCCTGACCCCCAACGGTCAAAAACCAACGGTCGAAACGCATGTGACGGCCCAGCCCAGGGGCGTCACTAGCAAACGGCGGCCAGTCGCAGGACCGTTACAGCCCTCGACCCCAAAGGCCAACACCCAGGGAAGTAACGCACCCCTCTAGGGCGTTACAAGCATGTGACGGTCACTGGAGTGACCGTCGCTTGCCCCAGAGCACGCTACGGCGGGAAAACCCCAAAAACACCAACCACGCCCCCGTACCTCCACCGGAGAGGGGGAAAACAAGGGGGAGACCCCTGGGGACCCCTAGCATGCATCTAAGCCACCAAAACATAGAATCATGGGCTAAAACCATAGATCGGGCGGCTCACCCCAAAACATGGAAAAACCCCAAAAACGCCCAAACATGCCTCTCTCGGCCTCCCCGCGGCCTACAAACCACGGAAAAGAACGGCGAAGAGCTAGGGAACGTCACCCTACCTCAATGGAGCGAATGCTCCGCCGGATCGTCCACGAATCGCGAAGAACGCTTGAAAACCCTCGTTCTTCCTTAAGCTTCCCACGCTCGCCGCACGCCCCCACGACCGCCTCGCCGCCGCCCACGTCACCGCGCCGTCGCCCCGCCGCCGTCTGCAGCCGGAGGGGAGCTCGCCGTGGCCAACCGGGAGGAAGAGAGGGAGAGGGAGGGAGACACGGTGGAGGAGGAAGGAGGAAGAAGAAGAGAGGAAGAAGAAGATGGTGGGGGAGAGAGAAAAGAAAAAGGGTTTTATAGAAAAACCCGGAAAATCCGTAAAATTCCAAAAATTAGGAAATCACACCCCCGCGATCCTCGGAACGCACCGATCGCAACGGTACCACTCGTGTCCGTGTGAACAGCCCGGTTCACCCGCAACGAGCGTCCGAAGAGAAAAGCCGAAACACACACCGGGAATCGGAAAACACACGCGGAAAAAGCCGCGGAACGCCTCCGGGCCTCCGAAACGACTCCGGATCGCGCCGATCCGAACACGAAAGATGTCCGAAACGAAATTTCGGACACAACGGAGCCGGACACTCCGAAAACTAGACCCGGGACCCATGAAGAAGGATCCGAAAGGTCCGGGATATTACAGGATGACTCCTGCACCGCTGTCGGCCGCGCTGGATGACCCATCAACGAAGAGTTCCCAAGCTGGGCCGATAATTAGTGGCGGGACTTCCTCAGACTGGGCGATATTCTCCGCAATGAAGTCCGCGAGTGCTTGACCCTTGATGGCGGTTCGGGGATGGAAGGAGATATCATAAGTACCGAGCATGACCACCCATTTAACAAGTCACCCCGAAGCTTTGGGGTGAGCGAAAATCTTCTTCAAGGGTTCGTCGGTCAACACCACGATGTTGTGCTCCTTGAAGTAGGGCCGGAGACACTTGGCCGAGGTCACCAACGCTAGCATGAGCTTCTCGGTTGTGGGGTATCTCTTCTCGTCGTCGAGGAGAACCATACTTACATAGTAGTCTAGGGCTGTCAATGGGCCTGGCCGGCCCGACAGGCCCGTGGGCTTGGCCCGATTTCGAGCCAGGCCGTAAGCTCTTTTTCGGCCCGTGGGTTTTTAATCGGGCCTAAAAGCCCAGCCCGACTTGGCCCGCAGGCCGGGCTCGGGCTTTGAGTTTAGCCCACTGGCCGGCCAGACCCATTCTCTTTTTTTATTCTCACTTTAAATTTTAAAAATTATTTAGTTAAAATTATGTTAATTTATTTAATTAGAAAAGTTTAAACTCTCTTTTCACACAAATTATGTAATTAATATCAAAATTTTAATTAATTTCGTGAGATTATAAATTTTATATTGTTAAATATATTAATTTTTAATATTTTTATTCTTTTATTTAAATTGTCGGGACGGGCCGAGCTTTAGTCGGGCTTTGAATTTTTTAAATAATGTTGGGCCCGGCCCGGCCAAACATAGGGTGGGCCCGGGCAGGGCTTGGGCTTTAATATGGATAAGTCAGGCCCGGGCCGGGCCGACCTAAGCCCGGCCCAGGCCCGGCCCATTGACAGCCCTATAGTAGACCGGTCTCTAGATTCCCTTGTCATCTCGGACAAGCACCGAGCTAACAGTAGAAGATGTCACCGAGAGATATAAATATAAAATCTCTCTTGGCACGGGCTTCGAGAGTATCGGGGGAGCCATCAAAAACTGTTTTAGCTTGGTGAAGGCCTTTTTTCACTGCTCATCCCAGGTAAAGGCCGGGGCAGCCATCTTTGGCCCTCTCAACAGCTTGAAGAAGGGCAAGCAGTGCTCCACCACTCGGGACATGAAGCGGTTCAACACGATGATCCTCCCTCTCAGGCGCTGGACGTCCTTGACGCTGGCCGGCCGTTGCATATCCAAGATGGCCTGGATCTTCTCGGGATTTGCCTCAATCCCTCGGTGGGTCGCTAAGAATCCCAGAAACTTTTCGGACTTGACTCCAAAGGCACACTTTGATGGGTTGAGTTTCATGTTGTACCTCTGGAGGGCTTCAAAAGTCTCGGCGAGGTTAGAGAAATGGTCCTCGGCCCTCGGTGACTTGACAAGCATGTCGTCGATGTAGACCTCAACGTTTCGACCGATCTGGTCCTCAAATATTAGGTTGACTAGCCTTTGATAAGTCACTCCAGTGTTTTTTAACCCGAAAGGCATTCGAGTATAGCAATACACGCCGAAGTCGGAAGTGAATGTTGTCTTCTCGGCGTCCTCAGGATGCATCTGGATTTGGTGATAGCCAGAATAGGCGTCGAAGAAGCTGAGAAGCACGTTGCCCAAAGCTAAATCGACTAATTGGTCGATGCTCGACATGGGGTAACAGTCTTTTGAAGTAGCCTTGTTAAAGTCGGTGAAGTCGACACACATCCGCCATTTGCCCGAGACTTTTGGTACCAGAACGATGCTAGCCAACCAAGTTGGGTAAAGGACCGGGCAAAATAGTTTGGATTGCTTCCCCTTATTGATTTGCTCTTTTATGATCGCCTGCTTCGCTAGGGCATGCTATCTCTTTCGTTGCTGAATGGGTTTGACAGTGGGATCAAGATTGAGGTGGTGCATCACGGTTTCCTCGGGAATCCCAGGAAGATCATCATCGAACCATGCAAAGATGTGGACATACTCCAAAAGAAAATCCTTATATTGAGCTTGCACTTCGGGCGGTAAATCTGTCCCAATCTTGACTTCGAGGGTTGGGTCATCTTTAAGGCAAATTGACAACAGCTCCCCACCGGGCTTGCTTGTTGCTGTCTTTTCTTCGATGATCCCCTTGCCTTGGTTTGCATCATCGGGGCGCACAGCTTCAACCGAGATTACATTGCACCTTCTAGCTGTTGCCTGACTACCCCGGACCTCTCCCACGCCAAATTTGGTAGGGAACTTCATTTTTTGGTGGTAAGTTGAGGGTACAACCTTTATTCAGCCGATGATACCTCGACCAAAGATGGCATTGTAGGCCATTATCCCCTTTACCACAATGAAATTCGCCACAGAGGTTATGACTTTGGGGGGAGTTCCAAGAGTAACCGGCAGGATTAAGGCTCTCTCGGGGTAAGTTACTTGACCATTCATATAATGTCCCAGATTTTTCGGATCATTTTCGTGGGTCTCGGAGTGTATTTTGTGCTTTACACGTATTTTTCCCTGATGTGCCTTCGGAACACTATGCAGGGCGAACCGTGGCGTTCTCCGACTCCGGGATAGTACCAGCGCGTTGTGCTCCTCCCGAGGATCGCGGAGATAATTTTTAGTAATTTTTCTAAATTTTTGAAAATTTTGGACTTTTCTATATATTAACCTCCTTTTTCTCTCTCTCCCTCACTCTCATTTTCTCACTCTCTCCCTCTCTCTTCTCTCACGCTCTCCCTTCTCACCCTCTCTTCTCCGGCGACCGACTGAGCGGGGCGGGGGCGCAGTGGGGCGACACGGGCGATGAGGACGGCGAGGATGGGTCAAGGATCGGGGGATGGAGGCGCGTGGAAGCTCGGCCGCGGGTTCGTGGAACGGTGAGGGTTTCATGGTGTTTTCTTCGCGGATCGGTGACCTCGGGACGCGAAATCTTCGGTGGAGGTAGGGAGATGGATCCCCAGCTCGTGTACTTCATTTCCCGTGAATTTGGTAGCCCGAGGCGAGCCGAGTGGCGTTCTTTTCACATTTTGGGAAAAAAGCATGATTTTGGGGAGTGAGCCCGATCTAGCGTTTTAACGCGTTAATTGGTAGTTTGAGGGCATCATTGAATGCCTAGGGGCTTGGGGAACGATTTTCCTTCTGTTTCCTTTTCACCTGGGGGTGAATGGGGCGTGGAATGGTTTCTTTCGCTGTTTTCGTCGTTTTCGGGCACGGACTGAGAACGCGCTCGCCATGGTAGGCGCGTTCTTGGAGAACGCGCCGTCCCGATGAAGCGCGTTCATCGGGGAAGATGAACAGTATGTGGTTTTATCGCGCTATAGGTGTATAGCGCGTCCTGATCTGATCGCGCTATATAAGTATAGCGCGTTCTTTTTTATCGCGCTACAGGGGTATAGCGCGTTCTGATCTGAACGCGCTATATGAGGGTAGCGCGTTCTTGAGGGTGACCAGTTGGGCAACCCAGGGCGGGTAGTCTACGGCTGATCGTGCCTCCTTTGGCCGTGTGTGTCTCGGACACCCCGTGGAGTTCCGTGACCGTGTCTTTGGGTGTCCGAAGGTTTTATTTTTCTCGATTAGCATGCCCATGGTGTGTGTGTTCAGGGCTTTGTGTTACGCTGGATCGAGTCACCGTGTATCGGTGTGAGTGCGACGGGGTCTCCCCCGCATGTCATGAGTTTCCCTGGAAGATGATTCCCCAGTGGGCCATGTGTTTGGCCTTGGACTGCCAGTCCAGTCATCCAGCCTGGGGCTGGAGGTTTCCCGCCTTTCCTGGGATGGGGAATCGGCGTGGCGGCTTATGAGCTGCCTTGGGAATCGTGCTTCTATGCTTTCTGCGTGAGCCATATGTGTGGCCTCGGGCTATGAGTCCAGCTGTCCAGCCTGGGGCTGGAAGGCTTCTCAGTTCCCTTCCCGAGGGAATGGTCTCGGCGGCTCATGAGCTGTCTCGGTATTCGTACTATTGTGGTTTTAGACCTAGGGATTAGGCTAGATTAACGGCATTGTGTCGTTGTATACAACGGTCTTGACCCCGAGTCTTGTGACTCAAGAACCGTTGGATTTAGTGAGTCTAGAGGACTGCTCAGAGTTCAGTGGCTCGGTGCCACTTGGTTCTTCTCGACTTTCGCGCAGGGTGCGTGCGTGTTTCTCGAAATTTTTCTCGGAGAGTGGTCACATCAGTGACTCCCCACTAGTCGTAACCTTCCGACACACGAGTGGTCCCACCAAAGAGTGGTGGCGAGGCTACCCCAGAGAGACGGTTTTAGACTGGTTTCCGTCGGGCCCCACGTCTACCAGCTAGAGTCCGGTTGAGGGGAAAACCGGTCAGAGGGCCAGACCAGAGACGCACGGTCTGTGTGTGCACACGTGGTTGGGGGCGGTTGGACCCGCGTTGACGAGCGCGACCCCAACTAGTCACTTGCTTTGTGGTTACTAATACGGTGTCTCAGTTCCCGTTGGGCCGGAGGGAGACACCGGAGGCGCGGTCTAAGACGTCAGTGGACACATCCGACCTTGCTTATGGTGGGCAGGTACTCCTGTCACGTGAGACGTGACTCTCCTATTTTCGGGTTTCGTTTCCTATCTGCGAGACGTGGTTCCCCCGATAGTTTCAGGGAGTGTTCCCGAGGTAGAGGTCTAGGGGTTTTTCCGGTGAGCGTCACCGAGGATTTTCCCTACACGTTGTTAGGTCCACGACTGCGAGGTCATGATTGTTTCTTCTGGCGACGTAGTCATAGGATCTTCCGTTAGTTCGGTAGTCCCCCGACTAGGAGATCGGGGTGTGTTTCTCCGGTACAGTAGGAGTAGTTGTAATGCTGAGTTTTGACCGGCCACCGATTCGCTGTTCTTACTGTAGTTTTAGCTGTTTTTCCTTTCCGTTACCGTCGTTGTTCTCGGTTGGGGTTTCGCGGGATCCCTGCTGAGCCAGTGACATGAGGCTCACCCCTGCATTTCAGGTGCGGTGGTTCTTCCTCGAGGTTCGAGGGTGCTGTTCGGAGGATCTTAGTTGCCAGCTCGCCAGACCGAGTGTTTATTTGGCATGTGGTGTGTTTTACTACTTTAGACTGTACTTTCTGTTAAACTTGACTATGTTGTAGTTGTTTATTTATTTCTGTTAATTGTTGAATTGTCCTGCTTTATTTCATATTTCTTTGTGCCTCCACACTCCTTTTAGCCCTTCCGAGCCCTCCCGGCTCGTGGGCGGCGGGCCAGGATTCGAATGGTATCAGGTTCTTGTCGATATCCGGATCTTGGGTCGTCACAATTGAACCCACAAAGGGGGGGTCGGACCGGACGTAGTTTTGACGGGTTCTCACCCATCCTCAGAAAACAATCGTACGACAAAACATCTAGCGCACTGCCATTATCAATCAGCACCCTATCTACATTACAATGATTGATGGTTGCTGAGATTACAAGAGCATCGTTATGCGGGGTAACTATCCCTTCTAAGTCCTGGTCGGAGAACACCAGGGGTTGTTGCTCATTTGCTGGGGCCACGTGGTGGGGACACCACTGGACCAATCACACGCAGCCGACGCCGCACCGCCCCGACACCACCGAGCTTGTGGCTCGGAGACTCGGCTTCTTGAAGACTCGGCTGTTGACACCCATTTTTTACCGATGAGTTGGGCCATTCCTCTTACCACCATTTGTTGATGCCTCGAGTTCTCCATCATTCATTGGGCCATTTCCAGGCATATATTTGGGCTTATTTTATGGGTATCTTCCTCCCTGACTAGGTTCGCTCCCGAATTCAGGCTTAATGGGCCTTGATTTCGCTTGGTCTTTTGGGATAAATGGGTTCGTTTATCCCATTTTATTAATTTCAAACGCCCAGCCTGTACGCGGTCTAGCGATGGGTCGTGCAGTGACTGGGCGGTCTTTTTGGAGACCGTTTACATGCTCAGAGCGATTTATTGGATATTTATTTGATTTTCTGAATTTCCACCGACAAGCATTTGAATGGTATATGATAAGCCGTTTACTCCTTTTTGAACGGCCTGTCATTAGACCGTTTAGTTCACGGAGTCCTAAACGGGTGGGTTTTTCAGATAATTATCTATTTATCCTGTTTTATTGGATTTATCACCGACATGTTATACACGGCCTAGCATTAGATCGTGTTATTTCTTGAGTGGTCTATCTCTAGACCGTGTATATCCTGAGAGTCCAGCGCCGTGATAGCCGGTCTGTTCGGTGGAATAATTGGATAATTTATCATTTTATTTATTTATCACCGACACCTGTAGGCGGTCTAGCAATGGACCGTGTATTGAGCTGGGCGGCCTATCGAACGACCGCGTACCATATTGAGATATATGGACTGTTTGGATTTTCTCTCCCCACTTGTGGTTAAAACTCAAACTTCCCTCGCCCTTTTCTCCACGGTTTCTCAACCAAATGAGGTCCCGTTTGATCTAGGCGGGAGATTAGAGTATTATCTACGGATTTTATTTTATATTCCCGGCCTAATTATCACTGGAAAACTCTAATTCGGGGCTGGACTTTCAGGGGTCTATAAATAGTACCCTTAGTCCAAACTTGAAAAGGGGGAGATCCAGCGACGACGGCGAAGCGCTGTCAAGATTTTGAGCGAGCTATAGCCAAGGAGGGAGGCGCTCTACGTCCGTTTGTGCCTCCGGTTCAGGGAGTATTAGTGTTGCTTTCTTTTGGTCTAGGATTTTAGTTGTTCTCTCATCCCATTGCATGCTCATTTCCTTTATCTTCTACCCATGTTTTTCCCTATCTTCACATCATTTTCACACCTCCCATTTGTTTTCACGCCCTATAGGGGTTTAAAAATCACCCCAAGTATCCCCCACTCCATGTTATCATGTTAGTTTTCCATTTTATTTTATAATTACTACACATTCCAGGACTGATTTGGGTTTTGTTTTCTTGTTCTCTGAGTTGTTTTGTAGGTCAACATAAGCACAACACGAGGCCCATCCCCTCTGGCCGGCCAGAAGGGGTGGAGGATCAGGTCCCCAAAACTTGAAGTTTGGCAACGTCAAGCAGTCTACTTCTGTCCGTTCTAAAGGGTACACGGCCACGCGTAGACCATTTTGCTCCTTTCAACGGTGTGCCTCGGACCGTTCAGGCGTTAGTCAACCTTCATCCCGCGTTCTCTTCCTAGCGCTGTGAGCGGTCTATTGAGTAGCCGTCTACATCCATATGCGGTCCTCTTTGGACCGTGTTCGACCTTCACAGTGTTCCTTTGGCGAGTGCTTCATCTCCCTTTTCCAAGGTAAGGGTGTACTTCCTTTGCATTCTGCATCTTGGTGGCGATCACATCCATACAGCTTCTTCTACCTTTTAGCATCACTTTCATGTTTCATACTTTGACTTAGAAAGGTGAAGGTAAGAGGGAGGGAGAAATATACATCTACATCCTATTTTTTTGGCGATCACGGTGGGACAACTAGTGCCCATCGTGCTTTTGATTGTGTTGACCTGCTTCCTGGTGTGTTTTAGTAAGTTCTTAGCCCCCTTGGGTTTGCCGTGTTCGTCCGCTGCTGTTTTATGTTCCCAGAGTTCTACGCCGTGCTCTTAGGACCGTTTAAAGGTTCCAGCGGCCGGTCGATAGACAGTACTGTCTCAGGTCCATCTCTACTTCCATTTTCGTGAGCTTATTATTTTATACGGTCTACTTCGGGCCACGTATATTTGTCCACGGTCTGTCGATAGACCGTTCACAGTAGTTTCAGGTACGTTCTTGCCATTTGTTCTTATGTGGGTTTGTCATTGTCAACGGTCCTCTTCGGGCCGTGTATAAGTTAGCACAGACCTATAATAGACCGTGCAAGTCTGGTTTGCATGCATTTATGCGTTCCATGTTTCTGTGAGCTTGTTCACTTCCACGGTCCTATAATGGCCGTTCTACAGGTTTGGCGGACGATCGACAGACCGCGCAGTTCCCTCAGGTACGCATAGGTCTTAATCATTTCATTCCATTCCAGCTCTGTGCTTTTATTATTTTTACTGCTCCCTATTACCGAACGGTCCTTCCCAGGGCCGTCTACACTCCCTGAGCAGTCTCCCATCAGACCGCGTTCTTGCTATAGTGCACCCCAAGGCTGATAGTTGTGTGGTATTTCATATCGTTTCATATTCATTTTGGGTGCCTCTTATCTCCCCCCTGGTTGCTATGTATCATTGTATTATACTTGCCATATTGATTTGATCATTGTTTGTTAGTTTTAGGCTAGACTTTACATGCACTCCGGTGCACATAGGTCCATGCATTTTTATCATATTGTAGTTGCATTCCTACCCTGGTAGGGGATCCTCTCGTCTCCATATTCCTTGGAGCCGACTAGGTGACCTTATCAGGAACCTCCGTAAGTCCCCGTGAGCCATGGATTCCCATACGGACGCCGGACTGATTGTACCTTCCCACCCCATGGTTTCGCATTTTACATACATTGTGAGGGATCAACCTTAGTCAAACCCATAGTTCGAACCTTATTCCCTATGGGCCACTTTGATAACAGAATAAAGGAGAATATGATGAGTTATTCCGTCTACTCACTCTTAACCTAATTTGATAGCAAGGTTAAGTTATTTGGGGTCGGTTAGGAATAAGGCCCTTATTCTAGGAGTAACTCATTCTACCATTTCACATGGAATGAATTATTCTCAGAGTAAGAATAAGTTATCAAATTTAAAAAGTACAAATCCAAGGAATAACTCACCCTGACCCACCTCATATAATTTATCATAACCTATTATCAAAGAGGCCCTATAGGTTTCCTATCTGGAGGGAGTTAATCTTAATTCAAATCATTAAAAGGCCTACAACTTTGACAATAAAATATTTCCCATCATTTCAAACTTGTTTGACTTGGGTGACCTCTTCATATTGTTCGTATTGTTTGGGGCCTATCCAGGCCCATTTGTGGTGTTTGTGTTGCATTCCCCCCATCATTCATATAGGTTTTATCGTTAGGCCCATTTAGCCTAGCTCATTATGTGTAGTCTCATTGTCCTAGGGCTCTGTTGTTCTTCTTTTCCCTTATATTGTTAAGTCAGCTCCCTTCTTATGTCACTGAAACCTTATTTCTTCTCTCCTTGTATTCCCTTGATTTTCCTAGTGTTTAGTCTCCGTTTCTCCCATGGAGCACCGCATCAACCCTCTGTACCATTCTTGTTCGCCTTCCTATTCCCGCGTAGATCCCTCTTCCCACACGGGCCCATCTTCTCGTGGCCCTTTCGAGACACAAGCAAGTCTTTTGGCCTATTTATCACCTCTTGGCCCGGCCCAGGCCCAAAAATTCATTGCTAATCATCTTAATGGGCCTTATTCTCATAACGGGCCTCCCTCTTCTACTCTTAGTGGGCCCCCTTCCTTTAACGGGCCCTCTTATTCTCTTAATGGGCCCCATGTTGCTGTTGGCCCAATCAGTCCTTATTCTCACATTCATAATCCTTCTAGGCCCACATATCATACCCTTCCTAGAATGGGCTTTCATTCTTCTCAGTCTGGATCCCCTTATCCAGCCCATTACCATAATCCTGGCCCGAATTCATGCTCTCTTGCTCAAGCTGGCATGCATCCTTCTTGAGCTCTCCCCATCGAGAAGACGATCGCTCAAGCCCAATGCCAGCTTGATAAACTACAACGTCGAATTGATCCTCAAACTTCTTTGAGTGTCCCATTCGCATTCCAAGGTCTTCAGCTTCCACCGCGTTCACAGATTCCCATATATCGCCGCTATGGTGGAGTATGTGACCCCTATGTGCACTTGAAGGAGTTTTTGTATGAGTCGGCCCAATTCCAGCATGACCAGCACTTGATGACCTATATGTTTGGACTGTCCTTAGAGGGCCCGGCTCGGGATTGGTTCTTTACATTGCCGCAAGAGCAGGTGGTGAGCTTTCAAGTTGTACAAGAAAGATTTATTCAGCAGTACCAAGATCAGGTTGGGCCCAAGTACTCCATGGTTGATTTGGCCCACGAGAAGATGAGTCCCAACGAGGAATTCTCGACATTCACCGACCGCTGGCGTCTTCTGGCCGCGCAAGTCCCGGGGCATATTCCGGAGGGAGAGCAGATCAAGATGATCATTTTCAATGCAACGCCCGAGTTTAGGTGTATCTTAGCCTTGAATGATATCACGTCCTGGCAACAACTTTATAGCCGAGCCCGCTTCATCCGCCAACAACTCCTAAGTCCCCTTGACCCCACGTCTCCATCACCTCCTACGCCCACATACGCCTCTTATCCGCCATCCACCACGAGTCAGCCCTCCACCACGTATCCCTCCACGAGTCAGCATTCCATCCCCACTTACCCACATACCCCCACATATCAACCTCCCATGCATCAACCTGCTACCTCCCAGAGTCAATCCTCTCCATCTTCGATCAAGGGAATTCCACACCCCGAGCGGGTAGATGTCGTTCACTACATTCCCACTCCATACACGCCTCCACCAAATCCACTCACTAGCCCTGCACCCTTACCTATGCAATTGCCATTGCCTACGCAACCCCCACTACCATCTCCATTACCTTCTCATACCCCTCGACATCCACCTTGTCCGAAGCGGGCTCCTCATCCTCCGTTGCCAGAATCCTTTACAGATATTTTCAGGGCTTTGATGGCCACTTGCACATTGCAACTTCCTTCGGTTATGACTTGCCAATCCGCGGTCGGAAATTTGCTCCATTTTTATGAGTTTCATCGTCAACATGGGCATTTGGTCGAGGATTCCCCCGAGTTCTAGGAATTTGTTTATGGTATGGAAAATGATAAGAGGATTGATTGGGCTGTCGTGCATAAAGTTATTTTGGATCTCCACAGCAAGCAGCAGCAGCAGCAGCAACAAGCGTCGCCCAGGTAGTCGTCCCCGTTTCAAGACCGAGGGCACCCCTGTGATCTTTCAGTTAATGAAGCACCCGCTCCGTTACCTATTCCTTCTCATGTCCCATCCTCTTCACCTATCCAAGCCTCTGCTCAAGCGAGTACCCCTCTTTCACCCTCCATTTCCACTCCTATTCCCAAGGCCTCTCGACGTGTCGTAACGATACGTCGAAGAGCACTGCAACCTGACACTTCCTTCACTTCACCACCACTTTCAATCCCTCTACCTTCACTTTCACCACCTCCGTCAACCACATCACCCCTTTCACCACTTCCATTGCCCTTACCATCATTACCACCGCCTTCGTCGCCTTCTTCCCCAAAGATCCCTATTCCACCACCACCATCTCCACTACCTTTGCCACCCCTTTTACCGTCGTTGTCCGAGGAGGCTGAACCCACACCCACACCTACACCTCCACCTTTGCCTTTACCTCCACACAGACCTATCATCATCACCATCCCTCTGCCACTCGCATTACCCTCACCAACACCTTCTAAACCCCTTTCTTCCACCCCTTCTCTATTACTTCCCACCCCACGGAGCGGGTGTGCGTTACCTTTAGTGCCCCTCGGGTCCAGTCCCCGGGGAGATGACAAGCCAAGCCAGGCTTCAACCATGCATTACAGGATTCATGAGTTCATTTGTCGCATGCCGGTCCAAGCCCTGGTCCCTGGCCATTTTGGGGATAAGGAGCCCTCACTTTTGAAGATGGTTGCCAAGAGAAGCTCCTTTGTGCTAGTGTTAGTTTCTTGCCGAGCGAGGCTGATGGCAATCTCATTGCTCGCCGAGGGATTTGCTATCGATATTGTTATTTCTCCTCACTCGATTGGTGTTCAGTTCACTAGCCAAGCAAGATCCTCCACTCAGATAGTGCTAACCCATGCGACCGCCAAGAGTTTAATGAATTCCGTGTTCAAGGGGCAGTTAGTCGTATTTTCAAGATTGTCTAGGGGCATTCTTCACCTGTTATGTAATCTCCCTCGGTTCATTGGCGAGATGACCACGTCAACACCATGCATTACGCTCCCTCAGTTTCATCCTGCACTGTTTGTAAGGGAGTTATGTTTCATGCCCAACGGCCGAATGGAGATGCCGAATCTCATGATTCTGGTGCCAAGCAATAAAACTCCATGGTTTTCTGGTAATCATCACAAGGAGCTAATTGTTCAGGAATGTCCGCCCATGATTAGCACCCTGTGTCTAGGGGCAACCGCCCCGATAAAGCCGCATGTTCATAACCGGGCCAGGCCATCTACCAGATGGGCCCGCTATCTGAGAAGACATGGCAAATCAAGAAGTTTGAAAGCCCGAGTCCGTGCCAGGCAGGTTCGTTTCAAAGAGATTTCCACTAAGAAGAGGCGGCGACGCAAGTTTAAGGGCTGCGTAGTGCGCACTCATGGGTCCACTTCTTCCTCTTCCTTCTATTCCTCATTTCTATTGCTCAGCTCCCACCCTTGGGTGGTGTATCTTCCTTCGTCCAGTCCTACTTCGATCATCTTCTCCTCTCTTCCCGGGTCCGTGAACCCCCGCGTCCCTTTTCCCAATTTGGAGACACCCAATCTTCTACGTTTTCATTATTCTAGGCTGCGGCCTATGTTATCTTATCTTCCCGATCTCGAGACTTCTTCTGATTCTCCTCCCTAGGTATCTCTTGGGGTTTACTCCTCGTACTCTTGCCCCAACCCTGTCGGGTGCTTTTCGTGCCCTTTCCCCGGCCCTGTCGGGTGCTTTTCGTGCCCTTTCCCTGGCCCTGTCGGGTGTTTATGATTTCCCTTCCCCGACCTTGTCAGGTGTTCATGCATCTTCTTCCCCGCCTCTGGCGGGTGATCGCTACTCTCCTTCTCCGACCATGTTGGATGATTCTCATTCTCCTCTTTCTTCTTACTCCTCCTTACCCTTTCGGGGTTCTTGCCCATTTTCTTGCTGCTTTCGAGGCTTTAGTCCACCTTGATCTCAGTTAATCCCCGGTTATTCTATATCTGGTTCCTTGTTATCAGGGCCTCAGTACCTTAACGAGGGAGTGCTAGCCCTCATCTCTCTTCCTTTTTATCCCTTCTTTGTCCAATATGATGTCTGTCACTCCTCTGAGTCGAGGAATCCAATCATTTGCTCTCCTTTCATCCTTTATCCTGGCAAGCAAGGAAGGCAAAGCTACTCGCGCTCCTCAAAAGCTCGATGATCGAAATCACTTCAGGATGCCGATTTCCACGCCATGGATTTGTAAATGTATCTTTTATTTTGTGCAAGAACATGTTATCATTGCTATTACTCTGTTATTTCTGCACGCGCTTATAGTGCTGGTTCCTCGATGTTAATGAGTGGCATTAGGCTTTAGTTAGTTTGCTTAGTCAAATGAGTCACTTCTGCAGCATCTTAGGCTGGTGATAGCTTAGTGCTGGGAGTCTAGTTCTTTCCTCCATCGTTGAGGGTGTCCTTTTTCATGGATTTTTCACACACTTCATGGCGAGCCATAGCCGATCCCTCTGAAGTAACACCGTTGCTGCTTTGGCCATACTATGGGTATGTACGAAGGCCTTTTCTCTTCTTTGCTCGGCCAACTGTAGGGGCAAGAGATCGGTGAATGAGATGACCAACCTGGGTATTCCCCAATACGAGAGAGGTTTCAAATAGGGGCAGTCTTAGAACAAGAAATGAATGAAAAATACCATGAAAATGCTTCTAATCCTAGTAATCGGACCTACTTCTCCTAAGGCAAGAGATGAGGTTCGCGTACAACGGTGAAGGGTAGTGCAGCATCATGTGTGTATCAAAATCAAAGGTGAGCTTTATTTCAATTTTTGACCAATAAGGGCTACGTCAAAATTATATATGAAAATCAATGTAAAATTATGATTAAAGACTCAAAGCCCCGACGCAACATGCCTACTCTTTGAGGGGTGATACCTTGGAAGGAAGTCAAGTCCTGATGTCTCCCATCCTGCATGAAGCTTATCCCCATTTTTCCTCTACTTCCTCCCTCTTAGGCTGGGTTGAATCCCGGGTATGGCCTTAGTAGGGGCACCGTTCTTTGGAAGCGGTTGGTTATGGTGAGCCACTCTCAAATGCACGCCTTGCTCAAGGGGAGTCCTCAGTGAAAGGGGGCAGAGCGATGACTCCATGACCAGTAATTTTAGCCCGTCTTTGGGTACTGCAGATTGTTTTGTCAAAATACAAAAAAATTTAAATATTGTTCAAAATATAAGAAAATCAAATATTTCTCAAAATAGAAAATCAAATATTTCTCAAAATAAAAAATCAAATATTGCTCAAAATAAAAAATCAAATATTGCCAAAATCAAATATTGTCAAAAAAATATCAAAAAAAAATCAAATATTGTTCAAAATCCAATTAAAAATTAGAAAATTGTCAAAAATCTAAAAATATTTAACTTCTGTTCCTTTTTCTCTTTTATTTTAAGAACATGTATAATTTATTTGCTAAGTGTGCAGGTCGCAGGTGTTCAAGCTTCCTGGTTCTATCTTTTGCTCTGCCTTCCGTTCATATTTTTCTGATATGTCCCCTCTTTCTTCAAGCTTGTCCCTCGATCTGTTCCAAAGCTCATGTCCTTCTCATGCTTTGCTTCGCTCAGCTTGTGATCATATCTTCATGAGAGGGCTCTTTACCTCATTGTTGCGAACCCGACGGTTTTGCTTCGTCAGATCTTGGGTTTGATTGAAGTGCATATTTTGTCATTTCCCGTGTTGTCCCCTTGTGGTCGTTGTCCAAGTGTCTTATCCCCTAGGGTCATCTCATGCATATTCTAGTTCCACGTGTTGTCTCGTTTTACCATGGGTTGCATGTGTCCTTGTCCCACTTGTGGTTATTTCACATGTGTTATGTCGTCTCCCCTGTGGTTGTCTTAGATGTCCTCGTCCTATGTATTTCAGTCCCGCTACATATGGCTTCATTCTGCATGGTGTGTTGTCCCGTTGTGTGCTACCGTGCCCCACCATTTTCTCCGTTCTCATGCTTATTGTTTGTTCATTGGTGTTTTGCATGTGTTGCTTGATCGTTCATTCTTCGTTATGTTATTTATTTTTCGTTCATTTGGTCGTTATGTTTTTATTTTATGCTTGTTTATTCATGTTGTTGGTTGATAAAAATTCATAAAAATCAGAAATAAAAAATCCAAAAAATGCCGTTTCGCCTGCACAGGTAAGTCAGGCATGGTCTTCTATCCTTTCTCATTGTTGCATTACTATATAGTATCTAGGCCATATTATCTCGAGAACCTGTTGGTCATTCACGTGTTCCAGGATCTGACGTTCTCCTATAACAAAAACGATGATGATCTAGGTTCACGTGTTTAATCATTGGATAGGCCGTTAGGTTGAGAAAATCGGGGGACGACGGTTCTATCTTGCACGCCATGGTTGCAGATAGTATCCTGACCCTAATTGTTCCAGTCTAGCAATATTATTCTCGAGTACTTTCTATTTTATGGCTTTCTTGGCATTCGTTTTAATGATTTCATTTATTTTAGCCCAGCATGAATCATACGCATCTTTTGAGCGTTCACGACTCATGGCTTGTCTGAAAATCTCTCGTTTGTGATGGATGATTGTGCGTTTATGGTTTGGGTAAGAGAAACCATTCCACTCTGAGTTGGAGGGTTTTCTATGGTCTATTCACGTGGTTTGGTTGACTAAGAGTCCCGGTCTGGAGTTTTAGTTTACCCTTTTACTTTTCTTCACTGGTTGCTTCGATCTCCTCATTGGTCCGAGGGATTGTGTCTCCCATGAGGTTGGTCATGTGTTTTCCTTTTCGTTTAAATAATTTCTCCAGACTGGTGTCGTTTTGGTCAATTATTCCTTGTGTTTGGTTCGGAGTTTTTCGAAAAATTCCTATCGCTCGTTGGCGAGAAAACGGGTGTCCTTTTACCTTAACGCCCACTTTTCAGTCCGCTCCGCCTCATTTTCGCTTCATCTCCATGTTCCATTTCGCTTTCGCTTCATCTCTGCTCGCTCCCCTGCAAAGAGGACGTTAAGGAGGGGCATCTGTTGACACCCGTTTTTTACCGATGAGTTGGGCCATTCCTCTTACCACCATTTGTTGATGCCTCGAGTTGTCCATCATTCATTGGGCCATTTCCAGGCATGTCTTTGGGCTTATTTTATGGGTATCTTCCTCCCTGACTAGGTTCTCTCCCGAATTCAGGCTTAATGGGCCTTGATTTCGCTTGGTCTTTTGGGATAAATGGGTTCGTTTATCCCATTTTATTAATTTCAAACGCCCAACCTATACGCGGTCTAGCGATGGGTCGTGCAGTGACTGGGCGGTCTTTTTGGAGACCGTTTACATGCTCAGAGCGATTTATTGGATATTTATTTGATTTTCCCAATTTCCACCGACAAGCATTTGAATGGTATATGATAAGCCGTTTACTCCTTTTTGAACGGCCTGTCATTAGATCGTTTAGTTCACGGAGTCCTAAACGGGTGGGTTTTTCAGATAATTATCTATTTATCCTGTTTTATTGGATTTATCACCGACATGTTATACACGGCCTAGCATTAGACCGTGTTATTTCTTGAGTGGTCTATCTCTAGACCGTGTATATCCTGAGAGTCCAGCGCCGTGATAGCCGGTCTGTTCGGTGGGAGAATTGGATAATTTATCATTTTATTTATTTATCACCGACACCTGTAGGCGGTCTAGCAATGGACCACGTATTGAGCTGGGCGGCCTATCGAACGACCGCGTACCAGATTGAGATATATGGACTGTTTGGATTTTCTCTCCCCACCTATGGTTAAAACTCAAACTCCCCTCGCCCTTTTCTCCGCGGTTTCTCAACCAAATGAGGTCCCGTTTGATCTGGGTGAGAGATTAGAGTATTATCTACAGATTTTATTTTATATTCTCGGCCTAATTATCACTAGAAAACCCTAATTCGGGGCTGGACTTTTAGGGGTCTATAAATAGTACCCTTAGTCCAAACTTGAAAAGGGGGAGATCCAGCGATGACGGTGAAGCGCTGCCGAGATTTTGAGCGAGCTATAGCCAGGGAGGGAGGCGCTCTACGTCTGTTTGTGCATCCGATTCAGGGAGTATTAGTGTTACTTTCTTTTGGTCTAGGATTTTAGTTGTTCTCTCATCCCATTGCATGCTCATTTCCTTTATCTTCTACCCACGTTTTTCCCTGTCTTCACATCATTTTCACACCTCCCATTTGTTTTCACGCCTTATAGGGGTTTAAAAACCACCCCAGGTATCCCCCACTCCATGTTATCATGTTAGTTTTTCATTTTATTTTATAATTACTACACATTCCAGGACTGATTTGGGTTTTGTTTTCTTGTTCTCTGAGTTGTTTTGCATGTCAACACAAGCATAACACGAGGCCCATCCCCTCTGGCCGGCCAGAAGGGGTGGAGGATCAGGTCCCCACAGCTTGAAGTTTGGCAACGTCAAGCAGTCTACTTCTGCCCGTTCTAAAGGGTACATGGCCACGCGTAGATCATTATGCTCCTTTCAACGGTGTGCCTCGGACCGTTCAGGCGTTAGTCAACCTTCATCCCGCGTTCTCTTCCCAACGCTGTGAGCGGTCTATCGAGCAGCCGGCTACATCCATAGGCGGTCCTCTTTGGACCGTGTTCAACCTTCACAGTGTTCCTTTGGCGAGTGCTTCATCTCCCTTTTCCAAGGTAAAGGTGCACTTCCTTTGCATTCTGCATCTTGGTGGCGATCACATCCATACACCTTCTTCCACCTTTTAGCATCACTTTCATTTTTCATACTTTGACTTAGAAAGGTGAAAGTAAGAGGGAGGGAGAAATACACATCTACATCGGCGTCTTGAGTATTTATTTGTGTGTATTGAGTATGTATTTTATTTTGTATTGTGTGTATAATACATGTATTGCTACATGTATTATTTGCTTTTATTTTATTAGGTCAAATATTCTATTATTTTATATTTTATTTGGCCAAGTCAAAAGTTGGTTGGTATAGTTTATTTTATTAGGCTAGGACATGGATGCCATTAGTTAAAAAGACTAAGGGCGTGATTGTCCAAGTGTAATATAGCCTTTCCTATATAAAGGGGGCTAGTGTGTAAGGTTTCAATATGAAAGATTGAAGAAAAGAAAGCTTGTACGTGAGAGAGTTTTCTCTTGCCCCCTTCCCTTCCCTCTTAGCTCTTTATGAGATTTGAGAGCTTGCCCGGTGAGAGACCGTCCGGTGTAAGATCGAGCTGCGTGAGGTTGTGATTATCCCGTCATGTCCGCGTCACCGAAGTGCCATTGATTCTTTCCACGATGCCGCCACGTCAAATTTGGTATCAGAGCCCAACAATGGCGTCTCCGTCAACCCCGACGCCCGCATCGTCTCCCCTCCTTTCTTTCGGTTGCCAGAAGTGAAAAAAAGAGAGAGAGAAAGGAATAGCAGAAGAGATCTCTCGGCTGAGAGAGGAGTAAAAAAAAAAAGAAGGAATCCTCTTCTTGCAGCTGAAAGAGAAAGAAAAAGAAAAAAAATGGAATTCACAAGGGCCCTCGTCGCCCGTGCCGACATTCAAGGCTTGCCCGGCCGCAACGTTCGCCCCGCCCCGCCTGCGCCCGTCGCCGCCTGCACCCGTCGCTTGCGCCCCGTGCACCTGCCATTGCGTGACCGCCGGTGCCCGCGTACACCCACGCCACTGGCCGCCCGCCCGCGCTAGCGCCTGCGCGCCCGCGCCCGCACCTGCTGGCCGCCCGTCGGCGCCGGTGCGCGCTACCAGCACTCGCATCCGCGCGCCTCACGCACGCGCCCCGCCGCACCTGCGAGCGCCTCGCCCGCACCTCGCCGCCTTCGCCAGTTCGCTGGCCTGCCTTGGCTCCGCCCGCCTCGCCTTTGCGCGTTGACTGCGCTCGTGCGTTGAAGCTACCTGCGGCCGAAGCCAGCACCGCCCGCGTGTGAAGACGGCCGCGTGAGAACATTGACCGCCATAGCGCCTTCCAGTGCTGACCTTCCCTGCTGACCACCTCTCCTCCGCGTGTGTTGACTGCCAGTGCGTGGATTGCACAGGAAAACTAGGAAAGATTTGAAAAATTTTTTCAAAAAAGGGAGGTTGAAAATTTATTGACATATATATATATATTATATATATTCTATAATACAGTGATATATATTTAATTTAATAGTTATATATCTTTATAATACAGTGATATATATTTAATTTAATAGTTATATATCTTTATAATACAGTGATATATATTTAATTTAATAGTTATATATCTTTATATATATATATATATATATATATATATATATATATATATATATATATATATATATATACCCTTTGATTAACTTATTGATTGTGACACCCAAGTCCACAACGACGACTGGAGCAACGCTCGGGTCGCCTGGTCGTCGACAGACGGTCCATAATTTACGGAGCATGAGTATCCCTGAGTCTCCCTGTGCGGAGAAAGTCTGAGATGATTTATTCCCCTGCGTGGAAAATTTTAAATTAAGAGGCTTTGTAATAATTGCACCCTCCCTACGTGGAGTGAATTTTTTTGTAACCTTCAAGCTTCGTCGACGTCGTACGGGCACGCACGTCCCCGCTCGCCTTCGTCTCCGGTCGGTGCTAGTCTTTTCAGTCTAGCCAGGTGCATGCTCCATTCACTTGCTCATTTAGTATCTTTTTCAATTGCCGAACGACGAAGTGAGAGAGAGCCCTATCCATGTAGTCTGTCTCTTGAGTGTATCACTGTGGACGGAGAGAGAGAGCTTGTATGATCCCATCCTTAAGCCATACAACTATCACATTAGGGCACTGTAATTTTTAGGAGGTAGTTCCATAACTACTTCGCCTAAAGGCGAGCAACTCTCCTTGGCCGGTTCCTTCACGAATCAAATAGACCCTTGCGTATTAGCCAACACATTGGGTCTACACCTTGCTAATTTTCGGTCCCAGGATTGCATCATTTAGGTCTGAGCTCGTGCATGCCACTTTGGTCTAGGACTTCATCAGGCCATCTAGAGCGTATTTCAAACTTTACAAACAACCATGCATCAGGAGAGCGTGAGTGCTATGCTCCATGGTTGCCCCACCCGAGCCTTGGCCATCACTGACCCCCAGCCTGTGGAGCTTCCACATCATGAAGGAGAGGACATTGAGAGGTATGAGGTCGATCCTAACCTCATCGCCTAGTTTGAAGAAATGGATGAAGGATTTGATGGGACACATGTCGAGTACATACAAGTGGGAGATATTGCAGAGAATTCTAGCAAGGGAAGATTGGGTGTAGTTCGCTGCATCTTAACACACCCCTAGGTAGATGACTAGCATCGAACTTCCATCTTCCAAACCTACATCATGGTGAAATCTCAACCCTGCAAGGTGATATTTGACAACGGGAGCTGTATCAATACAATCTCTTCAGACTTTATCTCCCGTCTAGGTTTACTTACGCATCCTCATCCTCGACCATACAATGTGGCTTGGGTTGACGACACGTCTATCCCAGTCACCACTACATGTGTCATTCCCATTCAGTTCTAGTCCTACCAAGGATAGATCTTATGTGATGTAGTGCCTATGAAGGTCGGTAGCATCATCTTAGGCCGACCATAGATCTATGACGTAGACCTTACTACATTTGGTCGATCCAATCAGTATTCCTTATCCCATAACTGGAAGAAGATTAAGTTGTACCCGACAACCCAAAGGTGACCCCTGGAAAGAGTTCCACCTCCACCCCCACTGGAACCCCCAAGGTTCAGGAGAGTCCCCGAACTCCCAATGAAGGGAAACATCCCCTTCCCTCTTCTCCTGCACCTATCACACCCGTTCCTAAGGCCCCTAAGGTTGGTCATGACCTAGTTAGGCACCTTGACTTCATAATTGTCGGTGAGCTAAACAGAGAGGTTGCTGAGGGTGCCCCTGTTTGGGCAGATGTCGTCACCATCACACCCGAGGAGTCCCGAGTCTCAGTCTCAACTGAAGTCCAGGTAATACTGCAGGACTTCCAAGGCATCTTCCCCGAGGACTTGCCCTTTAGATTCCCTCCTATGCGTGATGTACAACACGCCATTGACCTTGTCCTCGGGTCCACCCTACCCAACCTTCCCCATTACCGATTGAACCCCACGGAGTATGCTCAGCTCCAAAGAATTGTCGAGGACCTTATTCAAAAGGATTTCCTCAGGGTGAGCAAGTGCCCATGTGCTATTCCTGCTTTGCTCACACCAAAGAAAGTTGGCACCTGGCGGATGTGTGTTGACAGCCGCGCCATCAATAAAATCATTGTCAAGTATAGATTTCCCATTCCCTGTCTTGATGACATGCTTGACATGATGAGTGGAGCCACCATCTTTCCCAAGATTGACTCGAAAAGTGGCTACCACCTGTGGACGCACTTTTTTCACCTGTTATTCTCTTGTTGGTTTATTCATTTATTGAGTGCGTGGGCGTGCCAGTCACCGGAGTGACAATTTATTCAGGCTCCGAAGAGCCCATGGTACGCTCGATCTGACTTCGTCAGACGATTGTGTGGTTCGTGTCGGGACCGAAACCCGCCGTGCCATAAAGGTCACGACGTCATTTACATCCCCCATACGAGGGAACGCTCTTGATTAATCACTAGGATTCAGGGCCTCATGGCCAAGAAATTAATTGCATGAAATGTCTATTACGAGGTATTGAAATCCTCATGCGAGGGCGAGAAGGAAACATTCGAGATCGTGTCGGTCATGTGCTGACCATTTAATCTTCGGACGAATGTCCGGCTCGAGAAAAGCGCGATCGTCGCGGGGAGACCGGAGCATATGTACGCCAGGATATGGCAATTTATTGTTCAGAAGAACGGAAAACGTTTGGCTAAACCTCGGTTAGAGCGGTCGAAACCGGTAAATCTGTTGGCCCGGTGCAAGGGCAAGCTGCGACCATACTGCGGTGGGCCCCCCGCGGTCGAAACGAGACTTGCATGAGCGTCATTAATATTTCCGGTGCCAAGGGGCAACGAGGGAATATCCCTTGAATCGGCTGAAAAGCCCTGTGTCCGGAGAAGCGGGCGTTCGAAACATATCGGTCATTCGGGAGACCATTTAATATTCGGACGGGAGTCCGGCTTGAGAATATTGTAATCGCCGCGGGAGGACCTGGAACATATGCGTGCCGGGATACGGCAAGTTTATTATTCCGAGACACTGAAAACATTCGGCTGAATCTCGGTTGTTGTAGTCGAAACCAGTGAATCTATTGGCCCGGTGCGAGATCGAGTCAGGACCATATTGGGGGCGCCTCCCGTGGTCCAAACGAGGCTTGCGCGGGCATCATTAATATTTCCGGTGCCGGAGGGCAACGGGGGAGAGTCCGGGGACTAGACTCAAGAACCGAAAACGTGTTCGAAAGGAGCGGGCTGTAGATCAAGGATATGAGCCAGACGATGACCATGATCGGGGCGGGCCCGAGGTCTAAGTGTGGCCCACGGAGGTCTTATTAATATTCCCATGGAAGGAGTCCAGGGGTGGCGAGAGCCGTCTCGTTCTATTCCGATTCTGTCGGTCACTTGCGGACCTCTTCATGTTCGGGCAAGGGCCCATATTGAAAGTGTGACGTGGGCGGAAACGACCCCGTGCAAATGTATGCCGAGTTTATGGCAATTTCAATGAAAGAGCGGGAGCGAATCCCGGCCCGTTAGAATGAATCCGATTTAACGGGCTATCGGTCCGGAGCAATGCCGGCTCACGACCATGTCGGGGAGGGAGCCGTCGGCCATATTGATTGCTCACGGGTCTTTTCATGTTTAGACACAGGTCCGTAATAGAAACGCGGCGAAAACCGAGGTGAACCCATTCAAATGTCTGCCGAACGTGCGGCAATTTTAGTAGCGGCTCGGAAGGGATCCGGCCGGAGAAATGAATCCGGTTTAATCGGAATGTCAGCCCGAGGCGAGGTCGGGTCACGGCCAGTTCGGGATGATTCCCAAGACTCAGGCCCAACCTGGAAGGGCGACATTGTTGTTCCTTCGGCACCGGGTCACGAGAGAGACGGGGCTGCAAGGTGGATCTCATTGTTTTGTTATCATTTGAAATTTTATCATTATTATTCGTTGATTTATGCGTATCTTTGAGTGAGTTTGTTATTACTATCTATTTATCATTTTTTTATGATTTATTTATTTATCAGTGCTATTGTTAGGTTTGTTATTATTTTTGTTCATTTTATTGTCATTCATTTGCTTGTCGTGTTTCGTTAAGTTTGTTATTATTATTTATTTTGGTTATCTTTTATTTATTTATCATTCTTATTGAGTTCGTTATTATTATTCATTCATTTTTTTGTTATCATTTATTTGTCTAATTATTATTATCGTCATTATTTTTAAGCTTATTATTACTATTACTTATTCCTTTATTATTTTTATTTATTTATTCATTTTTTTGAATCTATTATTATTTATTATTATTATTATTATTACTCATATTTTCTGGAGAGAGAATGGGTCATTAAAAAGTTAAGAGAAAGGCGTACCGCTGAAGGGCTGAGGGTGTGCCGCTGAAGGGCTGGGAGTGTGCCGCTGAAGGGCCTGGGGTTGTACCGCTGAAGGGCTGGGAGTGTGCCGCTGAAGGGCCTGGGGCTGTGCCGCTGAAGGGCTGAGGAGTGTGCCGCTGAAGGGCTGAGGGAGTGTACCGCTGAGGGGCTGAAAGGGTGCGTGCCGCTGAGGGCCAAAGGAGCGTGCCGGCGAAGGGCCAAGCGGGTGTGTGCCGGCGAAGGCGGCATGGATCGTGCCGGCGAAGGCAACAGGGAGTGTGCCGGCGAAGGCCACTGAAGGGCGTACCGGGGAAGAGTTGGCTAGGTGTATCGGCGAGGGGCCATGGAGGGTGTGCCGGTGAAGGGTGCGAGTGGGTGTGCCGGCGAAGGGTGTGCCGGCCAAGGGTAGCTAGAGGGTGTACCGGCGAAGGTAGCTGAAGGGGCATACCGGCGAAAGGCATGGGGAGCCCACTCCTCCTCCGTTTCTTTTAAGGCTTTTCTTTTCTTCTTTTCTGATTTTATTAAGTTTGCATGGGTTTCTTCTTTTCTTCTCTTGATTAATTTTCATTCTTTCTTTTGTAAGGGCGGATGTTCAAGTTGTTTAGTTGTCGTTCGATTCGGTCCTCTTTGAATTGATTGCGGTTCCATTTGCTTTGGTTAAGGCATTTCACCGTTGTTCTTTTCGTTTGTTTGTTGATGTCTTTTGTCTTTTAAATGTGTGGCTGTTCCATTTGTTTGTTGCTTCCTTTTGTCTTTCAATATGTTATTGTTTCTAACGAAAATTCGGCAGCATCTCCCCTTAACCCGAGCGTAAGGGAGATACAGGGAACGCGCCCACATGGAGTGGCGGAACCCGACAACTGGAGGTGGGCGCCCGAGAGCGGCAACACCTTTATAAACCTCGGAAAACTCGGAGGGAACGGCGAGTGGAAGGCTACTCTAGGACTGGCTGAGGGGGGGATGCATCGGGCAAGAAGGAAGGGAAAGTGTGCCGGACCAAGGGGGCCAAGGGTATGGCGGTGAAGGCCATGAAGGCCGTGCCGAGGAAGGCCCAAAGGGGCGTACCGGCGAGGGCCATCATAGGCATGCCGGGGAAGGGTGTTGAAGAGTGCACCGGCAAAGGCCCGATGGGGGTGTGCCGGCGAAGGCTGGTTGGGGCGTGCCGCTGGGGCACGGCTAGGGTGTGCCGCTGGGGCTGGACTGGGGTGTGCCGCTGGGGCGCAGTTAGGGTGTGCCGCTGAAGGCGTGACTGGGCGTGCCGTTGGAGGCACAATCAGGGCCTGCCGCTGAAGGGGCGACGGGGCGTGCCGTTGGAGGCACAATCAGGGAGGGTGTACCGCTGAGGGCGCCCGGGGGTGAGCGAAGGCAAAAATACCCAGGAGGAAACAAACCCTAACAAAAGGAGAAAGGGAAAGGGGGCGTGAAACACCGAAGGATGCAAACACGGAAGAAATACTTTAGAAAGACGTCCAAGAAAAAAAATACTCGCAAGCCTTCTACTTTTATTCTCGCGAAAGGAGTGCCCCGAGGGGACTAATACATTGCAACGATGGCAAAACAAGAAATGAAAGGAAATGAAGAGGAGAAGAAAATACAGTGGGGGGGGGGGGAACGGAGCGTGGACTCCTCCCCTCCCGGACCTCACTCCCTCTCTCCACTCATTCTTCTTCTCTTCTTCTCTTCACACAGACGGTGGTGGTAGGTGGAGCGACGAGCTCCTCTTCTTCTCTTCTTCTCTTCTTATCCTTCTTCTCTTCGCGCGGACGGCGGTGGCGGGTGGACGGAGCAGCAGGAAGGGGGAGGCGGAGCCTCCCCTCCTCTTCTTTCTTCTCTTCCCTCTTCGCACAGATGGCGGCGGTGGGTGGAGCGACGAAGCCTCTCCCCTCTCTTCCTCTCTTCTTCTCTTCTTCTCTTCTGCGTGTGTCTCTCTGTCTCTTCCTCCCCTTCCCCCCCTTTTCTCTTCTCCTTCTTCTTCCCTTCTTCTCTTCCTCTTCTTCTCTTCTTCTCTTCGCCCTCTGCCACTGTGTCCCCCCTATTTGTGTCGAAGGAGAGGGGTTTTTATACCCTCCACGGCGGAAGCGTCCGAGCACGGTAGTCGGAGGCGGGAAATCGAAGGCATTGATTGGGGATTTGACCCGTCGTCCTTGGTGGCAGGGGGATAGGCAGCGTGGCTCTCTCCCCGGGCGACACCTCAGCAAGTCCACTGCGCGCCAAGAATCCGTAGGGCATGGGCATCACGTCGTTCGGCCGTTGAAATGCCTTAACGCTGTGCCGCTGGCGGGCTCAAGAAGTGTGCCGCTGGGAGGGCCAAAGGCCGTGCCGCTGAAGGGCTGCCCAAGCGTGCCGTTGAGGGGGCAAACAACGTGCCGCTGGAAGCCCAAGGAGGTGTGCCGCTGGAGCTCCGAACGGGCGTGCCGCTGAAGCCCAAACTGGGCGTGCCGTTGGGCGCCTGGGGGCGTGCCGCTGGGCGGCCCAGGGGGTGTGCCGCTGGGCGCCCCCTAGGGGTGTGCGCTGGGTGCCCCCTTGGTGTGCCGCTGACCCCCACGAGGGTGTGCCGCTGGGGACACCCTGGGGGTGTGCCGCTGAACCACCTCCGGGTGGGCCGCTGAAGGCCTGGGTGTGCCGCTGGGCTCCCAGGGTGTGCCGCTGGGGCTCCCTGGGGTGTGCCGCTGAACAGGGCACAGGGCGTGCGCTTAGGGGCTAAGTGGGCAATTTTGAGCCCGTTGTGAGCACGAGTCATGGCCCGCTTGATTTTCTTCGAGGCCCATGGATTGTGGGGCCTTTTGGTGGTTGATTTCTCTTCACTGTCATGACTCTAGAGATAGCTCCACGGTAGTGTATATGCGTTCGGGGAGTCCGGACGGCCCCGCTTCTCCACAGCTTCTTCGGTTGAAGTTGTTATTGGTGTTGGACTAGTTGGGATGTATGGGTGTGCAATTTTGCACGTCCACAAATGCCCCCCACCCACGGGTAGCGTAGGCGAAGGATGAGCCGGGCGGTGCCCGTGGGTGTACTGGTCTCTTCTTCTCTTTGTTGGTGCCGACAGGGTGTTGGGAGCTGGCGTAGCATGTTGGTCTCTTCTTCTCTTCGTCAGTGCCGACAGGGTGTTGGGGACTTGACATGGCATGTTGGTCTCTTCTTCTCTTCGTCAGTGCCGACGGGGTGTCGGGCGTTGACATGGTATGTTTGTCTCTTTTTCTCTTTGTCAGTGCCGACTGGATGCCGGGAGCTGACATGGTTTGTTGGTCTCTTTGTCTCTTCATCAGTGCCGGCGGGGTGCCGGGAACTGAAGCAGTATGTTGGTCTCTTCATCAGTGCCGACGGGATGTTGGGGACTGACGTAACATGATGGTCTCTTTGCCTCTTCATCAGTGCCGATGGGGTGCCGGGAACTGACGTGGCTTGTTGGCCTCTTCTTCTTCTCTTCGTCAGTGCCGACGGGGTGTCGGGAGCTGACCTGGTTCGTTGGTTTCTTCTTTCTTTGTCAGTGCCGCGGGGTGTCGGGCGCTACCTGGTTTGTTGGTCTTTTCTTCTCTTCGTCAGTGCCGACGGGGTGTCTGGAGCTGACCTGGTTTGTTGATCTCTTTGTCTCTTCGTCAGCACCGACGGGGTGCCGGCGCTGACATGGTTGTTTGGTCTCTTCTTCTCTTCGTCAGTGCCGACGGGGTGTCGGGAGCTGACATGTTTGTTTGTCTCTTTTTCCCTTTGTCACTGCCGACGGGGTGTCGGGCGCTGACATGATATGTTGGTCTCTTCTTCTCTTCGCCAGTGCCGGTGGGGTGCCGGGAACTGAAGCAGTATGTTGGTCTCTTCTTCCTCTTCGTTAGTGCCGATAGGTTGCCGGGCGCTGACGTGGTATGTTGGTCTCTTTCTTTCTTCGTTACCGATGGGGTGCCGGGAACTGACGTGGCTTGTTGGCCTCTCCTTCTTCTCTTCGTCAGTGCCGACGGGAACCGAAGCGCTGACGTGGTATGTTGGTCTCTTCATCAGTGCCGACGGGGTGTCGGGAACTGAAGCAGTGTGTCGGTCTCTGTCTCTTCATCAGTGCCGACGGGGCATCGGGAGCTGACCTAGTTTGTTGATCTCTTGGTCTCTTCGTCAGTGCCGACAGGGTGTCGGAGCTAACCTGGTTTGTTGATCTCTTGGTCTCTTCGTCAGTGCTGACAGGGTGCCAGGAGCTGACCTGGTTTGTTGCCTCTTGGTCTCTTCGTCAGTGCCGACAGGGTGTCAGAGCTGACCTGGTTTGTTGATCTCTTGGTTTCTTCGTCAGTGCCGACAGGGTGCCGGGAGCTGACCTGGTTTGTTGCCTCTTGGTCTCTTCGTCAGTGCCGACATGGTGTCGGAGCTGACCTGGTTTGTTGATCTCTTGGTCTCTTCGTCAGTGCTGACAGGGTGTCGGGAGCTGACCTGGTTTGTTGATCTCTTGGTCTCTTCGTTAGTGCCGACAGGGTGCCGGGAGCTGACCTGGTTTGTTGCCTCTTGGTCTCTTCGTCAGTGCCGATAGGGTGTCGGAGCTGACCTGGTTTGTTGATCTCTTGGTCTCTTCGTCAGTGCCGACAGGGTGTCGGGAGCTGACCTGGTTTGTTGATCTCTTGGTCTCTTCGTCAGTGCCGACAGGGTGTCGGGAGCCGACCTGGTTTGTTGTCTCTTTTTCTCTTTTTCTTTCTTTTCTTCTCTCTTCTCTCTTCTTCTCTTCTTTTTCTTCTCCTCTTTTTTGTCATTTCTTTTTGTTCTTTTTGCTGTTGTTTCTTTCTGTTTCTTCTCTTCTTCCCTTCTTTTCCCTTCTTTTTTTTTAAGAACTCCAGGTGGTTGTTGGCGTGGATGCCAATGATATAAGAGCTGCAGGCACAGCGGCCGATAATTGAGAGCTGTTGGCATGGGAGCCAATAAGTGAACAGCTGTCGACTCGAAGGTCAATGATTAGAAAGCTGTCGGCTCAGGGGCCGATAAGCGAGGCCAAAACAGCCAAGGCTGGAAGCGGGTTTCAAGAGCCGAAGTTGCGAAAGGCGAGCCATGCGGGCAGAGAGAAGGGTTTATTGATGCAAAAGGGATGTTCGTCGCCCAAAGGGACGGAGAGAAGAGTTTTTATTTTGTTGATTCAAAATGCGCCGGGGCTACCGGTTATGAAACCCGGACTCGGGAAAGTGGGCCGCAAGGGCCGAAGTTGGTGTTACGGAAGCGGGCCGTGCAGGCCGAATTCTGGGGAGCAGGCCGTAAAGGCCGAATTCTGGGAGCAGGCCGTAAAGGGCCAAATTCTGGGAAGCGGGCTGCAAGAGCCGGAGATGTTGGGAAGCGGGCCGCAAGGGCCGAATCGGGGAAGCAGGCTACGGGAGCCAGAATCGGGGAGCAGGCCGCGAAGGCCAAAGGTAAGCAGGCTGCAAGAGCCAAAGATATTGGGAAGCAAGCCACGAGGGCCAGAATTGGGAAGCAGGCTATAAAAGCCGGAGTTGGGAGATTAAGGAGCCGTGAGGGCAAGATGTAGGCCATGGGGGCCAAGATTGGACCCTACGAGCCGTAGCTGGGAACGTAGGCTTCGATAGCCGAAATTGAGTTTATTGTATGCACACATTTTTATTATTTATTATTTATTATTATATTTTTTTTAAGCATGCGAGCATTCATTAGCAAGCATAACATAAATATAAGTAAGGTAGCTCCCCCTATAGGGGACAGGATAGGGACATCGCCCGTAATTCGTAGATGCGGTGCGAGCCGCGAGACACAACTGAGGGGTGGTGCACCCGTCAAGAGGATATCGCATGTCTTGCATGCATAGCCTAAATTCACGCATTTCACCCGAGGCAATTCTCTGTGGCGTGGCAGTGCAAATGTGTGAAGAAAGGGCCCTAACCATAGAGATATGCAAGTTTTCCTAGTGACACTCGAGGATCACTCTAGCGCCTACACATTAGTTCCGGGCTTTCGACTTTCGGTAGCTTCACACAGCCCCCATCTGTTTATTTTGGTAGCGGATTTCACCGTTCGGCGCGAGTCTCCTCATGTGTCTCAATGGGATTCCCAGCTACTAGGATTCATCCTTATTATAATTCTATTACGGATTCCACCGTTTGACGCGAGTTTCCTCATATGTCTCAATGGGGATTCCCGGCTAATAGGTTTCATCCTTATTGTAATTCGCTTCACCATTTCGCGCGAGTCTCCTCATGTGTCTCAATGGGGATTCCCGGCTACTCGGATTCACGTTTCTCTCTTTTTTCTTTTTTCTCTTTTCTCTCTCTCTCTCTTTTTTTTTACAGTGGGGGTAGGCAGCTTTTTCCTCACGATTACCTTTCACGCGAGTGCATGAATTCAAGTCTCCGTAGAGTGCTAAGAAGAAATTCGGGCAATCCCTATAGTCGAAGGTCATTGAACACATTAAGTGCTAAGTGTGGGAGCGTTGCCTCAGGTTTATTTTGTGAGTTGGACTTAGCGATTCAGCCATGACTCTTCCCCTTGACGTGTGCACCCGCCATAACTAGGTTCCCTTCGAACGCAGGCCATGACGCCCGTGCATCCGGAATCGGGCGATATTATTTAGCAAGGAAACACGGTCCTAGAAAATTCCAAGGAGGTGTATTATTCTATATTAAGCAACCATGCAAACAGGGCAATCAAGCATTCTCTTCTTTCTTCTTTTTTATTTTGTTGTTTTGTTGTTGTTGTTGTTGTTTTTTGTTTGTTTTCCCTGTGTTTTTTGTTTGTTTGTTGTTTTTTTTATGGCATAAGAAAATATTGTTGTTACGTATAAGTGTAGTGGTAGTAGAGGTATTAGGGAGGCAGACCGCAAAAGGGCTGAGAGGATATTAGGGAAGCGGGCTGCAGGAGCCGAAGTTATGGGATGCGGGCCGCGAAGGCCGAATTCTGGGAAGCAGGCTACGAGAGCCAGACTTGGGAAGCAGGCCACGAAGGCCAAAGGTAAGCAGGCTGCAAGAGCCAAAGCTGGGAAGCAGGCTATGAAAGCCGAAGGGAAGCAGGCTACGAGAGCCAGAATTGGGAAGCAGGCCACGAAGGCCAAAGGTAAGCAGGCTGCAAGAGCCAGAATTGGGAAGCATGCTATAAAAGCCGAGGGGAAGCAGGCTACGAGAGCCAGAATTGGGAAGCAGGCCACGAAGGCCAAAGGTAAGCAGGCTGCAAGAGCCAGAATTGGGAAGCATGCTATAAAAGCCGAGGGGAAGCAGGCTGTGAGAGCCAGAGATAAGCAGGCCACGAGGGCCGAATTTTGGGAAGCAGGCTACATGAGCCAGGATCTGGGAGGCCTTTGTCGGTTTAACGCCCCGTCGGCGGAAGGTCTAGTCGGTTTAACGCCCCACCGACGGAAGGTTTAGTCGGTTTAACGCCCCGTCGGTAGAAGGTGTAGTCGGTTTAACGCCCCGTCGACAGAAGGTTTAATCAGTTTAACGCCCCATCGGCGGAAGGTTTAGTTGGCTTCTATTTGTTGGATGGCTGGAGGTCGGAGGTAAAAGTTTGCCTCGTGACCCTTCTTTCTCTTCTTCTTTTGTAGGGAGGCAGGTACGAAGACCATGTTCGCCTCATGTCTCTTTTTCTCTTCTCTTCTTCTTTTGTAGAGAGGCGGGTGCGAAGACCATGTTCGCCTCATGTGTCTTTTCTTCCTTTTCTTCTCTTCTTTTACGTGATGAGGCGGGCTCGAAGACCACGTCTGCCTTATGTGTCTTTTCCTTCTTCTTCTTTTGTGTGATGAGGCGGGCTCGAGGGCCACGTCTGTCTCATGTGTCTCTTCTTTCCTTTTCTTCTCTTCTTTTTGTTTGGTGAGGTGGGCTCAAGGGCCACGTCTGCCTCATGTCTCTTTTTTTTCTTCTTCTTTTGTGGAGAGGCCGGTGCAAGGACCATGTGTGCCTCATGTCTCTTTTTCTTCTCTTCTTTTTGTGTGATGAGGCGGGCTCGAGGGCCACATCTGTCTCATGTGTCTCTTCTTTCCTTTTCTTCTCTTCTTTTTGTTTGGTGAGGCGGGCTTGAGGGCCACGTCTGCCTCATGTCTCTTTTTTTCTTCTTCTTTTGTGGAGAGGCCGATGCAGAGACCATGTTTGCCTCATGATTACTCTTTCTCTTCTTCTCTTCCTTTTTTATGGAGAGGCAGGTGCAAGGACCATGTTTGCCTCGTGATCATTTCTTTCTTTTCTTCTCTTCTTCTTTTGCGTGATGAGGCGGGCTCGAAGACCATGTCTGCCTCATGTGTCTTCTTTTCCTTTTCTACTCTTCTTTTGTGTGATGAGGCGGGCTCGAAGACCACGTCTGCCTCGTGCGTGTCTTTTTCTTTACTATGCTCTTTTTTTTTCTCTTAATGTGCCCCAGGTTAGGGCGTAGCTTCATTTGGTGTGCATCTCCCCTGAGGGGGTGTGTTTTGCCTCTTCGTTTCTGTGCCCCCAGGCGGGGTGTATTTTTTTTGGCTTCTATGTCCCCAGACCAGGGTGTGTTTTTTTTAATGCCCCAGAGGCGGGGTGTAGCTCTCTTCAAATGCCCCCATGGTGGGGTATACTCTTCACGGCTTCTATGCCCCTAGGTGGGGTATGTCTCTTCTTCAAATATCCCTGAGCCGGGGTGGACTTCTCTTCATATGCCCCTGAGCCGAGGCGTGTTCTTTATAGCTTCTAGGCCCTCGAGGCGAGATATGCTTCTTCTTCATATGCCCCTGGTACGGGTGTATCTCTTGCTTCTTATGCCCCCCTGAGGCCGGGGTGTATCTCTTTACGGCTTCTATGCCCCCGAAGCAGGGTATGTTGTTTCTCCAAGTGCCGCTTAGGCGGAGTATATCTTCCTTCTTATGCTCCCAGATCGGGGTGTACGTCTCTTCTTCCGACGCCCCTAGGTCGGGGTATATTCTTTCTTCATGTGCTCCCAGGTCGGGATGTATGTCTCTTTGCCCTTTTTTTTTGCGCCCCCGGATCGGGGTAAATGCTTCTGCTTCTTATGCGCCAAGGGCGGAGTGTACCTCTTTGTGCCCCCTGAGCGGGGTGGATGTTCTGCATGTGTCCCCAGGCCGGGGTGTAGCTTTGTCTCCCATGGAGGGGGTGTGTTGTTTCTTCAAAAGCCCCCAGACCAGGGTGTATTCTTCTCTTTCTTATACTCCCGAGGCGGGAGGGGTTCTCTTCATGTGCCCCCGGCCCGTGGTGGGATGTGCTTCTTTCTTCAAGTGTCCCCAGGCCGGGCTGAATTCTTTTCTTCTCCCCAGACACACCGGGGGGAATGTTTGCTTCTTGTGCTCCCAAGGTGGGGCGTATTGCTTCTTTTGATGCCCCCAAGGTGGGGCGTATTGCTGCTTCTGATGCCCCAGAGCGAGGTATCCCTTTTTTTTTATATGCCTCCGGCACGGGGTGTATTCCGCTTCTAGTGCCCCCAGAGTGGAGTGTATTGCCGCTTTTGATGCGGGATGTAGTTCTTGCTTTTTATGCACCCGAGGCAGGGTGAATTCTTCTTCTTTGTTTACGTGCCCCCATATCGGGGTGTATTCCTCTCTTCATATGTTTCCCTAAGCCGGGGGATGTTGTTTGTTCTGCTTCAGATGTCCCCGGGGGGGGGGGGGGATATATGTTGCTTCATGGACCCCTGAGGCCGGGATGTATTCCTTCTTCGAAGGCCCCTAAGTCGGGGTGTATTCTTCTCTTCTTATGCTCCCCGGGGTGGGGTACATTTCTTGCTTCTCATGCCCCCCCCACGGCGGGGTGTGGTTTCTCTCTTTGTGTGCCCCCATGGCGGGGCGGATCCTGCCTCCTTGCTTCTGTGCCCCGGGCGGGGCATGTTCTTCATGGCTTCTATGCCCCCAGTGGCGGGGTTTGTTTCTCCTTCACATGCCCCCAAGCCGGGGTGGACTTCTCTATGGCTTCTATGCCCCCAGGCGGGGTGTATGTTGCTTCATATGCCCCCAGGGTGGGGATGTATCCCGCTTCTAATGCCCCCATGGCGGGGTATGTCCTTGGCTCCTTATCCCCCCCAAGATGGGGTGTGTTTTGCTTCTTGTGCCCTCGAGGTGGGGTGAATTTCTTTCTTTGTATGCCCCTAGTCCAGGGTGTGGTTTTTTTTTGAGTGTCCCCAGGCCGGGGTGAATTCTTTTCTTCTTATGCCCCCATGGCGGGATGTAGCTTCTTCAAATGCCCCTAAGCCGGGGCATATTCTTTATGGCTTCCATGCCCCCAGGCGGGGTATGTTTCTTCTTCAATCGTCCCTAGGACAGGGTGTATTCTTTTCTTTCTTATGCTCCCGAAGCGGGATGTAACTTCTTCAAATGCCCCTAAGCCGGGGCGTGTTCTTCATGGCTTTTATGTCCCCACTGGCGGGGTTTGTTTCTTCTTCAAATGCCCCTAAGTCGGGGTGGACTTCTCTTCATATGCCCCTGAGCTGGGACGTGGCTGTTGCTTCTAGGCCCTCAAGACGAGGTGGGCTTCTTCTTCAAATACCCCCAAGACGGGGATGTGATTCTTGGCTTCATATGCTCCCAAGGCGGGGTATGTTCTGCTTCTTGTGCCCCCAGAGGTGGGGTGTATGTTGCTTTTTGCACCCCAAAGGTGGAGTGTATTTCTCTTCGAGTCCCCCTGAGTCGGGGCGTAGCTGTGTCTCGCGTGCCCCCCCCTGCGGGGTGAGCTTGGCTTCTTGTGCACCCGAGGCGGGGTGAGTTCTTCTTCTTGTCATGCCCCTGAGTCAGGGCGTGTTCTTTACAGCTTCTATGCCCTCGAGGCGAGGTGGCTTCTTCTTCAAATACCCTCAAGACGGGGGTGTGATTCTTGGCTTCATATGCCCCGGACGTAGGGTATATCTTTTGTTTCTTATGCTCACGAGCCGGGATGTAGCTTCTTGGCCTCATATGCTGCTGAGGCGAGGGGTATGTTGCTTTACGTGCCCCCGGGGGGAGTGCATTTTGCCTCTACTGCCCCATGGCGGGGTATATCTCTTGGCTTCTTACGCCCCCAAGGTGGGGTGTGTTTTCTTCTTGTGCCCCCGGGGTGGGGTATATCTTTCGCTTCTTATGCCCCCCCCTTAAGGCGGGGTGAAGTCTTTGCTTCAAATGCCCCTAAATCGGGGTATAGCTTTGTCTCATATGCCCCTGGAGCAGGGGTGTATTTCTCTTCATGTGCCCCTGGGAATGGGGTGTATCTTTGTCGCTTGTTGTGCCCCAGAGGGAGGTGCCTTTCTCTTCATGTGCGCCGGGCACCGGGTGTATCTTTGCTTTTCTTTTTTTTATATGCCCTAGAGGGAGGAATTCTTCTTCTTCTGCCCCGACACGCTGGGGAATGTTTGCTTCTTGTGCCCCAAAAGTGGGGTGTATGCTTTTTTCTTCAGACTCCCCTAAGGCGAGGTGTATTCTTTGTTGCTTCATGTCCCCCGAGTCGGGGTGGATTCTCTTCATGTGCCCCCATGGCGGGGTGTACTCTCTTTATGTGTCCCCAGGAGTGGGGTGTGGTTTGCTTCCTGTGCGCCCTAGCAGGGTGTATCGCTGCTTGCAATGTCCCCCGAGGCGGGGTATCCTTCTTCTTCAAATACCCCTAAGCCGGGGCGTATTCTTTATGGCTTCTATGCCCCTATAGCGGGGTGTGCTTCTTCTTCAAATACCCCTGAGATGGGGTGGACTCTTTTCTTCTTATACCCCCAAGGCAGGATGTAGCTTCTTCAAATGCCCCTGATCCGAGGCGTGTTCTTTACGGCTTCTATGCCCCCAGGTGGGGTATATTTCTTCTTCAAATACCCCTAAGCCGGGGTGTATTCTTGCTGCTTCTTATGCTCCCGAGGCGGGATGTGACTTCTTCAAATGCCCTTAGGCCGGGGCGTATTCTTCATGACTTCTGTGTCCCGACTGGCGGGGTTTGTTTCTTCTTCAAATGCCCCTAAGCCGGGGTGGACTTCTCTTCATATGCCCCTGAGCCGGGACGTGGCTGTTGCTTCTAGGCCCTCGAGGCGAGGTGGGCTTCTTCTTCAAATACCCCCAAGACGGGGGTGTGATTCTTGGCTTCATATGCCCCCAAGACGGGGTGTATTTTGCTTCTCGTGCCCCCAGGGGTGGGGTGGAATTCTCTTCAGTTACCCCTAAGTCGGGGTTGATTCTTCTGCCTCTTATGCCCCAAGGTGGGGTACACTTCTCTTCATATGCCCCCTAAGCCGGGGTGCAACTCTACTTTTTCTCATGACCCCAGGCCGGGGCAGTCTCTTCTTCTTATGCTTATGTGTTCCCGCATCGGGGTGTATTCCTTTCTTCACGTGCTCCCCTAAGCCGGGGAATATTGTGTGTTCTGCTTCAGATGCCCCCGGGGGGGGGGGGATATATGTTACTTCATGGACCCCAAGGCCGGGATGTATTCCTTCTTCGAATGCCCCTAGGTCGGGGTGTATTCTTCTCTTCTTATGCTCCCAAGGCGGAACGTAGCTTCTTCAAATGCCCCTAGGTCGGGGTTGATTCTTCTCTTCTTATGTTCCCAAGGCGGGACGTAGCTTCTTCAAATGCCCCTAAACCGGAGCGTATTCTTTTATGGCTTCTATGCCCCCAGGCGGGGTATATTTTTCTTCAAATACCCCTAAGATGGGGGTGTGATTCTCCCGCTTCCTCTGCCCCAGAGTGGGGTATACTTCTCTTTGTATTCCCCTAAGCCAGGGTGTATTCTTTTCGCTTCATATGCCCCCAGGGTGGGATGCGCCTTCTGCTTCTCATGACCCCGGGATAGAGTGTATTCGCTTCATGTGCCCCCGGCACGAGGGTGTATCTTTACTTTTTATGCCCCCCCCCGGGGGGGGGATTCTTCTTCTTCTGCCCCGACACGCCGGGGAATGTTTGCTTCTTGTGCCCCGAAAGTGGGGTGTGTTCTTGATGGCTCCTGTGCCCCCGTCGGTGGGGTGTATTTTTCTTCTTCAAATTCCCCTAAGGCGGGGTGTATTCTTTGTCGCTTCATGTACCCCCGAGTAGGGGTGAATTCTTTTCTTCTTACGCCCCCATGGCGGGGTATGTCTTTTGCTTCATGTGCCCCCATATCGGGGTGTATTTCTCTTCTTCAAATGCCCCTAAGCTGGGGTGCAACTCTATTACCGGGAAGGCCCGATAACCCGAGACTCGTACCGCCACCCACGAGCCCGAAGACTCGGAAGGGTTAAAAGGATGGTGTGGAAACTACACAAGTATCACAAATAATTGCAGAAATTAAACAGTTATAATATCAAGCAGGAAATAAATTAACAATTTACATGGTCCACAATAAAATAACAACAACAGCAACAGTAGTCCACGACTAGTACAGTGACAAGAAAGAAAAGTACAGCTACACGGGGCATACCCCGGCTCTGACCTCTGGCACTACCTCTGGGCACCCGCACCACGCTGCGCTCCTGACGCGCTCCCCGAAGGTGGCGCCTCACCTGAAACGCGGTGAAAACACGCAGGGAATGAGTCTCGGAACAAGACTTAGTAGGGATCACTCGAACCCTACCTCGAAAAATGAGAAACCACTACTCTAGCGGTAGGAAAGTACCTCAGAAAGGAAAGCCCTGTACTCTACAGAACTAGACCCTACGGCACGCAAACCGACACACGTGCCACGGTACGAGAAGACCGAAATCAACGGTCGAACCGTAAAACCTGAAGGTCGGAAACACACGACTGACAGTCTGACACTCCGTACTCGACAGGAGTACCACCCACTAGAAGCACATCCGGTAGCGTCCCCTGACGTCTTACACCGTACCGCAGGTGAGCCGCCTGACGTGGTAGGTCCTACCCGAGGCGCAAACACCGTACAAGTAACCACAAACAAGTGACTAGCTGGGGTCACGCCCGTCGACGTGGGTCCAACCGCCCCCAACCACGTGTGCACACACAGACCACGCGTCCCAGGTCTGGCCGTCTGACCGGTTTTCCCCTCAGCCGGACTCTGGCTGCAAGACGTGGGGCCCAACGGTAACCGGTCCACAAACCGTCTCGAAAGGTCGGCCCGTACACCACTCCCTGGTGCGACTAGCACCCGCGTACTAGTAGGCTATGACTAGTGGAGGGTCACTGAAGGAGTAGACTCTCAAGTCAACGGAAAATGACGTCCGAACCCGACAACAGGTGGGAATCACCCCACACACCAGCCCCGTCGCACGGTGACCGCGGTCGGAAAAGAAACAGACGCACGGCCCACGGTCAAACGCCTGACCGAGGCAAACGGGACTTCCGGACACCAAAAACACGGTCACGGAACTCCACGGGGTGCCTGGGACGCACGCACGGCCCAAGGAGAACACCCAACAACGACCTGATCGCGCTAGGGATACCCAGCGCGACACGGAAGAACGCGCTAGGGAACCCTGGCGCAACAGCGAAGATCGCGCTAGGTCTCCCTAGCGCGACAGGGACCATCGCTAGGGAACCCTAGCGTGACAACGATCATCGCGCTAGGTATTCCTAGCGCGACAAGGATGATCGCGCTATGACCCCATAGCGCGACAGGAACCGCCTCTTGTTCATCTTCTCCGATGAACGCGCTCTGTCGGGGCAGCGCGACCTCCAAGAACGCGCTACTGGAGTATAGCGCGTTCTCAGTCCGCGGTCGAAAACGGTAAGAACGCCCAAAAATTCTAACCACGCCCCCATACCTCCATAGGAGAGGGGGAAAACAAAGGGGAAGACCCCTGGGGACCCCTAGCATGATTCTAGGCCCTCAAAACATGAATCAATGCATTGAATCCATAGATCGGGCGAGCTCTCCCCAAATCATAGAAAAACCCAAAAACGCTCAAATGATCCCCTCTCGGCCTCCCCGCGGCCTATAAATCACGGAAAAGAACGGCATGAGGCTAAGGAACGTCACCCTACCTCAATGGAGCGAATGCTCCGCCGAATCGATCACGAATCACGAAGAATGCTCGAAGCTTCACGAACTCCCTACGCTTCCCACGCTCGCCGCACGCCCACGAGATCGCCTCACCGTCGCCCACGCGTCCGCGCCGTCGCCCCGCCGCCGTCCGTAGCCGGAGAGGGGCTCGCCGCGTCCGAATGGGAGAGAGGGAGAGAGAGGGGGCTCACGGTCGCGAGAGAGAGGGAGAGGAAGAAGAAAGAGAAAAGGGAAAAAGAAAAGAAAAAGGATTAGGATTTATAGAAAATCCGAATTTTCGGAAAAATACCGAAAAATAGAACAATACATTTCTGGAATCCTCGGAACGCACCGATCGCAACGGTACCACTCGTGCCCGGGTGAACGGCCCAGTTAACCCGCAGCGAGCGTCCGAAGGAAAAGCCGAAACACACGCCGGGAATCGGAAAACACACGCGGAAAAGCCGCGGAACGCCTCCGGGCCTCCGAAACGACTCCGGATCGCGCCGATCCGAACACGAAAGATGTCCGAAACGGAATTTCGGACACAACAGAGCCGGACGCTCCGAAAACCAGATCCGGGACCCACGAAGAAGGATCCGAAAGGTCCGGGATATTACAACACCTTTCTCAGCCTTCAGCGGCACAGCCTTTTGCCCATCCAGCGGCACACTTTAACCTGTTCTTTGCCCGGTGCAGTCGGCAAACGAGATCTAACACCAAGCCCTATGGCCTTTGGCGCGCAGCATGGACAACTCAGAGCTAGCTGAGGTGTCGCCCAAGGGTGAAGGCACGTAGGCTACCCCCTGCAACTGAGGATGGGAGGGGTCAACTCCCATTTAATGCCGGACGTTCCCGCCTCCGAACGTTCCCGCTTCAGGAGATATAAAAGAGGTCCCTTTCTCTTCGCTGCAGAGGGACAGAGAGAAGCAGAGACACATAGAGAGAGACGGATGGAGAAGAGAAGGAGAGGAAAAGAAGAAGAAGAAGAGGAGGCTCCGGCTGCCCCCTGCTGCTCCGACGACCACCGCTTGTGTGAAGAGAGAAAAGAAGAGAAGAGGAAGAGGAGAGCTCCGGCGTGAGGTCCTCCGACGGCCACCGAGCAAGAGAGAGTAAGAGAGAAAGAAAGAGAGGGAGTGTGAGCCTTGATGTAGTGGAGGGGGTGAGGAAGAGCAGGAAGGTCGTTGCCTCTGCTCGACCCCAACTCCCTCCTCGTCTCCTTATCCTTCTTCTTCTATTCTTGATTTCTTCTTCTCCCTCGTCTGGGCTTGAATGTATGCTTTGAGGTACATGGCCGGTTATGGCCTTTTCTCTTCATGAATGAAAATCCCCCCCCCCTTTTGGGTTTCTTACTGCCTCCGTTGGTTTGGGTCGTTACATGTGTTTGGCCGTCCTCTTCCTCCCTTCCGGTGGTGTGCCTTATGGCAGTGATCTTTCCCCCTTGACATAGCTCCTTCGTAGGGCCTATGACCCTCGCCCTCGCCCATTCGCATGTGTGGAGTTACTTCCCTCCTGTCCCTCAAACAACTAGGCCCAATGCCATCGTCCCAGTACCTCTCTAAACCTTTGCCCTTCTTGCTAAGTTCCCCTTGAGTATGGGTCTCCCAATGCCCTTGGCCTGGTTCCTTCCCTCCACCTTCATCCCCCTGAACTAACCTCTGCCCGGTATGGTCCTAGCCCCTGGACTACCCGGTACAGACCCCTTTACCCTCGCACCGGCACACTCCCGTGCCGGCTAGCCCGACACAGCCTCTGTTGGGGCCTTCCCCGGCACAGCTTGGCCACTCCCAGCCCGGCACACTGCCTGGCCACCCTAGCCCGGTACGCCTCTCCAACCCTTCATACCCCTCTAGCCGGTACACCAGTCCCCTCTTCTTACCCGATGCACCCCAGCCTGCGTTAGAGGTGTCTTCCGTTCATCGGTTCCTCCGAGCTTTCCGAAGTTTTGTCAAAGGTGCTACTGTCTCTGTCACCCACCTCAAATTGTCGGGTTCCGCCACTCCTTGTGGGCGCGTTCCCTTTTACCCCCCCTTACCATCCGGGTCAAGGGGAGATGATGCCGAATTTTTTTTAGAACTAACATAATAGCAATAATAATAATAAAAAGTAATAATGCAAAAAGAAACAACAAATGAACAAAATAAACACTAATGCAACGGCTTCGCCGAAATAACAAACGAACTACGGAGAACCCGAATATCTGAATACTCGCATCTTTTATGACGGACTATCAAACATAACCACGAACATGGTCTACATGAATAAAAGAAAACCAAATCAAAACTCACACATCCACTCCATGAATAAAAAGGAGAACCCCTTTATGCATTTCATGAATGAAAGAAAATCCCTATGCATGCATTTCATGAATAAGAGAAAACCCCTCATTGGCCTTGGCCGGCACACCCTAGTTCAACCTTAATCATCACACCTTAACCCTCTACACCCGGTACACCTACCAGGCCTCATACGGCACACCCCAACCGGGCCTAGCCCGGCACACCCCGGCTGCGGCTCTGTCCGGCACAACCCAGCCCAGCACTCTATCCGGCACACCCTTGCCGTGCCCTGCCCGGTACACCCTAGCTGCGTCTTTCTCGTCACACCCCATCCGGGCATTACCCGGTACACCCTAGCCAATCCCAGCCCGGCACAGTTTAACTGCACCTTACCCGGTACGCCCCTCCTAAGCCTTACCCGGCACACACCCAAACCCTGCTCAGACCTTCCCCCAGCCCCTTGATGGCTCATTCCCCCACACATACACACACCAAATGTAATAAAAAGAAATAATAATAATAATAATGATAAAAGCAAACCAAAAAAAATAATATGATAAAGTATAATAAAAGAAATAAATATATAAATATATATAATAAATAAATAAATAAATAAAAAGGTGTGTGATAAATAAATAAAAACAACAAACTCACCCCAATATATATATATATATATAAAATAACAAGTAATAATGATAAAATTTCAAATAATAATAAAATGATGAGATCCGCTCTACAGCCCCGTTCTCCTCAAGATCCGGTATAAAGGGAACATTAACGCTGCCCCTCCAAGTCGGGTTCAGACCTTGGGAGCCATCCCAATATGGCCGTAATCCGACATTACTATGGGCCGATAGTTCATCAATTCGGACCCGTTCCCATTGGGATTCGTTCTCCCTCTTTCATTGAAATTGCCATGAACTCGGCATAAATTCGTACGGATTTATTTCCATCTACGTTGGACCTTCAATACGGACCTTTGTCCGAACATAAAGTGGTCCATGAGTGACCGACAAAATCTGAATGGAACGAGAAGGCTCCTGTCATCCCCGGACCCTTTGCATGGGAGTGTTAATAAGGCCTCCGTGGGCCATGCTTAGACCTCGGGTCCACCCCGATCATGGTCATTGCCTGACCCATATCCTCGGCCTATAGCCCGCTCCCTTTAAACGCATATTGGTTCTCGGATTTGGTCCCGGGACATCCTCTCGTTGCCCCCTTGGCACCGAAAATATTGACGATGCCCACGCGAGCCTGACTTCGACCGCGGGGGGCCCACCACAGTATGGTCGCGGCTTGATCTTGCACCGGGCGGACAAACTTACTAGTTTCCGACCGCTCCAACTGCGATTTAACTGAACGTTTCCCGTTCCTCTGAACAATAAATTTATCTTATCCTGACATACACATGTTCTGGTTTTCCCGTGACGATTACGATATTCTCAAGCCGGACACTCGTCCGAACATTAACTGGTCCCCTGAGTGACCGACATGTTTCAAATATTTGCTTCCCTAGACATCGGGCTTTCCGACTGATCCGAGACCGCTATCAGCCTGTTCCTCTCGATATAATTTTCTGGCTATGAGGCCCTGATTCCCAACGATTACTCAAGGGTGTTCCCCTCTCCGTGGGGATGTAAATAACGACGTGACCTTTATGGCGCGGCGAGTTTTGGTCCCGACATGAACCACACAATCGTCTGATTAGTCAGATCGAGTGCACCATGGGCTTCCTCGAAGCCCGAATAAATCGTCACTTTGTGACTGGCACGCCCACACACTTAATAAATGCCAATAAACGAATAAACAACTAGTTTGATAAAAAGTGCATCCACAAGTCTGGCACGTCCGGTGGGATTTAAACCACCCTTCATCTCTTCGTCGGGATTCAGGGCCTCATGGCCTCCTAATAAATATTGTTTATCTACTTTGATGAATTGCAGGTGCTGTCTTCGCCAGCCCTATGGGGAGAAAACCCGGACTAGGCGCAATTGCCTTTGTGTTCTCGAGGACGCTACTCCGAGGCACATGCAGCTTCCAGGAATCATGGAGGCCGCCAAAAAGAAGAGAAAGAGAGAAGAAGGGAGGGGAAATCAAACCCCCTTTCCCTAAGGAGAAAAAGAAGGAAAGACGAAAAGAAGAAAAGAAAGAAACAAAAAAAGAAGAGAAAGAATTGGCGAGAGAGGGTTGTACGACCATATCCATCGAGACCCATGCTGAATAAAGATTACCATTGTAGGATTGACGCGGTGGAGTGAACCACTCATCCCCTCCCTGAGGGGGTGAGCGCTCTCCTGCACACCCACCTTGGTCTATTACAAAAAAAGAAGAGAAGAAAAGAAAGGATAAAAAGGAAAAATTGGCAAGCATCGCCGACTAAAAGGACAAGAAGAAGGCCGGCCTCCCGCCTGACTCTAGGAGGGTCCGTGGTGCAATGCCCTGGTCCGTTCCACCCTTCTACTGCCTCTATACGGCCCCTCGAGTGGCTGTTGGAAGATCTGGCAAGCTGCAACTCTAGCTTGATGAATTCCTGCCCGCTGTAGGGAATGCTTTATAGCAATGAGGCCAAGCACGACCACCACTCCCAAAGAGAGCATGCATATATCCTGCCATGGGGGATAAGAAGAAGAAATATATCTCGCCATGGGGGATAAGAGGCAAGAAAGAAACACACCCCGCATGGGGGGCATGAAAATAAGAATTTACGCCCCACCCGGGGGCATAAAAGCCATAAAGGATATACCCCCGCCACGGGGGTACATGAAGAGAACCCACCCCGACTCAGGGGCACATAAAGCAAAAAATTTACCCTGGTTTAGGGGCACTTGAAGAAGAGCTACAACCCCACCTGGGGGCATGAGAAGCAAAGACTATACCCTGCTTAGGGGCACACAAAGGAAGAAACTCACCTCGGCCTAGGGGCATACAAAGAAAGACATACGCCCCGCCTTGGGTGCACAAAAAGTGAAACACACCCCGGCCTAGGGGCATACAAAAAAAAACACACTCCGCCCGGGGTGGACAAGAAGCAAATACACCTCGCCTGAAGGCACATAAGCATAAGAAGCAGAATCCACCCCGGCCTGGGGACATAAGAAGTAGAAGATACACCCCCGCCTTGGGGGCACAAAAAGTAAAACGCACCCCACCTTGGAGGCACGAGCAGCAAAACATACCCCCGTATGAGGGGCATATGAAGCCAAGAATCAAACCCTCTCCCGGGGGGGCATAAAGAAGTGAAACACACCCCGCCTTGGGGGCATAGAGTACATAAAGAATTACACCCCACCTTGGGGGCATTAGAAGCAGTAATACACCCCACCTTGAGGGCATCAAAAGCAGCAATACACCCCACCTTGGGTGCACAAGAAGCAAACATCCCCCAGTGTGTCGGGGCAGAAAAAGAAGAATCCACCCCGCTCTGGGGCATAAGAAGTAAAAGATACACCCCGCTTATGGGGCACATGAAGGGAATACACCCTGACTCGGGGGCACATGAAAAGAATCCACCCCGACCTGGGGGCATAAGAAGAAACAGAGTTGCACCCTGGCCTAGGGGCACATGAAGAGAATCCGCCATGACTCGGGGGCACATAAGGCAAAAGTTACACTCCGGCTTCGTGGGCACGTGAGAAGAATCTACCCCGAACTGGGGGCATAAGAAGAAACAGAATTGCATCCCGGTTTAGGGGCATTTGAAGAAGAAATGTACCCCGATATGGGGGTACATGAAGCAAAATACATACCCCGCCATGGGGGCATAAGAAGAAAAGAATTCACCCCGGCCTGGGGACACTCAAAGAAAAAAGCACATCCCGCAATGGGGGCACACGAAGAAAGAAACACCCTCCGCCATGGGCGCATAAGAAGCAGGAAAGTCTACCCCGATATAGGGGCATAAGAAGCAAGAGTACACCCCGAGCTAGGGGGAATATAAAGAAAGAAACTAGACCCCGCTCCGGGGGGGGGCATATGAAGAGAAATACGCCTTGCCTTGAGGGGTAGAAGAAGTAGAATCCACCCCGGTCTGGGGGCATGAGAAGCAAAAGATACACCCCGTGTCGGGGGCATTTGAAGGGAAATACACTCCGCCCTGGGAGGGCGCAAAACCAGAGGAATTCACCCCGATATGGGGGCATAAGAAGCAAGAATCCACCCCGGCTTAGGGACATGAGAAGTAAGAAGTTATACCCCGAGCTAGGGGGACAAAAAAAAACAACAACAACACATATTGTCTTAGGTGCACCAGAAGCCAAACATATCCCCGCTCCGGGGACATGAGAAGCAGAAGATACACCTCGTCCCTGGGGGCATAAGAAGCAAAAGAACAAACCCCGGCTTAGGGGCATTTGAAGAAGGAACACCCCCGGTCTGGGGGCATGAAAGCTGTTGTGCCCCGGACTGTTTTGACGAAGATTCTTAATGAAATATCATGATGTTGGGTTCAATGAATTTGCATGTATATATGTTTGATGAATGACTACCTTGAATGAAAACTTGCATAAATGGATTGGTTATACCAAGCAAAATGCTCAAGAATGCTTAAGTCTGACAAGGACTAATTTAAATGAATGAATGGTTTGATTAAACTATAGAATCTGGATTGATATGAGAATTTCATTGCTTGGGTTAAGATTGAGGTTAATGGCAATCTGTGCTGTGCAGGTTCGATATGGATTCGTCTTGCAAATAATGGTAAGAACTTTTTTGAAGGTTCGTCACAGGGTAGATGAAAAAGCTATGGTCATATCTGGAGAATATATGATTACTTGGTTTATTGTGAGACTTCACTCATAATTTGAAGGTCAATGGTAAGAATGTCAGTACCAATTGGATCTGAGTTTGAATGGAATGATCCGGGTAAATATTCATGCTTAACAATGTTTATCCATGTTGTATGAACTCCCTTGATCAGCATTGCTATATGTATTTGATTTGTGGAGGTTTCATTCGATGTTAGTTAAGTTTTTCTGCTGTCAGAAGAAGTGTCGACCTCACAGGCTGACACTTATTTGAGGAGTTTCTACCTTCGTTGAATTTTAGGACGCTGGCAGATTGTGTCGACCCCAGGGGTCGACACTTTCACCAGGTGTCTGCTATTTTGACTAGGCAGAATTCTCGTGAAAAAATGTCGACCTCAAGGGTCGACACTTTCAGGTAAGTTTGTTCATCTCTGTGAAAACAGAATGTTCATGAAAAAGTGTCGACCTCGTGTGTCGACACTTTTCATCACGAATGTTTTGTTCTGTTTACATGCCAGAACACTTCGTATGAAGTGTCGACCCCATGGGTCGACACTCGTGTCACAATTTTGTTTTTATATATGTTATGGCAGAACATTCATGAAAAAGGGTCGACCTCATGGGTCGACACTTTTTCTGAACGTTCGAACAGGCTTTCCGGATCTGTTTCGAACCCGATTGAGAAGGATCCAAATGGCATGGCTTTTGACCCTAATGACCTTAGGGCGACCTTTGCATCTTGTATGTGTTATGAAGGGGGTTTAGGAAGGGCTTTTAAGTCCCTTGGGGCTTCAATCCCCTTGGCTTATATAGCCGCCCCTCTCTTTCGATCAAAATATCCTTTTGAGCTCTAACGTGTTCATCTTGCAGGAAGAAGGAGAGGAACGTGTGTGGTCTGCTGGAGGAGAAGGGAAGGAACGCCAGAGATGTCACCTCACGAGCCCGAGCTGAGAGATCTAGAGGCAGCGGCTGCGTCCTCTTCATCCTTGCTTCGGGCGCCTGAAGTTTCAAATATCGACTCCCTCTTCACTCGGTTTCATCATTCTAAGCCATACTTCTTATATCTCCAATTTTGGTTGAAGGATATAGGGGAAGATCTAAGTGTTTCATAATCTTCTTAGTCATCTTGTGCTTAGAACGTTCATCTCATATTTGGGCTGTATTTCATTTATACTATTTCTCTATCTGAATATTTTCGGAGCTTGCTCCGAGTGTGTGTGGGTTGCCTCGTCGTCGCACGAGAACCCACGTGTCTGGGCTGTCGAGCCCGTGTGTGTGTGGTTGCTGCCGTCGAGCAGCGTTTATAGTGAAATCCTCTCAAGGTGAGAGGGGTGGACGTAGGACGGCACTCGGTGCGTCCGAACCACCTAAAAATTTTGTGTTGTGGTTTGCTTGATTGGTGTTGGTTGTTATCTAATTTTCCGTTCACTCTATGAGTGTGAGACGGTGAGACGTGAGTGTAGTCAACTGTCCGTCCGAACATAGTTGTCCGAGTGAGCATAAATGTGCGCTGGGGAGTTGTGAGAGCTTCCTTGATTTAAGTTCATTTGTTTTAATCAAGTCTCTGCTTTACATTTATTCTACATATCTGCGGTTTGTTTGGGTTGCATTATAATTTGTCAAAAAGGGTGGGCAATCAATTCACCCTCCTCTCAATTGTCACCTAACCGGGCCAACAATTGGTATCAGATCCTCGGCTCTACTTTTTAGAAAATCTAGCGATTTTAGAGTGATCTGTTAGGAATGGCCAACAACCTCAACAAGGGGATGATGCCCGAAGGGCATTCTATTGAACGACCACCCTTCTTCGATGGGAGTAATTACCCATACTGGAAGAATAGGATGACCGTATTTCTTAGAGCGCAAAGTCATGAAATATGGACTGTTATTAGGAATGGTCCGTACGTTGTAAACCCTGATGAGGATATGTGGGATGATGATGCTATAAAGAAAGCCACTGTGAATTTTAATGCTTTGAATATACTTCAGTGTGCTATTCACCCTAACAAGTATGCTCGTGTCTCCATGTGCAGTAGCGCCAAGGAAATGTGGGATAAGCTCAAGCTCATCTACGAAGGCACCACAGAAGTTAAGGAGACAAAGGCGAATATGCTGACCCGTGACTACGAGCTCTTTAAAATGAAGGATGAAGAAAATATCTCCCAGATGTTCACACGACTTATGGAGATCACCAACGGACTGAAGTCACTCGGAAGAGAGTTCACCAACAAGGAGTTGGTACGGAAGGTGTTGAGGTCACTATCACCGTGTTGGGACACCAAGGTGACGGTGATAGAAGACTCCAAGGATTTGTCAACACTCACAGTGGATTCACTCATAGGGTCATTAATGACCTATGAGATTAATGTGATTAATGTTGTGACCCCTCTGTGTTGATGATGTTGACAATAAGTTTTACTTCATTGGCAACAACTTGTTTTGATTGATTGGCAACTGTTCTTATTTTGATGAAATTATTTGTATCAGGTTGTCTGTGTATATAATGCAGTCAGAGTCTATATATTGTTATGCACACACTCACAGGTCTACACAGTGCATTGCAGCATGAACATAGAGCCTATACTTTTCCTTGTTTAGTCTGGATAGTAGTGGGTTGAACCCCTTCTCAGGTGGGTCGACACCCCCAGAGTATAAGTCTATACACTATCTGTCTGTCGTGTGTCTCATGCAGCGTCTTAGGCATTTTGTTCAAGTCTATACAGTGCAGCTCACACGAACACTCAAGTCCATACATCGTGAACTCTGCACATTGTGGTACCCAATGTCTATACATTGCTCATTCGTTCATTCAGCACTGTCAAGTCTATACATTGGTCGGTGCCAAGTCTGTACAGTGAGCGTCTCATTGGTGAAGTCTGTACACTCACCAGTTGAACTTCAAAGTCCATACATTGGACTGTAGCTTGCACGAAGCTAAGCCCATACATCGCTCAAGTCTGTACAGAGTCCAGCGTCTTAGTTAGCGTCTCATTGGTGAAGTCTGTACACTCACCAGTTGAACTTCAAAGTATGTACATCGGTATTTCAGCAAGTCTGAACATCGTCCGTCTCTGTTAGCGTCTTAGGCTTTGGGCAAAGTTTATACATCGGACTGTTACAGCAAGTCTGTACATTGTCCGTCTCAGTTAGCGTCTTATGCATTGGGGCGAAGTCTATACAACTGACTGTTCAGCTTGTGACCAAGTCTGTACAGCCAGGGCGACTGTTAAGTCTATACATTGATCATTACCTATGTTCTGAACTGAACTGAGTAAGTCTATACATTCCTCATATCTTTTACCTACGCTCAATTCAGTAAGTCTATACATTGGTTGCTTTACCGACGTTGCCTTGCCAAAGTCTTCACATTGGAAGTCTGTACATCATTCGTGAAGACTGAACAACGAGCAAGTGTATACATTGGACGAGTCTGCATCGTGCATTAGTCCTGAAGTCTATACATCGTCTGTCTTCATTAGAGTCTCATGAAGTCTGTACATCGTGCATCAGTCCTGAAGTCTATACATCGTCTGTCTTCATTAGAGTCTCATGGAGTTTGTACATTACACTCGCCTTCACAAAGTCCATACACTGAAGTCTATACATTGCATTTCCATTCACGAAGTCTGTACATTGCATTCACGTTTCACAAAGTCTATACATCATGAAGTCTACACAAGGCATTTCATCTTACAAAGTATGTACAGAGTTCTTCACTTAACCTGATAATCCAATACTCTGTCTGACAGGGATTTGTTACTGAGATTGCTGATATGGCTCGTGATCCCAGGAGGACGAGGTGACTAGATGCTGCATGTGGATGAAAGCACCTTGGATCTGGCGAATTCCTTGGGCGGGAAAACGTGGAAGCCACGCGCCCTTATCCAATCTGCTGCTGATATATATAGAAGTCTTCATCTTCTGTTCAAGGCCGATCGACTAGTGGCAAGTCTATACAGTGAGACAAACCTGAGGCAGCAGAGAGCCATCGAGATCCAAAGAGAAGAAAAGCAGAGAAGAAGAAAAGGAGAGAAGAAGAAAGTGAGAGAGATGAGTTGAAAGAGTTATATGAGAGCTTGTGAATCAGTCTCTTGGTTCAGATACCAGAGCTGATATTGCTCAATTTGAGCTACAGTCATTTTGGTTTTCATTCCATTCGATTCTGTGTTTCTTGCTTTTCAGTCTTTGTTATTTTTCTTTTGAAAACTCTTGTTCGATCAAGCTGTTAGTCAGTGGTGTCAAGCTGTGAGGCAGCGGTGTGCAGAGGTGTTACCTCTGGTCGGCTAAGCTGTAGAGCCCAGCAGAGCAAGCTGTGAAGCTCAGCTGTTGCAGAGGAGGTTCCTCTGATCGGGATAAGCTGTAAGCCCCAGCCGTTGTTGGCAAGCTGTAGTACCCAGCAGATTGAAGCTGTGTATCAGCAGTAATCCACATTCGAGTTGAATGTGGGGTGGATGTAGGTCGGATTGACTGAACCACCTAAAATTCTTTGTGCCTCTCGTGTGGTTGATTGTCTGTCTAGCAGATCTTATCTCTATTATCCGGTGCATTGACTGTGTTTGATCAGTGTTCTTTTAATTCCACATCTGAATCTAGGCATAATTTTTTATTGGCCAGCTGATCTATTCACTCCCCCCTCTAGATCCACATTCTGTGGTGAAAGAGCCTTCCATCTAATTTCAACATTTGGTATCAGAGCCTAACTCTTCTGCAGGGACTTACAGCCCGAAGAGGAAGGTACAGATGGACGGAAGAGGGATGATAGCTGAAGGACACTCCACATCCAAGCCCCCGTACTTTGATGGATCCAACTACGCATACTGGAAGAACCGTATGCAGGTTTTTTTGAGGGCTAAAGATTATGAGATCTGGAAGGTAGTTAGCAAGGGACCTTTCGAGCTGTCCCCTAATGAAGATGTATGGACCAAGGAGGAAATTAGAAGGTCCACGCTCAACTGGAGTGCGATCAATGCAATCCAGTGTTCTCTGCATCCCACCGAGTTCTCACAAGTATCTGCCTGCTCTTCAGCGAAGGAAATGTGGGATGCACTTGAAGTTATCTACGAGGGGACTTCACAAGTTAGAGAGACCAAGACTAATCTACTGGTTTCAGAATACGAGGCCTTCAAGATGAAGCCAAACGAGACAATCAAAGAAATGTATGCTCGATTGACTATTATCACAAATAGTCTCAGAGGTTTTGGGAAGAAGTATTCTGAGTATGATATAGTCAGAAAGATCTTGTGATCCTTGACTCCAATTTGGCACACCAAGGCCACTGTTATGGAAGAGTCAAGAGATCTGCACAATACAAGGGCAGATGAGCTTATCAGATCTCAAATGGCATATGAGATGAATATACCGAAGATAGAGGAGGCTGATAGAAAGAGGAAGCCAATAGCTCTGAAGGCTGGTGCTAGCAAATCCAGTCGATCCTGTAACACCCGAATTCGTCCGAAACTTCAAGATAGTTAAATATCTTATAGTTAGTCCATATAAATTTTATGTTACCTTAATTAAAGTCTAGTACCTTGAACGGTATTGTTTAACGAACCTTATTAAGTAAATTAAATAGCTATCTCACTTTAATAATATATAACTATTCATAGGAATGTCATAATAGAATCAATATTAGGCCCGTTGGATAGAGAATTCAGAGATCTACAAGTTTCATGTTGAACACTTTTTCAAATTTTGACGTTTGGAAGGTCAAAAATAAGATAGAGTGAACTAGTTCTTAGAAATTATGTTATTGTTAATTTTTTAGGGGTTTTATTATAAAAATCTAAAACAAACCAAAAAAAAATATATATACAAAACTCAAAATATCTCCTACGTAATCCTCCCCCCTCCTTCTTATCCTCTTCTTCTCATCCCCTCCCCTCATCCTTATCCCCTCCTCCTTCTTATCTTATCTCCCCCTCCCCCCTATATATACCCCCCTCTCCCCCTCTTTCCCTTCCACTCCAACACCCCCCTCTCCCCCTCCAACTCTCTCTCTCTCTCTCTCTCTCACACTCACACACACACACACACATACACACACTCTCTCTCTCTCTCTCTCTCTCTCTCTCTCTCTCTCTCTCTCTCTCTCTCCCATCTCTATCTCTCTCTTAAATATTTTTATTTTCTCTTTTTTATTTCTCTCTCTACTCTCTCTATTTTACCTCTCTACTCTTTCTTTACTTTCTCTCTCTATTTTCTCTCTCTACACTCTCTTTATTATATCTCTCTATTTTCTCGCTCTACTTTTTCTCTCTACACCCTCTTTATTTTCTCTCTAATCTCTTTATTTTCTCTCTTTCAATCTACTTTCTCTCTCTATTCTCTCTACTCTCTACTTTCTCTCTCTACTTTCTCTCTCTATTTTCTCTCCCTAGTTTTTCTCTTTAAATATCTCTCTCTACTTCTTTCTCTACTCTCTCTAACTTTCTCTCTCTACTTTCTCTCTCTAGTTTCTCTCTCTACCTTCTCTCTAATTTCTCTCTCCACTTTCTCTCTCTACTTTCTCTCTCCACTTTCTCTCTTTAAATTTCTCTATCACTACCATTCTCTTATTAATAAACGGAGAAGATAATACAGTATTAGAATAATATAAATAATTAATAAACACTTGGACGAAGGATTTGAAATCTATTTGGATAATTTCGCCCTTCTATACGCATCTAGGATTGGACAATTATCTTTTCCTACGCAAGGACTTTTACGGCAGCTCGAGTGAGATACTAAAGTCAATTCAGAAGTCCATTTTAAAGGTAGGCACGATAAACCGAGTGCATATTATTTGTTATTTACATTTCTTTGATTTGATTTTGTTTGAAATGTAATTTAAGTTATTGATTTATTTAACCCAATGATTTATGTTTAGAATCAGTTATTTATTTAATTATCATTCTGTAAAATATTATGTTTCTCTCTAATCTCTCTCTAATTTCTCTCTAATCTCTTTCTACTTTCTCCCTATACTTTCTCTCTCTACTCTCTCTCTACTCTAATCTCTTCGAATGTTATATATATTTAGTTAATAATATTAAAATATGATCCAGTTATTTTGTAAAGTTTAACGGCAAGTTTTAAGTATTGAGACGACTATGTAATAAGCATCATAATAAGAATAAAAAATTTGATTAAGCATATGGACTGTGTCACTTTAAGGAGGTGTGGGGCGACAAACCGTAGTTAGCTTCCGCTACGGGATTAAGCCCATTTCCAAGGACAAACGGACTTCTGAAAAATCCGGAACTCAGAATAAGAAAATGATCTGGGGAATGGTGGAGTATTAACTCCCGATCCTACGTGGTTGATCAAGGCCGACAGGCTCCAGCGTTTAGACCTTTTGTCTTTATGTCGACGTATGGATGCCTAGGTATGTGTTTGCTACTGCTTTTAGTGACGGGATGCCTGTCCAATATATGCTGTCAAATAATATGAAGTTCAGATTTGATATATGACTTTGATATGATCTGAAAATAAGTTCATCTGTATAAGCTCTGATTTAGCTAAGATATGTACTATGCCATAAGTCAGATAAGATTTGTTATACGTATTTGCTTATTATATTTCTTTCGCATTCATAGTATATGTACAATCCAGTGAAATTATGATTAGCTTTATATATATCATGGATTTGCACAGTTTAGTATATGATAAGCATGTGATTGGTTTTGATGCCTACTGAGTCTTTGGACTCACTTTCGTTGCCTAACCATTTCAGGAAACTGACCAGTGTGCGTCATGACTCCGACGGGCGGTAGGTCGGAGGTTGATCCCGAGTTTAGTTTGGATTCCGCCGCGCAGAATAAATAGATTTAGTTTCCCTTTGAATAATGAATGTAAATATGACTTTTGGATAGAGATATGTAGTACTCTGTATACGGTGTAAATTATGAGTGTTTTATCTTATGGAAATGGTATGGTTATATTTCTTTTGGAATATGTGATGGTTTGACCTTTAGTGCCTTGCAAATATTCGGCCCACAACACTTCCGTACATCCGCTGTGACGTCCCCGGACACGATACGGGATCGCGGGAAGGGGGCGCCACAGATCCAGCCCCAACGGATCATCAATTGAAGAGAGCTTGTCTGAAGAAGAAATGGCAAATGATGATATTGCTATGATTACTAGGGAATTCCGGCATTTTCTCAAGAAAGAAGGAAGAAGATTCAGCCGAAGAAATCCCAGTGGTGGCCGCCGAGACACAAGGTACAAATCAAACCATGTAAAGAAAGCTGAGACTAATGTTTGTTATCAATGCAGGAAGGCTGGTCACTTTAAAGCTGAATGTCCGACAAATCAGAACCTCAAGGACAAGTCCAAGAAAAAGAATACAAGAGGGAAAGCTATGGTGAGTACCTGGAGTGATGAGGACGAGGGATCCTTGAGCAACACTTCGGACAGTGAAGTTGAAGCTGAGATGCCAATCTGTCTCATGGCAACCAGCTCAGAAGATAGAGAGGAAGAATCTGATGAGGTATCCTCTCGTTTTGAAAACTTTACTATTGCTGATTGGATGGATGCTTATAATGAACTTGCTGATAGAGTAGATGATGTCAGAAAAGAAAATAGGCATATACGAAGAAAAATTAACATCATGCAAAATGATACTTCATTGTCTGATAAAATTACATGCTTAGAGAATGAGAACAGTAAGCTGAAACTCACATGTTCTGAATTTGAAGAAATCAAGAATGAACTGAAAATCTCTAAGGAAGAAAAATGTGAGATTAGACAATGAAATTGATGCATGGAAATTGAAAATTCAGAATTATGAAAGTGATATAAAAATTACTTCTAAAAAATATGAAGCTGTCCTCAATGTAAATAATGAATTGAAAAAGTCTATTGATGAAATTCAGAAAGACAATGAGGATAAGCTGAAAACCATTGAGAAAATGACCCAAGGATATGAAAATTTAGATGCATTATTGGGGGTCAAAGGTTAATTTCAGGAGAGAGGGCCTAGGATTCAACTCTAGTGCAACTAAGAGCTTTGGAATGAAAACTATTTCCTTTGTTGCACAAAAGGAGAAAGGACCTCTGATTAATATGAATTCTAATAATGCTGTGAAAACAAATGTGAATCTGAAAAAGCCCAATGCAGAGGAGAAGGGCAAACAGAAAGTTGGTGAGCCTAGTAGAATTAGCACTTCCAAACCTAGCTCTAGTGCTCAATCCAAGGCTAGGGGTCAGACTGCTCAGGTAAACAAACCCCATGTCAATGCCAAAAAGTCTTCACCACCACCATCACAGAAAAAGACCCAACAAAAATCTATGAACAGGTCAGCAGGGTCAAGGGTGCATGGAAGACAAAATGTTTTCAGGAGTCCGCCCAACAAATTCAATCCACCTAGAGTCCAGTCCTACTACCACACACAGTCAATCTATCCTAATGGGTTTGGGTGGACTAGAACTCAAAGGATGCATACAGGGTACGTTCATCAACCTACATAATTTTACAGACCCTATGTCAGAAATTGGGGTAATGTGTATGGTAGTCGAACAACTAGAAACTTTCAATCTTTCAGGCAGCCCAAATATCACCTTGACCAAAACTTTATGAATACAACCTGGCCGAAGCATTGGCACAACAACAACAATTCTGTGAATAACTCTGTTGGTGCAAATAAAAGGAAAAACAACAAAAATAAGAGAAAGACTAACAGAAGGAAATCTACAAAATCCACTGAACAAAGTTCTTTTAAACAAATGTGGATTCCCAAAGCCATGTTTTCTTCCTTTACTTGCACTTCATCTGCATTGGAGCCCAAACAGACTTGGGTTCCAAACTTTTTGCCCTAATTGTGTGTGCAGGTATGCCTAGCAACCAAGAGCAACTTGTGGTACTTGGATAGTGACTGCTCCAGGCATATGACAGGAGATAAGGCCAAGTTCTGCATGCTGACTGAGAAGGTAGGAGGCCTTGTCACTTTTGGAAGCAACACAAAGGGTAGGATCATTGGATCAGGTAAGATAGGTAAGTGTTCTACCTGCTGCATTAATGATGTTATGCTGGTTGAAGGGTTAGCTTATAATTTAATCAGTATCAGCCAGTTGTGTGATAAAGGACATAAAGTCTTATTTGATTCTCAATGCTGCAAGGTTTTTGAACTTGATTCTGAAATTGTCATATTTTCTAGAAAAAGAATAAATAACACATACATGATAGATTTAGATGATATTCAGCATTCTAACCTATGTCTTACTGCCAGTAGAGAAGATTTAGCACTTTTATGGCATCGTAGGTTAGGCCATGCGAGTTATACTATTTTGCATAAACTAAACAAGCATAGCATGGTTAGAGGACTCCCTGAAGTCTCTTTTAAAAAGGACAATAAATTTTGTAATGTATGCATTCAGTCCAAGTTGACTAGAAAATCATTCAAATCTAGGACAGAAAACCTATCCACTAAACCTTATGAACTGATACACATGGACCTATTTGGGCCAACCAGGTCTGTCAGTTTATCAGAGAAGAGGTATGGGTTTGTCTTAGTAGATGATTTTTCTAGGTATACTTGGGTATATTTTCTGTCACACAAGAATGATGCATTTTCAGAATTTCAGGAGTTCTGTATTAGAATAAATCAAAAAATTGAAAATATTTTGACTGATCATGGAGGTGAGTTTGAAAACTCACACTTTGAAGAATTTTACAGGTCTAGTGGGATTCATTATAAGTTCTCCTCACCCAGGACACCTGAGCAGAATGGTGCTGTCGAGAGGAGGAACAGAACTCTAGTGGAGATGGGCCGAACACTTCTAGTTGAAGGTGAACTGCCAAGAAAATTCTGGGCTGAAGCAGTCAACACAGCCTGTTATGTAATTAACAGGGCAATGGTAAGACCTTCTACCCAGAAAATCCCCTATAAGATTTTGAAAGGTAAGAAACCTTCAATTGCCCATTTCAAGGTCTTTGGTTGTAAATGTTTTATACATATAAATGATAAGAGGGACCTTGATAAATTTGAGCCAAAAGGTGAACCTTTTCTTGGTTATTCTGAAAACACCCGAGCTTATAGAGTGTTCAACTTAAACACAAAAATTGTTGAAGAATCTCCAGACATTATCTTTGATGAATCCTTGATGAAAACTAACCATGGTCATAGCAGGAATGAAGATGGGAACATTTTAAAAGATGATAACTCTGTAGACCAGTCTGATGGTGAGGAAGAAAAAGAAGAGCAGAATGAAGAAGAATATGAAGTTCAGGGGGAGGTAAGTGAAATTCCTGAAACTCTGATTGTTAATATCAGATATTTTAAACATCACCATGTGAATAATGTCATTGGCAATCTGAATGATCCCCCTAGGACTAGAGGTCACTTTAGAATTCAGAATGAATTAAATACATATGCTCTTGTCTCTCAAATTGAACCCAAGTCCATTGACTGTGCCCTCAATGATGTGCATTGGATTAATGCCATGCATGAGGAGCTTAATCAGTTCGACAGGAACAAGGTGTGGCACTTGGTCCCACCTCCTGATCATGGAACAGTCATAGGGACTAAGTGGGTATTCAGGAATAAATCTGATGAATTAGGGAATATTGTTAAAAATAAAGCCAGACTTGTTGCTCAGGGGTATAACCAGGAGTTTGGTATTGACTTTGAAGAGTCATTTGCCCCTGTAGCCAGATTAGAAGATGTTAGGATTTTACTGGCTTATGTATGCTCTCTAGGAATAATCCTCCAGCAGATGGATGTAAAATCTGCATTCTTGAATGTGAAAATTAGTGAGGATGTCTATGTAAGACAGCCCCCTGGGTTTGAATGTCTAGATTTCCCTAATCATGTTTACAAATTAAATAAAGCTCTCTATGGTCTTAAGCAAGCTCCCAGAGCTTGGTATGACAGGTTGAGCAAGTTCCTTACTGATCAAAATTTCACTAGAGGAGTAGTTGATCAGACCTTGTTTACAAAGGTGAGTCATTCTGACATTCTTATTGTACAAATTTATGTGGATGACATTATTTTTGAGTCAACTAACCCCAAATCGTGTGAGGAATTTTCTAAAATAATGACTAATGAGTTTGAAATGAGCTCAATGGGTGAGCTCAAATTATTTCTTGGACTGCAGGTTACACAAACAAAGGATGGAATGCTTATCACTCAGTCCAAGTACACAAGGGATATACTCAAGAAATACAAGATGGACAACCTGAATGAGATAGCTGCTCCAATGGATACCTCTACAAGCTTGGATGAAGACACTAAAGGTAAACCTGTTGATCAAAAGCTATACAGAGGTATGATCGGATCCCTTCTCTACTTAACAGCATCTAGGCCTGATATTCAATTTGTTGTAGGATTATGTGCTAGGTTTCATGCCAGTCCTAAAGAAACTCATCTTAAAACAGTAAAAAGGATTTTTAGATATCTGCTAGCCACCCAAGAGCTAGGATTATGGTATCCTGTTAGGTGTGAGTTAGAGCTTCTAGCTTACACAGATGCTGATTATGCTGGGTGTCGAGTAGATAGAAAAGCACTAGTGGCTATTGTCAATTCCTTGGTGGCTGTCTAGTATCTTGGGCATCTAAGAAGCAACACACTGTAGCCTTGTCTACAGCTGAGGCTGAATATGTTGCAGCTGGTAATTGTGCTGCCCAAGTACTATGGATCAAGCACCAACTAGATGATTATCAGATAAAACTGGAATGTATTCCAATTTTATGTGATAATACTAGTGCCATATGCCTTGCTAAAAATCCTGTTCATCATTCTAGGACTAAACACATAGAGATAAAACACCATTTTCTTAGAGATGCTGTGAATAAAAAGGAAATCGAACTGAATTTCATTGAAACAGACAAACAAATTGCTGATATCTTCACTAAGCCACTTGGAAATGAAAAGTTTAAATTTCTTAGAAGAGAACTTGGCTTGTGTAAGTTTTAGCATGATGAATAAAATTTTCAGCTGTTTTGAATAAAATTTCTGATTTGGACTTGCATCAGATAGCTTGTATAAAACTCTGTGAAGGTTGAATGGTGCAACAGATTCATGATCATGCATGACACTCATATTATTTTCTCATGATCATCACTGCATATCATTTAGTCATGAATGTGTCTAAAATCACATGCATATAGAACTGTTTTGCACTACATTTCTCTGCATAGCCCTGGTATTGCATGATAGTGCAGTCTGAATAAGCATGAACTTCAAAATCATTTGTTCAGTCATCATTTGCAAAACCACATGCACATAGACAGGGGGAGTATTGCATATGATTCAGAGTTGAGTCTGACAGTATGGCAATCTTTTAGTCAGTTCTAATATTAAGCAATAGAAAACAGACTTCTTCCCTCATAAGAACTTTAATTGCTTAAGACTGACTTAATGGTTTAAATTTTATAATCTTTAGAGTTGAAAGACTACAATCAGTAAATAAGGATGCTAAAAATTGATAAAGCACTCAACCCTCATCTTATTTCATATCAGACAAAGCTAATTATATCTGAAATATGAAAACTCATCTGAAATCATGTTAGAGAAACTAAGTATGTGTATTGTCCTTAAACAAGTCATTCTGAAATAAATAAATGACAGCTAAGAAAGATATTGAAAAATATTGAAAATTAATTAAAAAATAGTATTGACAGAGCAATGACTGGTAAATCACTGAGAAACTGAGTGATCCATCAAAGAAGTGGATAACACTCATGTCATGAGGTGTATCAGCTATCTCTGTATAAAATGATCAAAACAGTAGGTTGGTTTCACTGAGTACCTGGGGGTAACTGGCGTCTGATAAATGTGTACCCTCACACAAAAAGGTGTAAATCAGTTCTATTGAGTTTGATCATAGGCAAAATGGTCCATCATGTTGAGTATCTAGGGGTATTGGCGTCTGATAAACGTATACCCTTACGCAAAAAGATTTATGGTACCTGAATGCCATAAATGAAATAATATTGAAAATGCTGTTCCTTCAAAAGAAATTTCATGGATGTCAATTTGTTTAATTTCAATACATGACCTGGTATCTCTTAGCACATTCTACTGAGTCTATGAAAGTAAGATATTCTGAAACTGAATCTCTCATGTAAATATGATTCTGGTTTATTGTTTTATCATGCACAGCTACCTTATCCAATGAATGTAGTGCATGAACTCTCATTTGTATAACCTTTAAACCAGAACTTCACTTTCTAAGCAGTTTCTCAATTCATATGACTGAAGGTTCTGTGCTTTAGCTACTAATTTCTGAACTACCTGCTAAGAATGCCAGTCAGCTGATTCTTCTTGTTCCTTCCCTTGCATCTTCTATCCCTCCTCCTTGTTGATGGAAAAGGGGGAGAATATATTGTCTATTTGATGAATTCATTCCAGGGAAGTGTATGCATCATGTCTATGGCAAAGGGGGAGATCTTGTGAGCAAAGAGTTGTGTTCATGTCTCAGCATGTCATTCATAGCATCTGCATGACAAATCTGAATAACAAATCATGTCCTTCATCAAAAAATGCATCTGCATAACAGATGTTGCTATTCTATATAATAGGGTGTTGCCATCATCAAAAAGGGGGAGATTGTTGTGACCCCTCTGTGTTGATGATGTTGACAATAAGTTTTACTTCATTGGCAACAGCTTGTTTTGATTGATTGGCAACTGTTCTTATTTTGATGAAATTGTTTGTATCAGGTTGTCTGTGTATATAATGCAGTCAGAGTCTATATATTGTTATGCACACACTCACAGGTCTACACAGTGCATTGCAGCATGAACATAGAGCCTATACTTTTCCTTATTTAGTCTGGACAGTAGTGGGTCGAACCCCTTCTCAGGTGGGTTGACACCCCTAGAGTACAAGTCTATACACTGTCTGTCTATCTTGTGTCTCATGCAGCGTCTTAGGCATTTTGTTAAAGTCTATATAGTGCAGCTCACACGAACACTCAAGTCCATACATCGTGAACTCTGCACATCGTGGCACCCAATGTCTATACATTGCTCATTCGTTCATTCAGCATTGTCAATTCTATACATTGGTCGGTGCCAAGTCTGTACAGTGAGCGTCTCATTGGTGAAGTCTGTACACTCACCAGTTGAACTTCAAAGTCCATACATTGGACTGTAGCTTGCACGAAGCTAAGCCCATACATCGCTCAAGTCTGTACAGAGTCCAGCGTCTTAGTTAGCGTCTCATTGGTGAAGTCTGTACACTCACCAGTTGAACTTCAAAGTCTGTACATCGGTCTTTTAGCAAGTCTGAACATCGTCCATCTCTGTTAGCGTCTCAGGCTTTGGGAAAAGTCTATACATCGGACTGTTACAGCAAGTCTGTACATTGTCCGTCTCAGTTAGCGTCTTATGCATTGGGGCGAAGTCTATACAACCAACTGTTCAGCTTGTGACCAAGTCTGTACAGCCAGGGCGACTGTTAAGTCTATACATTCCTCATATCTTTTACCTACGCTCAGTTCAGTAAGTCTGTACATTGGTTGCTTTACCGACGTTGCCTTGCCAAAGTCTTCACATTGGAAGTTTGTACATCATTCGTGAAGACTGAACAACGAGCAAGTGTATACATTGGACGAGTCTGCATCGTGCATTAGTCCTGAAGTCTATACATCATCTATCTTCATTAGAGTCTCATGAAGTCTGTACATCGTGCATCAGTCCTGAAGTCTATACATCGTCTGTCTTCATTAGAGTCTCATGGAGTCTGTACATTGCACTCGACTTCACAAAGTACATACATTGAAGTCTATACATTGCATTTCCATTCATGAAGTCTGTACATTGCATTCACGTTTCACAAAGTCTATACATCATGAAGTCTACACAAGGCATTTCATCTTACAAAGTCTGTACAGAGTTCTTCACTTAACCTGATAATCCGATACTCTGTCTGACAGGGATTTGTTACTGAGATTGCTGACATGGCTCGTGATCCCAGGAGGACGAGGTGACCAGATGCTGCCACGTGGATGAAAGCACCTCGGATCTGGCGAATTCCTTGGGCGGGAAAACGTGGAAGCCACGTGCCCTTATCCAATCTGCTGTTGAAATATATAGAAGTCTTCATCTTCTGTTCAAGGCCGATCGACTAGTGGCAAGTCTATACAGTGAGACAAACCTGAGGCAGCAGAGAGCCACCGAGATCCAAAGAGAAGAAAAGCAGAGAAGAAGAAAAGGAGAGAACTAGAAAGTGAGAGAGATGAGTTGAGAGAGTTATATGAGAGCTTGTGAATCAGTCTCTTGGTTCAGATACCAGAGCTGATATTGCTCAATTTGAGCTACAGTCGTTTTGGTTTTCATTCCATTCGATTATGCATTTCTTGCTTTTCAATCTTTGTTATTTTTCTTTTGAAAACTCTTGTTCGATCAAGCTGTTAGTCAGTTGTGTCAAGCTGTGAGGCAGCGGTGTGCAGAGGTGTTACCTCTGGCCGGCTAAGCTGTGGAGCCCAGCAGAGCAAGCTATGAAGCTCAGCTGTTGCAGAGGAGGTTCCTCTGGTCGGGATAAGCTGTAGTGCCCAACAGATTGAAGCTGTGTATCAGCAGTAATCCACATTCGAGTGGAATGTGGGGTCGACGTAGATCGGATTGACTGAACCACCTAAAATTCTTTGTGCCCCTCGTGTGGTTGATTGTCTGTCTAGCAGATCTTATCTCTATTATCCGGTGCATTGACTGTGTTTGATCAGTGTTCTTTTAATTCCGCATCTGAATCTAGGCATAATTTTTTATTGGCCAGTTGATCTATTCACCCCCCCCCTCTAGATCCACATTCTGTGGTGAAAGAGCCTTCCATCTAATTTCAACAATTAAAAGGACGGAAGAGGATCCGAAAAAGAAAAGGCCAATCGCCCTGAAAGCACTCCCGGAGAGTATCTCGAGCCAAGAGGAATCGTTAGGAACCACTGACGATGAAGAGGTTGCTATGCTAACAAGAAGGGTAAGACAGTTCTTGCGCCAAAGAAGAAGATTTGGCGAAAAATTCAGGAAATGGAAGAGGCAGCCAAGACAAAGAAATGAACCATCCAAGGCCGTCGAAATCATTTGCTATGAATGCAAGAAAGCTGGGCACATGCGAGGAGAATGCCCCGAGCTCCAAAAGAAGAAAGGAAAGGTCGTTAGGGGCAAGAAGCCAAAAGCCATGAAGGCAACATGGAGCGATGAAGATGAAGATGAGCCCACGACCGATGATGAGGAGCAGGACATTGAAGAACTCGTGAAGACGATGTGTCTCATGGCCAATAGCAATAGTGAACAGGTAACTTCTGACACTGAGACCATTTCAAATGAACAGTGGGAACTTGCTTATGAAGAGTTAGATGAGAAATATAGAAGAATGAAAAATGAAAATATAACTTTAAAGAAAAAGATCCATGAAATTGTTCACTCATCTAATTCTTGTGGAAAGTGCAATTTGCTTGAAATGCAAATTAAAAATCTGAAAAATGTTAATGATGGTTTGGAAACCAAGTTGTCTTTGTTTGAAGAGGAGATAGCATGCTTAGATATAGAGAAGAAAAATACATTTAAGCTGAAAGATGAAATCCAAGAAAAGCATGACCTCTTGAACAAAGAGTTTGAAAAATTGCATGTTCAACTAAGTGAATGTGAAAAAGAGAGAGAAAACTTGAAAGAGAAGAATGAGAATTCTGTTATTGAAATTGAGAAATTGAAAAGTGGGAATGGAAAGGAAGTGAGAGAGAAAGGAAAACAAGTTGAAAAGAATCAAAGTGCAATGCATAGCAATAAAACTCATGCTCATTATGCTGTGAAAAACTCATTTTATCAAGGAGAATGTTCACACACACACTATGGAAAACAAGCTGTTAATTCCAAATTCCCCTCAACCTTTAAAAATGTAAATAAAAGGAAACATTTTGGTAGGAGAAGACCCACGTGTTTTTATTGTGGGAAGATAGGACATGACATGTACATATGCCAACTCATGCAATATGATGATGAATTATTTTTCAGTAGATACTATGAGCCACTTTTGAACGCTAACGTGGAGGGACCCAAGCTTGCTTGGGTACCCAAATCAAAATGAGCATGGTTGGTAATTAGTGTAGGTCTGCATGAAGGCGGGAGACAATAAATGGTACCTGGACAGCGGATGCTTCAGGCACATGACTGGAAACAAACTCCTCTTTGCAGACCTTGCTGAGAAGAATGGCGGAACAGTAATCTTCGGAGGACAGGACAAGGGTAAGATCATAGGAATCGGGAGAATTGGTAAGGACTCTAACCACTGCATTGAAGATGTTTCATTAGTTAGAGGTCTTCATCATAATTTGCTTAGTGTCAGTCAACTTTGTGACAAGGGTCACAAAGTGATTTTTGAATCTTCACACTGCACAATCATTGATGCTAACACATAGAAAATTAAGTTCATAAGTGTGAGATATAACAACACTTATCAAGTTGACTTTGATGAACTTGCACCAAAGAAACTATGTTTAGTTGCTAATAGAAGTGGAGATGTTTGGTTGTGGCATCGCCGTCTTGGACATGCCAGTTTTAATGTGATTAGGAAGTTGAACCGTCATGAGTTAGTCAGAGGACTTCCTAAGCTGAATTTTGAAACTTCTAATATATGTGAAGCATGTAATAAAGGAAAATAAACCACCGCATCCTTTAAATGTAAAAACATTGTGTCTACAGAAAAACCCCTTCAATTGTTGCATTTGGACTTATTTGGTCCCACTAGGACTCGCAGTCTTGGCGGGAAGCTTTATGGCTTTGTGATTGTCAATGATTTCTCTCGATATGCATGGGTTTTATATCTTGCTAATAAAAGTGATGCTTGCAATGAATTTATTGATTTTTGCACAAAAGTCCAGAACGAAAAAGGATATTCAATTCAGAAAATTCAAAGTGACCATGGAAAGGAATTTGAAAATCATGAGTTTGATACTTTTTGTAGGAAGCAGGGGTACGAGCATCAGTTCTCCTCACCAAGAACCCCTCAACAAAATGGCGTGGTCGAAAGAAAAAATAGGACGCTCGTGGAGATGGCGCGTACCATGCTTGTCGAGAATGGTCTTCCACGGTACTTATGGGCAGAGGCGGTGAACACCGCTTGCTACATCACAAATAAAGCAATGGTAAGACCAATCCTTAAGAAAACTCCATACGAGCTTTACAAAGGTAAGAAACCCAACATATCTCATTTCAAGCCATTTAGTTCAATTTGTTATATCTTGAACAATGGTAAAGACAATCTAGAGAAATTTGAAGCAAAAAGTGATAAAGGGATCTTCCTCGGGTATGCTCTAACATCTAGAGCTTACCGTGTGTATAACACTAGAACATTAGTTGTCGAGGAAAGTCCACATGTAGTAGTTGATGAGTTTACAATGAGAAAATCAAATGATGATCATTTTCTTATACAGGTGAGGGCGAAGTTGAAAAGGGAGAATTAAGCAAACAAGGTGAGGCAGCAAATCAAGAAGAAGAAAAAGAACAAAAAGAAGAAGAAGTGGATCAAGAACAACATCCGAATCTTCCACACCAATGGACCACGCACAGGGACCATCCATTGGAGAACGTGATCGGCGGTGTGGATGAAGGAATTCGAACTCGGGTTTCAATGAGGGAAGTAGAAATACACGATAATCTAGCGTTACTTTACAACATTGAGCCTAAATCACTAGATGATGCTTTAAATGATAATTCTTGGGTTCTCGCCATGCAAGAAGAGCTACACCAATTCCAAAGGAATCGGGTGTGGTTCCTCGTGCCCCGGCCTGATGACCATCCTATCATTAGAACTAAGTGAGTTTTCCGAAACAAACTTAGTGAAGATGAGGTGGTTGTAAGGAATAAGGTAAGGTTAGTAGCCAAGGGCTACTCTCAAGAATTTTACATTGATTTTGATGAATCATTTGCACCTGTGGCTAGATTGGAAGCAGTTAAAATTTTACTTGCTTATGCTTGTCACAGGAACATTAAACTGTTTCAAATGGACGTGAAGAGTGCCTTCCTCAATGGAGTAATCAAGGAAGAAGTGTGCGTGAAGCAACCACCGGACTTTGAAGATGAAAGATTTTCCGACCACGTATTCAAATTGGACAAGGCACTATACGGTTTGAAACAGGCTCCCCGGGCATGGTACAATAGATTAAGTTCATTTCTTATTGTAAATGGCTTCAAACGAGGTAACATAGACCAACCTTTGTTTACAAAAACTTGTGATGATCAGTCACTAATTTTTCAAGTTTATGTAGACGACATTATTTTTGGAGCCTCCAATTCAAAAATGAATGATGAATTTGCCCAACTTATGCAGGGGGAGTTCGAGATGAGCTTGATGGGAGAGCTCAACTTCTTCTTGGGATTACAGATAAAACAAATGGATGATGGAATATTCATCAACCAGAAGAAGTATACACAAGAAATCATAAAGAAATTTCAACTTGAGACTGCCAAGCCCTTTGCAACACCAATGTCCACCTCACAAAAAATGGAGGAAGAAAAAGGTAACAAAATTGATCAAAAACTTTTTAGGGGTATGATAGGATCCTTACTTTATTTGACTGCTAGTAGCTCTGATATACACTTCAGTGTCTGTCTCTGTGCAAGATACCAATCTTGTCTTAGGGACTCTCATTTAGCGGCCGTGAAAAGGATCTTCAGGTATTTGAAAGGATCTCTTGACCTTGGTTTGTGGTATCAAAGGAATAACTCATTTGATTTACATGCTTTCACTGATTCTGATTATGCTGGTTGCAAAATGGATCAAAAAAGTACAAGCGGTCACTGTCAGTTTCTTGGGGGCTGCATGGTTTCATGGGCCTCAAAGAAACAGCATTGTATGGCTCTATCAACTGCTGAAGCCGAGTATGTGGCTGCCGGCAGTTGTGCGGCTCAAGTGCTTTGGATCCAACATCAGTTGTTGGATTTTAGTTTTTCATTAAAGAAAACTCCCATAATGTGTGATAACACTTCTGCAATAAACTTGTCCAAAAATCCTGTCCAACATTCCCACACTAAGCACATAGAAGTTAGACACCACTTTATAAGAGATCATATCAATAAAGGTGATTTTGAACTTATTTTTGTTGATACAAAACACCAACTTGATGATATTTTTACAAAACCTTTGAACTCTGAACAATTTTGCTTTCTAAGAAGAGAACTAGGAGTGTGCAGATTAGACACTTAGATATTTTGAGCTGAATTGTACAAACACTCTTTTCATCTTTTTCATAAAGAAACTGTTCATATTGCCTTTTGATTTGCACATAAAAGTCTTCATAGTCTTTACTCTTCAAACTCTGTCTTTTGTCCATATCACAGTGAATAACAACTTTGGTTATTATACATGCTTTAATCTTTTTGCATCCGCATGTACATAACTGCATATACTTCATCAATGTGTGCATGAATGCCATGATTAACCGGTATATCAAATAGTGTTAGTAGAAAGGTGGACCAAGTCCACCTGGAAGCTTTCATCATGTGTGAGTGTGGTCTTCGGACCTAAGTACTCCGCCACATATCGATAATCAAATTGCTTGAAAACATCATTTTGAAATGCTTGAGTGTATATAATTTACACATCCATCAGTTGATATCTTTTAAGACCTTGTGCCCTTGCTAAATAAAATGCTTTGACTAGGACATGTTTTAACATGTCACATATTAAGGGGGAGGTTTTTGTTATAACGGTACATACATTTAGGGGGAGACATCACCATGAATATGCTAATTCATTTCTTACATTCTAAGCAATCTCTCACACAATTTGCACATGTGAGTTAATGAATCTAACTAATAAGGATTTCACTTATTCCACTTAACACATCTTAGGACTCTGGAACCCCTACATAGAAATCACGTGACTTGTGAGGAAAAAGCTGTCAGCCCCGTCAAAAATAATCAATAAGTGTGATTTGACATGAAGTAAATCGGGAATCCCCCCTGAGATAAAGGAGGAAACTCGCATTGAAAAGTGTCATATCCACATTATCATAAGTGACGATGCCGAGTAACCGGGAAGTGCCCTGAAACAAAGGGCATGACTCGTGTCAAAAGGTTAGTCATCTTGCTTTGAAAAAATAAAATAATCTTGGGGTTGTGCGAAGCTACCAAAAGTCGAGCACGTTGTATGAAAGTGTAGGGAAGAAGAGTTCCTATTTGTATTCTTTAGAAAATTTGAAAATCCATGCTATCGAGATTTCATTGCTCATATTTCACATATTCATCTAGGGAGTGATTGTATGGATGTACACCTTGAATCAGCCATATTTCATGAGTCTTGCAGTACCACTTATTGTAAGCACTACCCTTTTACTATTGCACATGAAATTCATGTTCTTGGTCTATAGCATATTTCCTAACCCGTTCATAAAGAACATGTTTGCTATTTTATGGTATAATGACTGCATATGTGCTTGACTGGTCATTACTTGCGTTTCATATGCATCTCATTGAGTTAATTGTGCATATTGAGGCTTCACCTTCACACTTCACCATTTTAATAATCCCCTATTTGACTCTGACAAAAAGGGGGGGAAATAACATCTAACTTTGCATTTCTTGAATGAAGATTCATGACTTGCTTAGTCCTTGACTGATTTTGCTTTTGACTTGATCTGCTTGTTTTATCTTCCATCATGCAAATATCATAGATCTAAAAATGGTTTTATCTTCGTCAAAAAGGGGGAGATTGTTGTGCCTCGGACTGTTTTGACGAAGATTCTGAATGAAATGTCATGATTTTGGGTTCAATGAATTTGCATGTATATAGGTTTGATGAATGACTACCTTGAATGAAAACTTGCATAATTGGATTGGTTATACCAAGCAAAATGCTCAAGAACGCTTAAGTCTGACAAGGACTAATTTAAATGAATGAATGGTTTGATTAAACTATAGAATCTGGATTGATATGAGAATTTCATTGCTTGGGTTAAGATTGAGGTTAATGGCAATCTGTGCTGTGCAGGTTCGATATGGATTTGTCTTGCAAATAATGGTAAGAACTTTTTTGAAGGTTCGTCACAGGGTAGATGAAAAAGCTATGGTCATATCTGGAGAATATATGATTACTTGGTTTATTGTGAGACTTCACTCACAATTTGAAGGCCAATGGTAAGAATGTCAGTACCAATTGGATTTGAGTTTGAATGGAATGATCCGGGTAAATATTCATGCTTAACAATGTTTATCCATGTTGTATGAACTCCCTTGATCAGCATTGCTATATGTATTTGATTTGTGGAGGTTTCATTCGATGTTAGTTAAGTTTTTCTGCTGTCAGAAGAAGTGTCGACCTCACAGCTCGACACTTATTTGAGGAGTTTCTGCCTTCGTTGAATTTTAGGAAGCTGGCAGATTGTGTCGACCCCAGGGGTCGACACTTTCACCAGGTGTCTGTTGTTTTGACTAGGCAGAACTCTCGTGAAAAAGTGTCGACCTCAAGGGTCGACACTTTCAGGTAAGTTTGTTCATATCTGTGAAAACAGAATGTTCGTGAAAAAGTGTCGACCTCGTGTGTCGACACTTTTCATCACGAATGTTTTGTTCTGTTTACATGCCAGAACACTTCGTATGAAGTGTCGACCCCATGGGTCGACACTCGTGTCGCGATTTTGTTTTTATATATGTTATCGTAGAACATTCACGAAAAAGGGTCGACCTCATGGGTCGACACTTTTTCTGAATGTTCGAACGGGCTTTCCGGATCTGTTTCGAACCCGATTGAGAAGGATCCAAATGGCATGGCTTTTGACCCTAATGACCTTAGGGCGACCTTTGCATCTTGTATGTGTTATGAAGGGGGTTTAGGAAGGGCTTTTAAGTCCCTTGGGGCTTCAATCCCCTTGGCTTATATAGCTGCCCCTCTCTTCCGATCAAAATATCCTTTTGAGCTTTAACGTGTTCATCTTGCAGGAAGAAGGAGAGGAACGTGTGTGGTCTGCTGGAGGAGAAGGGAAGGAACGCCAGAGACGTCCCCTCACGAGCCCGAGCTGAGAGATCTAGAGGCAGCGGCTGCGTCCTCTTCATCCTTGCTTTGGGCACCTGAAGTTTCAAATATCGGCTCCCTCTTCACTCGGTTTCATCATTCTAAGCCACACTTCTTAATATAGGGGAAGATCTAAGTGTTTCATAATCTTCTTAGTCATCTTGTGCTTAGAACATTCATCTCATATTTGGGCTGTATTTCGTTTATACTATTTCTCTATCTGAATATTTTCGGAGCTTGCTCCGAGTGTGTGTGGGTTGCCTCGTCGTCGCACGAGAACCCACGTGTCTGGGCTGTCGAGCCCGTGTGTGTGTGGTTGCTGCCGTCGAGCATCGTTTATAGTGAAATCCTCTCGAGGTGAGAGGGGTGGACGTAGGACGGCACTCGGTGCGTCCGAACCACCTAAAAATTCTGTGTTGTGGTTTGCTTGATTGGTGTTGGTTGTTATCTATTTTTTCGTTCACTCTACGAGTGTGAGACGGTGAGACGTGAGTGTACTCAACTGTCCGTCCAAACATAGTTGTCCGAGTGAGCATAAATGTGCGCTGGGGAGTTGTGAGAGCTTGCTTGATTTAAGTTCATTTGTTTTAATCAAGTCTCTGCTTTACATTTATTCTACATATCTGCAGTTTGTTTGGGTTGCATTATAATTTGTCAAAAAGGGTGGGCAATCAATTCACCCCCCTCTCAATTGCCTCCTAACCGGGCCAACAAAAGCAACGTACACCCCGGCTTAGGGGCATTTGAAGGGAAATACACCCTGGCTCAGGGGCATTCGAAGAAGGAACACACCCCGCCTAGGGGCACAGGAGCCATAAAGAATACACCCCGGTTCAGGGACATTTGAAGAGGAAACACACACCCCGCTTGGGGGCATAGAAGTCATAAAGAATATACCCCGCCCGGGGGCACAGAAGCAAAGAGGCATACCCTCCCGACCTAGGGGTGGGGGCAGATCAAGAAAAGCCATACCCCGCCTGGGGGCACATTAAGAGAAATACACCCCAGTACGGAAGCATTAATGAAAAAGAAGAGCAGAACAAAAGAAAGGAGGCATGAGGCAGATGTGGTCTTCGAACCCGCCTCTTCACACAAAAGAAGAAGAGAAAAAAAAGAAAAGAGACATGAGGCAGACGTGGTCTTCGAGCCCGTCTCTTCACAATAAAAGAAAAGCAGAAAAGAAAAGAATAGTCATCAGGGACACGTGGTCTTTCCACTCGGCCCTTCACATAATAAAAGAAGAGAAGAAAAGAAAGTGAGCCTTGAGGCAAACATGGTCTTTCACCTTCTACCTCCAGCCATCCAACAAATAGACTTCTCATGGGGTTGGTGTCATGACCTTTAGTCTAAAGCCGATAAACCTTCTGCCGACAGGGCGTTAAACCAACTAAACCTTCCGCCGACGGGGTGTTTTACCGACTGAACCTTCCGCCGACGGGGCGCTAAACCGACAAAACCTTTCGTCGACGGGATGTTAAACCGACTGAACCTTCCGCCGACGGGGCGTTAAACCGACTGAACCTTCTATCGATGGGGCATTAAACCGACTGAACCTTCCACCGACGGGACGTTAAACCGACTGAACCTTCCACTGACGGGGCGTTAAACCAACTAAACCTTCCGCCGAAGGGGCGTTAAACCGACTGAACCCTCCGCCGACGGGGCGTTAAATCGACAAAACCTTTCACCGACGGGGTGCTAAACCGACTAAACCTTTCTCCGATGGGGCGTTAAACCGACTAAACCTTCCGTCGATGGGGTGTTAAACCGACTAAATCTTCCGCCGACGGGGCGTTAAACCGACTGAACCTTCCACCGACGGGGCGTTAAACCGACTGAACCTTCCGCCGGCGGGGCGTTAAACCGACTAAACCTTCCGTCGACGGGGCATTAAACTGATTGAAGCTTCCGCCGACGGGGCTTTAAACCAACAAAACCTTATGCCGATGGGGCATTAAACCGACTAAACCTTCTACCGACGGGGAGTTAAACCGACAAAACCTTCTGCCGACGGGACGTTAAACCAACAAAACCTTCCGCCGACGGGGAGTTAAACCGACTGGATCTTCCCCCGACGGGGCGTTAAACGGAATAAACCTTCCGCCATCGGGGCATTTCACCGACAGACGTCCAGCCACCGGGGCTTCAATCGAAGGATGTCCCGTCATCGGCCTTTGAGCCGATAGCTACCTCATCATTGGCCTCCGAGCTGACAACTTCCTAATTATCGGCCTCCGAGCCGATAGCTATCTCATCATCGACCTCTGAGCCGACAGCTACCCCATCATCAGTTTCTAGGCTGACAGCTTTCTATTCATCAACCTCCGAGCCGACAGCTATCTCATCATCGACCTCTGAGCTGACAGCTACCCCATCATCGGTTTCTAGGCCGATAGCTTTCTATTCATCGGCCTCCAAGCCGATAGCTTCCTAATCATCGGCCTCTGAGCCGACAGCTACCCCCATCATCAGTTTCTAGGCCGACAGCTTTCTATTCATCGGCCTCTGAGCCGATAGCTTCCTAATTATCGGCTCCTAGTCGACAGCTACCCCATCATTGGCATCCCAGCCGACAGCTTCCCAATCAAGAATCAACCCTTCACTTTGGTTCGGATCCTTTCCCCGACCAGAGAATTAAAGAATCAACCCTTCACTTTGGTCCGGATCCTTCCCCGGCCAGAGAATTAAGGAATAAGCCTTTCACTTTGGTTCGAGTCCTTCCCAGGCCAGAAAATTAAAAGAAGAAATCCTTTCACTCTTGTTCGGACCCTTCCCCTGGTCAGAGAACAAAAGGGGCCCTTCTCTTCGGCTCATGTATCCTGCTACCCGACGCCCTTCGGCTCAGTCATTTCGGCCAAGGCCCACTATCAGAATTAATCCATCCGTCCCACTGCGCTCTCCGATATCTTTTAGCTTTGTAGCCAATTTCTAACATCCCTCAGTTTTTGTAGCCCACTTCCCAATTTCGGCTCTTGCAGCCTGCTTCCCAATTTCGGCTCTTGTAGCCCGCTTCACCAACCTTCGGTCTTTGTAGCATGCTTCTTGGTTCTCGTAGCCCATTTTCCCGATTTTGGCTTGCATAGCCTACCTCCCCAATTCTGGCTTTATAGAATGCTTCCCATCTTTCGACTCTTTGTAGCTCGCTTCTTGACTTTGGCTCTTGTAGACTACTTCCCCTTGACCTTCGTGGCCTGCTTCCCAATTTTGGCTCTTGTAGCCTACTTCCCCTTGGCCTTCGTGGTCTGCTTCCCAATTCTGGCTCTTGTAGCCTGCTTCCCTTTGGCCCTCATGGCCTGCTTCCCAATTCTGGCTCTCGTAGTCTGCTTCCCTTTGGCCTTCGTGATCTGCTTCCCAATTTCGGCTCTCGTAGCCTGCTTCCCATCTCTCGGCTCTTAGTAGCCTGCTTCCTGACTTTGGCTTTTGTAGCCTGCTTCCCTTTGGCCTTCGTGGCATGCTTCCCAATTCTGGCTCTTGTAGCCTGCTTCCCTTTGGCCTTCGTGGCCTGCTCCCCAAATTTTGGCTCTTGTAGCCTGCTTCCCTTTGGCCTTTGTAGCCCGCTTCCCAGCATCTCCCGGCTTCTATGGCCTGCTTCCCTAATGCCCTTCAGCCTTCGTAGCCTACTTCCCGACATCTTTTGGCCCTTATGGCTGCTCTCCCAATGTCCCTTGGCTTCTATCGCCCGCTTCCCTAATGTCCTTTCGGCCCTTCGTGGTCTGCTCCCCTAATACTTTTACTACCACTACACTTATACGTAACGATAGTATGCTCTTGCGCAAAAAACAGGAGAGAGAGATGAATGCTTGGCTGCCCTGCTTGCATGCTTACTTATAATATAGAATAACGTACTTCCTTGAAATTTTCTAGGACCATATTTCCTTGTTAAATAATGCTGCCCCGATTCTGGATGCATGCGTGTCACGGCATACGTTCGAAGGGAACCCAATTATGGCAGGTGCACATGTCAAGGGGAAGAGTCATGGCTAAATTGCTAAGCCCAACTCACCAAATAAACCTTAGACAACTCTCCCACTTCGCGCTTAATGTGTTCAATGGTCTTCAACCATAGGGATTGCCCGACTTTCTTCTTAGCACTCTACGGATGCTTGAATTTCTGCACTCGCGTGAAGGGTAATCGTGAGGAAAAAGTTACCTACCCCCACTTAAAACAAAGAGATGCAAAAAAGAGAGAGAAAAGAAATGAGACAAAAAAAAAGAGAGGAACGTGAATCTGAGTAGCCGAGAATCCCCATTGAGACACATGAGGAGACTCGCGTGAAATGGTGAAGCGAATTACAATAAGGATGAAGTCTAGTGGCCGCGAATCCTCATTGAGACACATGAGGAAACTCACGTCAAAATGTGGAATCCGCAATAGAATTATGATAAGGACGAATCTTAGTAGCCGGGAATCCCCATTGAGACACATGAGGAGACTCGTGCCGAATGGTGAAATCCGCTACCAAAATAAACAGATGGGGGATGTGCGAAGCTACCGAAATCGAGAGCCTAAAACCCATGTGTAGGCGCTAGAGTAACCCTCGAGTGTTGCCTAGAAAACCTGCATATCCCTATGTTTAGGGCCTTTTGCTCACACGTTTGCTCCTCCACTCCACAGAGAGTTGTCTTGGGTGAAATGCGTGAATTTAAGCTATGCATGCAAGACATGCGATATCCTCTTTACGGATGCACCATGCCTTAGTTGTGCCTCGTGACCCGCACCGTGCCTGCGAATTATGGGCGATGTCCCTATCCCATCCCCTATAGAGGGAGCTGCCTTATTTATACTTATGTTATGTCTGTTGACGAATGCCTGCATACTTGAATAAAAAAATAATAATAAAAATAAACTCAATTTCAACTATCGTAGCCTGCATTCCCAGTTCTGGCTTGTATAGCCCAATCTTGGCCCTCACGGCCTACTTCCTGCCCTTGCGGCTTCCTAATCTCTCAGCTTCGGCTTCTATAGTCCGCTTCCCCAATTCGGGCTCTCATAGCCTGCTCCCCAATTTTGGTTTTTGTAGCTAGCTTCCCGATTGCGGCTCTCATAGTCCGCCTCCCTGATTTCAGCCTTCACGACCTACTTCCGCAACACCGATTCTGGCCCTTGCGGTCCACTTTCCCAGGTTCAGATTTCACAGTCGATGCTCCCGGCGCATTAAAGAACACCAAATCCTTTCACTCTAGATCAGACCTTCTGTCCGGCTAGAGAAAAAAAAGACTCTTCACTCTAGATCGGACTTTTTGTCCGGCTAGAGAACAAAAAGATCCCTCCACTCTAGATCGGACCTTCCGTCTAGCTAGAGAACAAAGGACCCTTTCACTCCAGATCCGACCTTCCGTCTGGCTAGAGAACAAAAAATCCTTTCACTCTGGTTCGGACCTGTCGCCCGGCCAGAGAACAAAAAGATCCCTCCACTCTAGATCGGACCTTCCGTTCGGCTAGAGAACAAAGGACCCTTTCACTCTAGATCGGACCTTCCGTCTAGCTAGAGAACAAAAAATCATTTCACTCTGGTTCGGACCTGTCGCCCGGCCAGAGAACAAAAAGATTCCCTCCACTCTAAGATCGGACCTTCTCCCCGGCTAGAGAATAAAAAGGATCCTTTCACTTTGGTTCGGACCACCGGCCAGCCAAAGAATAAAAAGATTCTTTCCACTCGAGATCGAACCTTCCGTCTAGCCGAAGAACTAAAAGACACTCTCCACTCTAGATCGGATATTCCGTCCTGCTAGAGAACAAAAGGATCCTTTCACTTTGGTTCAGACTTGTCGTCCAGCCAGAGAACAAAAAGACCATTTCCACTTTGGCTCGGGCCTGCTGCCCAGCTAGAGAACAAACAGACCACTCCACTCCAGATCGGACCTTCCGTCTGGCTAGAGAACAAAAAATCCTTTCACTCTGGTTCGGACCTTTCGCCCGGCTAGAGAATAAAAAAAATCCTTTCACTCTGGTTCGGACCTTTCGCCCGGCTAGAGAATAAAAAGATTCCTTTTACTTTGGTTCGGACCTTTCGCCTGACTAGAGAATAAAAAGATTCCTTTCCCTTTTGATTTGGACCTTTCGCCCAAGTCATTGAATCAATAAACTCCTCTCTCCGTCCCTTCGGGGTCACGAACAACCCCTTTTGATTTGGACTTTCTGTCCAGGTCATTGAGCCAACAAACTCTTCTCTCCATCCCATCGGGTGACAAATACCTCTTTTGATTTGGACCTTCCGTCCATATCATGGAATCAACAAACTCTTATCTCCTTTCCCTTTTGATTTGGACCTTCTGCCCAAGTCATTGAATCAATAAACTCCTCTCTCCGTCCCTTCGGGGTCACGAACAACCCCTTTTGATTTGGACTTTCCATCCAGGTCATTGAACCAAGAAACTCTTCTCTCAATCCCATCGGGTGACGAATACCCCTTTTGATTTGGACCTTCCGTCCAGATCATGGAATCAACAAACTCTTATCTCCGTCCCTTCGGGTGATGAATACCCCCTTTGACTTGGACCTGCCGCCCAGGTTATCAAATGGATAAACCCTTCTCTCTGCCCCTTCGGGTGACGAACATCTCTTTTGATTCGGACCTTTCGTCTAGGTCACTAAATGAATAAACCCTTCTCTCCGTCCCTTCAGGTGACGAATATCCCTTTTGAATCAACAAACTCCTCTCTCCGTCCCTTCAGGTGACGAATATCCCTTTTGATTTGGACCTTCCGTCCAGATCATGGAATCAACAAACTCTTATCTCCATCCCTTCGGGTGACGAATACCCCTTTTCGATTTAGATCTGCCATCTGTTGGTTTTAATGTGTCCCTTCTTTTGCAAGATGGGCTATGATGCCAACTATGAGCAAATAATGAGCCAAGTAATGAAATCAATCAACCTATGAACATGCGAATCATGAACCTAGGCAACCAACACAAGCTCTAGCATGGGCATGCTATCTCAATCAAGATTAAGCTAAGCAAATAAAGAAAAACACACGCCAGAGCGTGGAATAAGGAATAAAGGGAAACACACCGTGTAGGTGGAACAAGCAAAGTAAAGAAGAGATATAATGAAAGAGAAAGCTAATGCCCAAACCAAGGAAAGATGTGATCACCACCAAGGTAGAAACAAGTCAAAGACCTGATAAATACCTTAGAATAGGAGGATGATGCACCCGCCCACGGGAGAGAGAACAACCAGGAAACTGCATCTCCGTCAGATGTAACGGTCGAAGGAAGGTCAGCCACAGCAAGTGTGACGGTCTTACGATAGACCGCTACAACACTCTAACGCGCCTGTGCCAGACCGTCAGAGCTTCTGCAGAATAAGAAGTTGAGAATCTTTTGATCTCCAAGCTTTCCAGCCGGCCAGAGAGCTTGGGCCTCGTGATATGGACTCTGTAAACCTACAAAAGAGTGTGGAACACCAGAAAACAACCCAGATTAGCCCTTAGACAAAGTAGTATCAATAACTCCAAGAAACTTAAGGACATGCAAAAGGAAAGGGAAATACCGGGGAGGTTGGTTTTTAACCCCTTTGGGGTGTTTTAAAAGATGGGAGGATGTTTTGAATGAATACAACAAGTGCAAGAACATGGGAGATGGAGAGAGACAATGCTATGATATTTGAAAAGAGAGAAAAGACACTAAGAACACAACTTGACTGAATTAAACCCTTGGAAACGATACTCCCTGAACTTTGGAAGTAGATGGACGTGGGAAGCAGCTCTCCTTGGTTGGTTCTAACTCCAGGATGCGGCAACACTTCGACGCAAACTCCAGATGTCTCCTCTTCAAGCCATGAAGTCGAGGGTTCTATTTATAGACCCTCAAAGTCTAGGTTCGAGTTGAGGATAATCCAGCTAGAAAGTATGACGTTTCTTAGCAAACTCTTGAAGATAATACTCCCAAGAGTCCACAGAATCAAACAGAAGCTTCTTAGGATGAGTATTGAGAGAGAAATCCTCAAACCAAACTCTTAGTTCGATCACGGAAATAGCAGAGCAAAGGCCAGGCTTGTCAGGACTCTCTGTTGGATGTAACGTCCGCACGATAGACCGTCACACTAATGTAACGCTCCAATCTTGGACCGTCACACAACCCTATCCACTATAAGATAAGATCAACGGGAGAAGTTTGCGAACGTTGGACTCTAGATGAATGTAACGGTCAAGGGTAGATGCGTCACACCCATGTAACAGCCGCACGATAAACCGTCACACTCAACGGATAGACAAAAGATAAGCTTGAAAGGAAGCCTTAAGCTTAAGGACTCTGCAATGATGTAACGCACCATGGTAGATGCGTTAGAGGACTGTAACGCCCCATCAAAGGACCGTTAGAGTTCAAAATGAAATGAGAGTTTGCTAAGCTTCGTCCAGCGGAAAGGGATAAGGAACCAGACCCAACCAAGGAGATATGGCTCACGAAATAGACCTCAAATAGACCAAGAAGGCTCAATAAAGGTGAACAACTCAGAGCATCATATAGAATGAAAAAGGAGATGACCCGACTTAGCGGTCATAAAACGGGTGTCAACACCATCCAGACCTTTAAAAGAATAAACCCTTCTCTTCGGCCCTCGTAGCCCGCTATCCACAACCTCGGCTTCTATAGCCCGCTTTCCAATATCTTCGACTTTCATAGCCCGCATCCTGGGTTTTGGCCCACGTGGCATGGTTTCTCGACCTTAACTTTGGTCTGCGGACCTGCTCTCCCCATCATGTTGATGAATCTCTTAGTCGGTCTGCACCCGCAGGCCCCGTACTCTCATCCCTCTCTCGCGCCGTCTGCGGCTGGGGGGCATTTGTGGACACTAAAAAATTCTCATCCCATGTTTACGTGCACGGGAATAAAGAAGAGGAGAAAAGAGAAGAGAAGATGAAAAGAAGGCCCTAGCGACACACTTTGAAGTGCCTCCCACGGCACACCCACCAAGCCCTTCAGCGGCACACTACCAAGGCCTCTAGAGGCACACCCTCAAAAGTGCCACAGTGGCACACCCTCAAAAGCCCTCCAGCGGCACACTTTGGGATGCCCCCCAGCGGCACACTACAAATGCCTCCAGCGGCACACTACTCTGGTGCCTCTAGCGGCACACTTTTCAGCCCCTCTAGTGGCACACTCCCCGTGCCTCCATCCAGCACACCCCCAGGGCTGCCCCAGCGGCACACCCTCCTAGCGCCTCCCAGTGGCACGCCCTCTTGATGCCCCCAACGGCACACTCATGTGCCTTCACCCGGCACACTCTTAGTGCCTTACACGGCACACCCCTTGAAGCCCTCAGCAGTACACCCTGCAGACGGCCTTTAACGGCACGCCCTGCAGGCCCTCTCAGCGACACGCCAAGGTGACCCCTCCAACGGCACACTTGTAAGCCTTTTCAGCGGCACCCTCGCAAGCTCTTCCACCGGCACACCTTTCTCAGCCTTCAGCGGCATAGCTTTTTGCCCATCCAGCGGCACACTTTAACCTATTCTTTGCCCGGTGCAGTCGGCAAACGAAATCTAACGCCATGCCCTATGGCCTTTGGCGCGAAGCATGGACCGCTCAGAGCTAGCTGAGGTGTCACCCAAGGGTGAAGGCACGCAGGCTACCCCCTGTAACCGAGGACGGGAGGGGTCAACTCCCATTTAATGCCAGATGTTCCCGCCTCCGAACGTTCCCACTTCAGGAGATATAAAAGAGGTCCCCTTCTCTTCGCTGCAGAGGGACAGAGAGAAGCAGAGACACACAGAGAGAGACAGACGGAGAAGAGAAGGAGAGGAAAAGAAGAAGAAGAGGAGGGGAGGCTCAGGCTCCCCCCTGCCACTCCGATGACCACCGCTCGTGCGAAGAGAGAAAAGAAGAGAAGAGGAAGAGGAGAGCTCCGGCGTGAGGTCCTCCTACGGCCACCGAGCAAGGGAGAGTAAGGTCGAAAGAAAGAGAGGGAGTGTGAGCCTTGATGTAGTGGAGGGGGTGAGGAAGAGCAGGAAGGCCATTGCCTCTACTTGACCCCAACTCCCTCCTCGTCTCCTTATCCTTCTTCTTTTGTTCTTGATTTCTTCTTCTCCCCCGTCTGGGATTGAATGTATGCTTTGAGGTACATGGCCGGTTATGGCCTTTTCTCTTCATGAATGAAAATCCCCCCCTTTTGGGTTTCTTACTGCCTTCGTTGGTTTGGGTCGTTACGTGTGTTTGGCCGTCCTCTTCCTCCGTTCCGGTGGTGTGCCTTCTGGCAGTGATCTTTCCCCCTTGGCATAGCTCCTTCGTAGGACCTCTGACCCTCGCCCTCACCCATTCGCCTGTGTGGAGTTACTTCCCTCCTGCCCCTCAAACAACTAGGCCCAATGCCATCGTCCCAGTACCTCTCTGAACCTTTGCCCTTCTTGCTAAGTTCCCCTTGAGTATGGGTCACCCAATGCCCTTGGCCTGGTTCCTCCCATCCACCTTCATCCCCCTGAACTAACCTCTGCCCGGTACGGTCCTAGCCCCTGGCCTACCCGGTACAGACCCCTTTACCCTCGCACCGGCACACTCTCGTGCCGGCCAGCCCGGCACAACCTCTGTTTGGGCCTTCCCCGGTACAGCTTGGCCACTCCCAGCTCGGCACATTGCCTGGCCACCCTAGCCTGGTACGCCTCTCTAGCCCTTCATACCCCCCTAGCCGGCACGCCAGTCCCCTCTTCTTACTCGGTGCACCCCAGCCAGTGTTAGAGGTGTCTTCCATTCGTCGGTTCCTCCGGGCTTTCCGAAGTTTTATCAAAGGTGCTGCTGCCTCTAGCACCCACCTTAAATTGTCGGGTTCCGCCACTCCTTGTGGGCGCGCTCCCTTTTATCCCCCCTTACCATCCGGGTCAAGGGGAGATTGACACGGCGGCGTCGGGGGAAGGATCGACGGCAACTCCGATAACACGAACGGGACTGGAAAGGTTACTACCTCGCGCAGCTCGGCCTCACGCCGGATGGTCTCACACCAGGCGACACACTCTTCTCACAAGGGAGTTGAGGGAAGGAAATACAAGAGGAGGAGAACTCTTCTCACGTACAAACCAAAGCTTCATTCAATTCATCATATCACAATCCTTCGTAAGCCCCCCTTTATATAGGGAAAGCCCATTACATCCTTACCTTTAAACCTCTCATATTTGCATATATATCCTAGCATAATAAAACAAAACCCACCCACCCACTTTTGACATTGTGTGTTTAAAATATAATATTTTGACTCAATAAAAATAAAATACTTTGGTGGTTAAAATACAAATACCACCATAGTAAAATACACACAATACATACACACATACGTACGGATACGTACTCAGGACGCCGAGTCTTCAAGCGAGTCTCCGAGCCATAAGCTCGGTGCAGTCGGGGCGGTGCGATGTCAGCTCCGAATAGTGGGCCCGGTGTCCCCACCAACCCTCCTGGGGCAGCTGGAACTCGACTCCGTCGAGTAAGGGGGGGACACTGCTCTGGTAGTGCTCCAACAGATCTGGATCGAGGTGCTGGAGATCTTCCTTGCTGATCCAGGAATCATCAGAAGGTGGACGGTCCCGCCAGTGGACAAGGTAGCGCTGGTACACCCTGCTCCGTGTAGTTGTCACCTGCTCATCCATTATCCTCTCAATGTACTCGCGCGGTGCTCTCGAGATTGTGGGACGCACAGGGGTGGGCTCACTCTCAATGGGAGGAGAAGGCTCGAAAGGGTCACTAGGAATCGATGTGGGTTCCTTGTAGGCCACTAGGTCTGCCACATTAAAGGTCGTACTAATCCCATATTCGGGAGGTAAGTCCACAACATAAGCGTTGGAGCCAATCTTTCGCAGGATTGGGAAGGGACCATCACTACGGGCTTGCAGCTTTTTAACGGCTGCCGAGGAGAGTCGTTCGGGCCGGACCCGTACGATAACCATGTCACCTTCTTGAAATTCATGGTGACGCCTATGCGAATCAACCAATCATTTGTAAGTCTCATTACTGAGACTTACTTGCTTGCTAATTGACTCATGCAGATTCTTGACGAGCTATGCAAACTCTTCAGCTGACTTGGACGTTCTAGACTCGAGGGGAGGGGGAATGAGATCCACAACACAGGGACTCTTGCTCACCCTGAGAAAACCATTTTGAACGAGGTCCTCGACAATTCGTCGGAGCTCAGCATGCTCCTGAGGGTTCAGTTGGTAATGGGGAAGGTTGGGTAGGGTGGACTCGGGGACAAACTCAATAGCGTGTTGTTCATCACGCATGGGAGGGAGTCGAGAAGGCAAGTCCTGGGGACAATGCCTTGGAAGTCCTGCAGTATTGTCAGGACTTCAGTTGGGACTGAGACTCGGGACTCCTTGGGTGTGATGGTGACGTCAACAATAGATGCACCCTCAGCAACCTCTCTGTTTAGCTCACCGACATTTATGACGTCAAGGCGCCTAACTAGGTCATGACCATCCTTAGGTGCCTTAGAAACATGTGTGATAGATGTAGGAGAAGAGGGAATGAGAAGTTCCCCTTCATCGGGAGTTCAGGGACTCTCCTGAACCTTGGGGGTTCCAGTGGGGGTAGAGGTGGAACTCTTACCCGAGGTCACCTTTGGGGGTGTCGAGTATAACTGAATCTTCTTCCCATTGTGGGAGAAAAAACACTGATTGGACCGATCAAATGTAGCGAGGTCTACATTATAGATCCACGGTCGTCCTAAGATGACGCTCCCGGCCTTCATAGGCACTACGTCACATAGATTTATCCTTGGTAGGACTGGAATTGGATGAGAATGACACATGTGGTGGTGACTAGGATAGAAGTGTCATCGCCCCAAGCCACGTTGTATGGCCTCGGATGAGGGTGCGTAGGTAGACCTTAACGGGAGACAAAGTCTGACGAGACTGCATTGATACAGCTCCCGTTGTCAAGGATTACCTTACAAGGATGAGAGTTCACCATGATGTAGGTTTGGAAGATGGAGGTTCGACGCCAATCATCCTCCTGGGGTGTTGAGATACATCGAACTATACCCAATCTTTTCTCGTAGAACTCTCGGCAATGTCTCCAACCTGCATGTACTTGACATGCGCGCCATCAAATATTGCATCCATTTCCTCAAACTGGGTGATGAGGTCAGGATCGGCCATATATCTCTCCTGATCCATGGGTGTTTGTAGAGTTGAAATGTACTCTAGACGGCATGATGAATTCCTAAACCAACGTGGCATGTACAAGCTCGGACCTAGATGATGTAATCTTGGGACCAAAAATTAGCAAGGTGTGGACCCAGCTGATCTGCAAAGGGTCAATTTGAAGGGACCGGTCAGGGAAAAGTTACTCGCCCGTAGGCGAAGTAGTTGTGGAATTACCTCCTGACAATTAGGGTGCCCTAATGCGACAGTCTAGGGCCTAAGGATGGGCGCATACAAGCTCTCTCTTGCCGTCCACAGCGATGCACTCAGCAGACATGCTGCATAGATCGGGCTCTCTCTCACTTCGTCGCGCGGCAATTGAAAAGATACTAAATAAGTAAGAGATTGGAGCATGTACCTAGCTAGACTGAAAAGTCTAACTCCGCCCGAAGATGAAGGTGAGCGGGGACGTGCGTGCCCGCACGACGTCGACGAAGCTTCGCGGTTACAATGAATTCACTCCGCACAGGGAGGATTTAATTTATTACAAAATCACTCAATTTTAAAAATTTCCCTCGCAGGAGAATAAATCAATCCAATTTTTTTCCGCGCAGAGAGACACAATGGCAAGTACGTTCCGTAGTTTACGGACCTTCTGTAGACTATCTGGCGCCGGTCGAGCCGTTGTTGCGAACTTGAGTGTCACGATCAATAAATTAGTCTAAGAATATATATATATATATAAAAGATCATATATACCTTAAATATATATATTATATATATATATATATTTAACACTATTTTTTTTCAACTTTCAACCTCCTTTTTTTCAAATTTTTTTTTCAACCCTTTTTTTAACTATCTCTTTATGACTTTTCAAACCCTTTTTTTTCAACGCTTCACCTACCCCTTTTTTTCAAACCTTTTTTTCCACACGTTTTTTTCAAACCTCACTTTTTTTAAAATCTTTTTTTATTATTATTTTGATTGCTCTCACGTATATATATATATATATTCAATCTTCACGCGTGAGACACGCGGCTGGGAGGGCTGGGTCAGCGAGGGTTAGGCGGGGTTGTTGGTGGCCAAACCAGATGGGGCGCCGGGTCAGCCAAGGTTGCCCATGCGGGGCGTGCTGGGCGATGGTGGTCGCGGCGCTGGGAGCGATACTGGAGGTGGGGCGAAGGGAGAGAGGTTGGTGCGGCCGTGCATGTGTGTATGGGTTAGAGAGAGAGAGATGGGGGCTGGCAGGCGGAGTGGAGGTCGACGGTTCGCAGGCGGTATGGGGGCGTGTAGAGAGGGATGCGGCGGTGGCGTTGGGTGCACTAGTGGCGGTGTGAGGGCAATCGTAGGAGGTGGCCAAGTGATGGGGGAGACGACGCAGGGGGAGAGAGGCACGGTGGTGGCTAGTGGGTGAAAGGGGGGGATGTGGGCTGTGGGTGTGAGCAGGGACGAGGGGCAGACAACGGCTGGGGAAGAGGGAGGTCGGAGGTCACCGGTGGCAGTGGTGCCGGTCTCGGTGCTGGGTGTGGCCGCGGCGGTGCAGTGACCGGAGGTGACAGTGGAGGGGAGGGTGAGCCGCAACGACTGTGGTGGTGGGAGGCGGTGGTGTGCAGTGCCGGGTGAAGGAGAGAGCGATGGCGTCGGAGTGGGGTGGCTTCCGGAGGGGGGGATGCAGGGAAGGTGGTTGTGGCGTCCGGTGGCTGGGCACTGTGAGGGTAGCAGGGGGGTGCGGGAGGTCACCATCGTCGTCTGTAAGCAGTGGAGCTGCAGCGGAGATAATGGGGAGGCGGAGGCGCGTCCGGGTGCGCAGGCGCGTGGTTGCTCGTGGGCGAAGGAGCAGGCAGGCGGGCGGCGATGCGGAGGCTTGCGGGCGGTCGTCCGTGGGCGCAGGAGAGACAGAGAAATATGGGGAGAGAAATAGCGCGGGAGAGAGAGGGGAAGAGAGAGAGAAGCTCGCGAGAGAGAGAGAAAGAGATCGGGAGGGAGAGAAAGATAGAAATCGAGAGAGAGAGAGAGAGAGAGAGAGAGAGAGAGAGAATCGGGAGAAAGAGAGAGACGGAGAGAGAACCGAGAGAGAGAGAGAGAGATTAACAGTGAGAGAGGTAGATTAACAGAGAGAGGGAAAAATGGGGGAGAGAGAGAAATAACGCATGGGGTTTCTTCTTTTTTTTTTCAATTTTTTCTCTATTTTTTTCCTTCTCCATAACTCCTCTCAACAAAGATCCTTTTCTGATATTCTTCTTTTTTTGTTTCTTTTTTTTTCACTTCTAGCAATCTAGAGAGAGAAGGAGAGACGTCGGGGTCGTCGGAGACGTCGTTGTTGGGCTCTGATACCAAGTCTGACGCAGCGGCGTCGGGGGAAGGATCGACGGCAACTCCGATAACATGAACGGGACTGGATAGGTTGCTACCTCGCGCAGCTCGGCCTCACGCCGGACGGTCTCACACCGGGTGACACACTCTTCTCACAAGGGAGTTGAGGGAAGGAAATGTAAGAGGAGGAGAACTCTTCTCACGTACAAACCAAAGCTTCATTCAATTCATCATATCATAATCCTTCGTAAGCCCCCCTTTATATAGGGAAAGCCCATTACATCCTTATCTTTAAACCTCTCATATTTGCATATATATCCTAGCCTAATAAAACAAAACCCACTCACTCACTTTTGACTTTGTGGGTTTAAAATATAATATTTTGACTCAATAAAAATAAAATACTTTCGTGGTTAAAATACAAATACCACCATAGTAAAATACACACAATACATACACACATACGTACAGATACGTACTCAGGACGCTGAGTCTTCAAGCGAGTCTCCGAGCAGTCGGGGTGGTGCGGCGTCGGCTCCGAGTAGTGGGCCCGGTAGTAGACCCGGTGTCCCCACCAGAGATGCTGCCGAATTTTCGTTAGAACTAACATAATAGCAATAATAATAAAATAAAAGTAATAATGGAAAAAAAACAAATGAACAAAATAAACACCAATACAACGGCTTCGCCGAAATATCAAATGAAATACGGAGAACCCGAATATCTGAATACTCGCATCTTTTATGACGGACTATTGAACATAACCACGAACATGGTCTACATGAATAAAAGAAAACCAAATAAAAACTCACACATCCACTCCATGAATAAAAAGGAGAACCCCTTTATTCATTTCATGAATGAAAGAAAATCCCTACGCATGCATTTCATGAATAAGAGAAAACCCCTCATTGGCCTTGGCCGGCACACCCTAGTTCAACCTTAGCCGTCACACCTTAACCCTCTACACCCGGTACACCTACCAGGCCTCATACGGCACACCCCAACCGGGCCTTGCTCGACACACCCCGGCTGTGGCTCTGTCCGGCACAACCCAGCCCAGCACTCTGTCCGGCACACCCTTGCCGTGCCCGGTACACCCTAGCTGCGTCTTTCCCGTCACACCCTGTAATATCCCGGACCTTTCGGATCCTTCTTCATGGGTCCCGGATCTAGTTTTCGGAGTGTCCGGCTCCGTTGTGTCCGAAATTTCGTTTCGGACATCTTTCGTGTTCGGATCGGCGCGATCCGGAGTCGTTTCGGAGGCCCGGAGGCGTTCCGCGGCTTTTTCCGCGCGTGTTTTCCGATTTCCGGTGTGTGTTTCGGCTTTTTCTTCGGACGCTCGCTGCGGGCGAACCGGGCAGTTCCCCGAGGCACGAGTGGTACCGTTGCGATCGGTGCGTTCCGAGGATTCCGGAAATGTATTTTTCTAATTTTCGGTATTTTTCCGAAAAATCGGATTTTCTATATATTCCCATTTTCTTTTCTTTTCTTTTTTCTTCTTTTCTCTTTTCTTCTTCTTCCTCCTTCCTCCTCCACCGTGTCTCCCTCCCTCTCCCTCTCTTCCTCCCGGTTGGCCACGGCGAGCTCCCCTCCGGCTGCAGACGGCGGCGGGGCGACGGCGCGGTGACGTGGGCGGCGGCGAGGCGATCGTGCGGGCATACGGCGAGCGTGGGAGGCGTGGAGAGGCGAGATTCTAGCGGCGTTCTTCGCGACTTCGAGCTCGGATCGGAGCGTTTCGTCGCGGACCGGAGGTAGGGTGACGTTCCTTAGCCTCATGTCTTCCTTCCCCGTGAGTTTCAGCTCGAGACGAGGTCGAGAGGGGTTTATTTTGAGCCGGGAAGGGTCGATCATGCCGCGGGGTGAGTTCGTCCGATCCATCGTTTTGAGCCCCGATTTCACGGTTTAAGGGCGTAGGAGCATGCTAGGGGGCTTGGGGGTTCTTCTCTCGCCATTTCCCCCTCCGTGGGGTTTGTTTTGAGGCCGATTGGGCGATTCCGGTGAGGTTCGCCATTTTCTCGCCGGTGAGCGATGTGCGGTCGAACCAGTGGCCGCACAACCCCTATGCGGTTCCGTTCGGACCGTTCATCGGCTCGGCGCGCTTTGGGTGAGGCTTGGCGCGCAGTGGGCTTGGGCGGTCTATCGTGGGACCGCATATCCTAATGTGCGGCCCCACAGCTACCGCCCAACCCCAAGGGTTTTGACCGTTGGTTGTGACCGTTGTGCAGTGCTCTGGGATGTGCGGCCAGGAGCTGACCGCATAACCCCTTGCACGGCCAGGTGCTGGCCGTACATCCCCTAGCGCTATGGTTGGATGTGCGGTCTGGCCCTGACCGCACAACACCTGAACGGCTAAGCCGTAGCCGCCCTTCCCCAAGTGCGGCTAAGGACTAACCGTCCAGGCTTTTTACCGTTGGGAGACGAGCGGCCAGGAGGTGACCGTTCCTCACCCACGTGCGGTCAAGAGTTGGCCGCACATCTGTTTGAACGGTCCTGTGTTGGCCGTTTATCTGTCGTTTGGACCCTGGGTGGAACGGTCCTGATATGACCGTTCTAATCCTTGTGCGGTCCCTGTGTGACCGTACTTCCGTGGGCGGCCCAGTGTGGACCGTTCAAGGGTACGGGTTGCGTCGGTGTGTCTCTCGTCGTACAGAGTGTACCGGGAGATGTTGTTGTCAGCTGGTCACCGTGCGTCGGTGTTGGTACAAGGAGCGTTCCTCGTACCTGCAGTTGCACCGTTGTTTTCCGAGACTTGAGAGTCTACTCCTTCTGTGACCCTCCACTAGTCGTAGCCTACTAGTACGCGTGTGCTAGTCGCACCAGGGAGTGGTGTACGGGCTGACCTTTAGAGACGGTTTGTGGACCGGTTACCGTTGGGCCCCACGTCTTGCAGCCAGAGTCCGGCTGAGGGGAAAACCGGTCAGAGGGCCAGACCAGGGACGCGCGGTCTGTGTGTGCACACGTGGTTGGGGGCGGTTGGACCCACGTCGACGGGCGTGACCCCAGCTAGTCACTTGTTGTAGTTACTTGTACGGTGTTTGCGCCTCGGGTAGGACCTACCATGTCAGGCGGTTCACCTGCGGTGCGGTGTAAGACGTCAGGGGACGCTACCGGCTGTGCTTCTAGTGGGTGGTACTCCTGTCGAGTACGGAGTGTCAGACTGTCAGTCGTGTGTTTCCGACCTTCGGGTTTTGACGGTTCGACCGTTGAGTTTCGGTCTTCTCGTACCGTGGCACGTGTGTCGGTTTGCGTGCCGTTAGGGTCTAGTTCTGTAGAGTACAGGGCTTTCCTTTCCGAGGTACTTTCCTACCGCTAGAGTAGTGGTTTCTCGTTTTTCGAGGTAGGGTTCGAGTGATCCCTACTGAGTCTTGTTCCGAGACTCATTCCCTGCGTGTTTTCACCGTGTTTCAGGTGAGGCGCCACCTTCGGGGAGCGTGTCAGGAGCGCAGCGGAAGCGTGGTGCGGGTGCCCAGAGGTAGTGCCAGAGGTCAGAGCCGGGGGATGCCCCGTGTAGCTGTACTTTTCTTTCTTGTCACTGTACTAGTCGTGGACTACTGTTGCTGTTGTTGTTATTTTATTGTGGACCATGTAAAATGTTAATTCATTTCCTGCTTAATATCATAACTGTTTAATTTCTGCAATTATTTGTGATGCTTGTGTAGTTTCCACACCATCCTTTTAACCCTTCCGAGTCTTCGGGCTCGTGGGTGGCGGTGCGAGTCTCGGGTTATCGGGCCTTCCCGGTAATCGGATTCTCGGGTCGTTACAGCTGGTATCAGAGCGCGGTTGTGGAATTACATGAGAATCATAGGTAATTGTATTGGTCCACTAGTCCACAACGATGATGTACATGTGACGCTGGCATTGGGCACCGCGTGTTTTATTCTGACCTTCCGTTTCTGAGTTTTCTGTCTTGTGCTTAAGGAGCGAGGATGGCGCCGAGGAGGAGTTCTCGCTCTCAGCAGGGGCAGTCGGCTGGAGGTCAGGAGATCCAGCAGGGGGTCCAGAGGGACCAGGAGGAGCATAGCAGAGTTCCGGGAGCTACCGAGGCCGCGGATGCTGCGAGGGCTCCGGGGGCCGAGGGTTTTCTCCGTGGCATGTACCATCTCATGGCTCAGCAGTTCGGCGGAGAGGCCGGTGAGGGCTCGTCAGTCAGGGGTGGGCCAGGCCGAGCAGTGAGGGATTTCATGCAGTTTCATCCACCTTACTTTAGCGGCCAGGCAGACCCTGATGCGGCTCGTGATTGGCTTGATGAGATGGAGCGGGTGTTCAGTTCTGCGAAGAGTGCTGTCGAGGACAGAGTGGTGTTGGCCTACAACCAGTTGCAGGGTACGGCTCGGAGGTGGTGGTCTTCCGAGTGGAAGACGTCCTTTCAGCTTCGTCCGCTTGAGCAGATCGAGTGGGATGACTTTGTCAGTGCTTTCGAGCGTACGTACTGTCCAGATATTGTTGCTACGCAGCGGATGCGGGAGTTTCTGGAGCTGGTGCAGGGTGACATGTCCGTGTTGCAGTACAGGGCCCGATTTGTCGAGCTGGGTCGGTACGCACCTCATATCATGGAGCATGAGAGGGTGAGGACGACGCAGTTTGTGCAGGGCTTGAGGCTGGAGCTGAGGCACCATCTGATCGCGAATGGGGCCACTGATCTCGAGACGGCGTCTCGTGTTGCGATTTCCTTGGAGATGGATATGCAGAGGACTCGAGGACCGATCAGCCAGGGGCAGTCTGTGTCAGGTCGCAGCCAGCAGTCGGCTACTCAGCAGCAGGGTTTCTTTCAGTCTGCGTCGGGTGGTTCAGGAGTACCGGCATCGGCAGCTTCGGTGACAGGATCTGCGTCCTTTGGCACGAAGGTCAAAAAGTTCTTCAAGAGAGGGTTCGGCAAGAAGAAGTCCAAGGATCAGGGGCAGGCTTCATCGGGCAGTGTGCAGCAGCCGTTTCCTTTGCAGCGACAGGGATCGGTGGGTGGATCGCGAGGACCTTGTCCACGGTGTAGTGGGACCCACCCAGGCAGGCAGTGCACGGCGCCGATCATCTGTTTTCGGTGTGACCAGCCAGGGCATATGGCGCGCGACTGTCCTCAGAGGCCGCCGCAGCAGCAGGTTTCCCAGCAGCAGCAGCAGCAGGGACAGTATCCGCCGCTACCCAGGTCAGCTAGTGTGGGAGGCAGGCAGAGAGCTCGTGGCCAGATCACGCACTTGACCAGGGCAGAGGCAGTAGCGTCGCAGCTCGTGGAAGGTACCGTTCAGATTTTGGGTTGTGCGGCTCGGGTTTTATTTGATTCTGGCGCGTCTCATTCGTTCATTTCGGAGGATTTCGCGTCGAGCGTCGAGGAGCCGGTGACCCAGTTGTCCTGTGATTTGGCTGTGGAGTTGCCTTCGGGTGACTTTATGGTCACTCCGTATTGCTTCGACCAGGTTCCGGTGTGGATCGATGGGCGGAGTATGCCAGGCAGGTTGTATGCGTTGCAGCTTTGGGATTACGACGTGATTCTAGGCATGGATTGGCTCGAGACTCATGGAGCGGTGGTGGATTGTGGGATGAAGAGGGTCTACTTCCAACATCCGAGCAAGAGGACCTTCTATTTCCAAGGTATCCGTTCCGCCTCTTCTCGATTTCTTATCTCTGCTATTCGAGCCCGTCGATTGCTTGATTCAGGTTGTCAGGGTTTTCTCGCGTCTGTGGTTGTGTCTGACCGGATGGAGCCGAATGTCGAGGACATTGCGGTGGTGTGCGAGTTTCCCGATGTTTTTCCTGAGGAGTTGCCTGGATTACCTCCCCAGCGGGAGATCGATTTCGTGATCGAGGTTGTACCTGGTACGGGACCTTTGGCGAAGGCTCCCTACCGTATGGCCCCCGCTGAGTTGAGGGAGTTGAGGGCGCAGTTGCAGGAACTGTTGGCCAAGGGGTACATTCGTCCGAGCTTTTCCCCTTGGGGTGCGCCCGTGTTGTTCGTGAAGAAGAAGGACGGTAGTCTGCGGCTGTGCATTGACTATCGGCAGCTGAATGACGTGACCATTAAGAACAAGTATCCGTTGCCGCGGATTGATGATTTGTTCGACCAGCTGCAGTCTGCGCGAGTGTTCTCGCGGATTGATTTGCGGTCCGGTTACTATCAGCTGAGAATTCGCGAGTCCGATGTGGAGAAGACTGCGTTCAGTACGAGGTACGGGCATTATGAGTTTCTGGTGATGCCGTTTGGGCTCACCAATGCCCCAGCAGCCTTCATGGACTTGATGCAGAGGGTGTTCCACCCGTATTTGGACCAGTTCGTGGTCATTTTCGTGGATGACATCCTTGTTTATTCGCGGTCTGCTGAGGAGCATGCGTACCATTTGGGTGTGGTGCTGCAGACGTTGCGAGATCACCAGTTGTTTGCGAAGCTCAGCAAGTGCGAGTTTTGGCTCAGCGAGGTGCACTTTCTGGGGCACGTGATTTCTGGTGATGGCATTTCCGTGGATCCCGCCAAGGTCGAGGCTGTGATGCAATGGCCGAGGCCGAGGTCGGTGACGGAGATCCGGAGTTTCTTGGGGCTTGCGGGTTATTATCGCCGGTTTATCCAGGATTTTTCCCGCATTGCGACCCCGATGACGAGGCTCACGCGGAAGGATGTGCCTTTCGTCTGGTCCGAGGAGTGTGAGCAGAGCTTTAGGGAACTGAAGAGATTGCTCACCTCGGCTCCGGTGTTGGTTTTGCCTTCTGGATCGGGAGGTTTTGTGGTGTGTACAGATGCTTCCGGCGTCGGATTGGGTGCTGTTCTGATGCAGCATGGTAGAGTGGTGGCTTATGCATCTCGGCAGCTAAAGCCCCATGAGGAGAACTACCCTACCCATGACCTTGAGTTGGCGGCAGTGATCTTCGCGCTGAAGATCTGGAGGCATTATCTGTACGGTGAGAAGTTCGAGGTGTTCACTGACCATCAGAGTTTGAGGTATGTGTTCTCGCAGAGAGATCTGAACCTCAGACAGAGGCGTTGGATGGAGTTCATGAAGGACTATGACTTCACCCTGTCTTATCAGCCGGGCAGGATGAATGTCGTCGCCGATGCCTTGAGTAGGAAGGTCGTGATCAGTACCTTGATGCTGAGGAAGTGGAGGCTCTGGGAACAGGTGCCCGAAGTATCTTTCAGGCTCAAGATTCCCCAGGAGCCAGGGTTGGCAGTGCTTGCGAGTCTGACTGTCACTCCTGCTATTCGTCGTCAGGTGACAGAGGCTCAGCATGCGGACCCTGAGTTGCCCCGGATTCTTGCGATGGCTGATGTGGAGCTTGGCGAGGACGGTGCTGCGAGGTTTCGTGGCAGGCTGTACGTCCCAGGGGAGGAGCAGGTTCGTCGTGCGGTGTTACGCGAGGCTCATGGGAGCAGGTACACTGTGCACCCGGGTGCGACGAAGATGTATCGGAACTTGCGGAGGCAGTTCTGGTGGCCTGGCATGAAGAGAGATGTGGCCGAGTTTGTGGCCAGGTGCCTGATCTGTCAGCAAGTGAAGGCGGAGCATCAGCGACCAGGCGGTACTCTCCAGCCCTTGGATGTTCCTGCTTGGAAGTGGGACCATGTGACCACGGATTTTGTGGTGGGGTTGCCCAGAACCCCGACTGGGCAGGACAGTATTTGGTTGCTGGTGGATCGGCTGACGAAGGTGACGCGGTTGCTACCGGTCAAAGTCAGCTGGAGCGTGCCTAAGTTGGCTCGTCTTTATGTGGAGCGGATCGTTCCGTTGCATGGGGTTCCCATTTCGATCGTGTCGGATCGGGATCCGCGCTTCACTTCTGGATTCTGGAGGAGTTTCCAGCGAGCTCTTGGCACGGAGTTGGCATTTAGCTCGGCGTATCATCCACAGTCAGATGGTCAGTCTGAGAGGACCATTCAGACTTTGGAGGACATGCTGAGATCCTGCTGCCTGGAGTGGCAGGGGAGTTGGATTCATCACCTACCGTTAGTGGAGTTTGCCTATAACAACAGCTTTCATTCGAGCATCGGCATGGCTCCTTATGAGGCATTGTATGGGCGTCCTTGTCGGACTCCACTTGATTGGTTTGAGGTGGGTGAGCGTGTTTTGACGGGACCGGAATTGGTGCAGCAATGTGTGGATGTTGTGCACCTGGTTCGTCAGAACATGTTGGCGGCCCAGAGTCGGCAGAAGAGCTATGCTGACCGTAGGCGGCAGCCCCTCGAGTTCGCCGTGGGCGATCATGTGTTCTTGAGAGTTTCTCCGATGAAGGGGGTGATGCGGTTTGGACGGCGTGGGAAGCTGAGTCCCCGCTATATTGGTCCTTTCGCGATTGTGGAGCGCATCGGTGAGGTTGCTTACCGGTTGCAGTTACCCTCTGAGTTGGCGTCGGTGCATGACGTGTTCCACGTCTCTATGTTGCGGAAGTATATGCCCGATGACTCTCATGTGCTCGAGTTTTCCGTTTGGCCTGAGGTGACTCCAGATCTTTCTCTCCCAGAGTTTCCGATCCGCGTGGAGGATAGGCGAGAGCAGCGCCTGCGGAACAAGGTTATTCCCTTGGTCAAGGTCGTGTGGCAACGACACTCTGGTGGTGAGGCTTCGTGGGAACGTGAGGACGAGATGCGTCAGCAGTTCCCGTATCTGTTTGAGTGAGTCTTCCTCTTCTTTCCCCTTGGGTTGTTCTCAATTTCGAGGACGAAATTCCTTAAGGGGGGAGGGCTGTAATATCCCGGACCTTTCGGATCCTTCTTCATGGGTCCCGGATCTAGTTTTCGGAGTGTCCGGCTCCGTTGTGTCCGAAATTTCGTTTCGGACATCTTTCGTGTTCGGATCGGCGCGATCCGGAGTCGTTTCGGAGGCCCGGAGGCGTTCCGCGGCTTTTTCCGCGCGTGTTTTCCGATTTCCGGTGTGTGTTTCGGCTTTTTCTTCGGACGCTCGCTGCGGGCGAACCGGGCAGTTCCCCGAGGCACGAGTGGTACCGTTGCGATCGGTGCGTTCCGAGGATTCCGGAAATGTATTTTTCTAATTTTCGGTATTTTTCCGAAAAATCGGATTTTCTATATATTCCCATTTTCTTTTCTTTTCTTTTTTCTTCTTTTCTCTTTTCTTCTTCTTCCTCCTTCCTCCTCCACCGTGTCTCCCTCCCTCTCCCTCTCTTCCTCCCGGTTGGCCACGGCGAGCTCCCCTCCGGCTGCAGACGGCGGCGGGGCGACGGCGCGGTGACGTGGGCGGCGGCGAGGCGATCGTGCGGGCATACGGCGAGCGTGGGAGGCGTGGAGAGGCGAGATTCTAGCGGCGTTCTTCGCGACTTCGAGCTCGGATCGGAGCGTTTCGTCGCGGACCGGAGGTAGGGTGACGTTCCTTAGCCTCATGTCTTCCTTCCCCGTGAGTTTCAGCTCGAGACGAGGTCGAGAGGGGTTTATTTTGAGCCGGGAAGGGTCGATCATGCCGCGGGGTGAGTTCGTCCGATCCATCGTTTTGAGCCCCGATTTCACGGTTTAAGGGCGTAGGAGCATGCTAGGGGGCTTGGGGGTTCTTCTCTCGCCATTTCCCCCTCCGTGGGGTTTGTTTTGAGGCCGATTGGGCGATTCCGGTGAGGTTCGCCATTTTCTCGCCGGTGAGCGATGTGCGGTCGAACCAGTGGCCGCACAACCCCTATGCGGTTCCGTTCGGACCGTTCATCGGCTCGGCGCGCTTTGGGTGAGGCTTGGCGCGCAGTGGGCTTGGGCGGTCTATCGTGGGACCGCATATCCTAATGTGCGGCCCCACAGCTACCGCCCAACCCCAAGGGTTTTGACCGTTGGTTGTGACCGTTGTGCAGTGCTCTGGGATGTGCGGCCAGGAGCTGACCGCATAACCCCTTGCACGGCCAGGTGCTGGCCGTACATCCCCTAGCGCTATGGTTGGATGTGCGGTCTGGCCCTGACCGCACAACACCTGAACGGCTAAGCCGTAGCCGCCCTTCCCCAAGTGCGGCTAAGGACTAACCGTCCAGGCTTTTTACCGTTGGGAGACGAGCGGCCAGGAGGTGACCGTTCCTCACCCACGTGCGGTCAAGAGTTGGCCGCACATCTGTTTGAACGGTCCTGTGTTGGCCGTTTATCTGTCGTTTGGACCCTGGGTGGAACGGTCCTGATATGACCGTTCTAATCCTTGTGCGGTCCCTGTGTGACCGTACTTCCGTGGGCGGCCCAGTGTGGACCGTTCAAGGGTACGGGTTGCGTCGGTGTGTCTCTCGTCGTACAGAGTGTACCGGGAGATGTTGTTGTCAGCTGGTCACCGTGCGTCGGTGTTGGTACAAGGAGCGTTCCTCGTACCTGCAGTTGCACCGTTGTTTTCCGAGACTTGAGAGTCTACTCCTTCTGTGACCCTCCACTAGTCGTAGCCTACTAGTACGCGTGTGCTAGTCGCACCAGGGAGTGGTGTACGGGCTGACCTTTAGAGACGGTTTGTGGACCGGTTACCGTTGGGCCCCACGTCTTGCAGCCAGAGTCCGGCTGAGGGGAAAACCGGTCAGAGGGCCAGACCAGGGACGCGCGGTCTGTGTGTGCACACGTGGTTGGGGGCGGTTGGACCCACGTCGACGGGCGTGACCCCAGCTAGTCACTTGTTGTAGTTACTTGTACGGTGTTTGCGCCTCGGGTAGGACCTACCATGTCAGGCGGTTCACCTGCGGTGCGGTGTAAGACGTCAGGGGACGCTACCGGCTGTGCTTCTAGTGGGTGGTACTCCTGTCGAGTACGGAGTGTCAGACTGTCAGTCGTGTGTTTCCGACCTTCGGGTTTTGACGGTTCGACCGTTGAGTTTCGGTCTTCTCGTACCGTGGCACGTGTGTCGGTTTGCGTGCCGTAGGGTCTAGTTCTGTAGAGTACAGGGCTTTCCTTTCCGAGGTACCTTTCCTACCGCTAGAGTAGTGGTTTCTCGTTTTTCGAGGTAGGGTTCGAGTGATCCCTACTGAGTCTTGTTCCGAGACTCATTCCCTGCGTGTTTTCACCGTGTTTCAGGTGAGGCGCCACCTTCGGGGAGCGTGTCGGAGCGCAGCGGAAGCGTGGTGCGGGTGCCCAGAGGTAGTGCCAGAGGTCAGAGCCGGGGGATGCCCCGTGTAGCTGTACTTTTCTTTCTTGTCACTGTACTAGTCGTGGACTACTGTTGCTGTTGTTGTTATTTTATTATGGACCATGTAAAATGTTAATTCATTTCCTGCTTAATATCATAACTGTTTAATTTCTGCAATTATTTGTGATGCTTGTGTAGTTTCCACACCATCCTTTTAACCCTTCCGAGTCTTCGGGCTCGTGGGTGGCGGTGCGAGTCTCGGGTTATCGGGCCTTCCCGGTAATCGGATTCTCGGGTCGTTACACACCCCATCCGGGCATTACCTGGTATACCCTAGCCAATCCCAGCCCGACACAGTTTAACTGCACCTTACCCGGTACGCCCCTCCTAAGCCTTACCCCAAACCCTGCTCAGACCTTCCCCTAGCCCCTTGATGGCTCGTTCCCCCACACATACACACACCAAATGTAATAAAAAGAAATAATAATAATAATAATGATAAAAGCAAACCCAAAAAATAATATGATAAAGTATAATAAAAGAAATAAAAATATATATATATATATATATAATAGATAAATAAATAAAAAGGTGTGTGATAAATAAATAAAAACAACAAACTCACCCAAAAATATATATATAAAAAACAAGTAATAATGATAAAAATTCAAATAATAATAAAATGATGAGATCCGCCCTGCAGTCCCGTTCTCCTCAAGATCCGGTATAAAGGGAATATTAACGCCGCCCCCCAAGTCGAGTTCGGACCTTGGGAGCCATCCCAATATGGCCGTAATCCGACATTACTCTGGGCCGATAGTTCCTCAATTCGGACTCGTTCCCATTGGGATTCGTTCTTGCTCTTTCATTGAAATTACCGTGAACTCGACATACATTCGCACGGATTTATTTTCGTCTACGTCGCACCTTCAATACGGACCTTTGTCCGAACATAAAGTGGTCCATGAGTGACCGAAAAAATCTGAATAGAACAAGAAGGCTCCCGTCATCCCCGGACCCTTTGCATGGGAGTATCAATAAGGCCTCTGTGGGCCATGCTTAGACCTCGGGTCCGCCCCGATCATGGTCATTGCCTGACCCATATCCTCAGCCTATAGCCCGCTCCCTTTAAACGCATATTGGTTCTCAGATTTGGTCCCGGGACATCCTCTTGTTGCCCCCTTGGCACCGAAAATATTGACGATGCCCACGTGAGCCTGACTTCGACCGCGGGGGGCCCACCGTAATATGGTCGCAGCTTGATCTTGCACCGGGCCGACAAACTTACTTGTTTCCGACCGCTCCAACCGGGATTTAACTGAACATTTCCCGTTCCTCTGAACAGTAAATTTGTCGTATCCCGACATACACATGTTCCAGTTTTCTCGTGACGATTACGTTATTCTCAAGCCGGACACTCGTCCGAACATTAACTGGTCCCCTGAGTGACCGACATGTTTCAAATGTTTGCTTCCCTAGACATCGGGCTTTCCGACTGATCCGAGACCGCTATCGGCTTGTTCCTCTCGATATAATTTCCTAGCCATGAGGCCCTGATTCCCGACGATTAATCAAGGGTGTTCCCCTCTTCGAGGGGATGTAAAAAACGTCATGACCTTTATGGAGCGGCGGATTTTGGTCCCGACACGAACCACACAATCATCTGATTAGTCAGATCAAGCGCACCATGGGCTTCCTCGAAGCCCAAACAAATCGTCACTTTGTGACTGGCACGCCCACGCACTTAGTAAACGCCAATAAACGAATAAACAACTGCTTTGATAAAAAGTGCGTCCATACACCCCAAAAGCATGATCTTCCCGAACTTGAAAGAAACCCACTCGTATACTCACCGTTCGACACAAAACTACGAGGGAATGCAGAAGAGAAGTAGGTGATCTGTCTCCCTACCTCCACCGAAGATTCTGTGCACCGAGGTGACTAAACCACGCCAAAAATCGCATCGCGAGCTCGACCATCGGCTTTGAATCCACCGTTTGGGATCACGCCAGAAACGGTCCGATCCTCGCCCCATCCCGCTCCGGACCACTCCCACGGCATCTCCTCAACCTGCCCGTGCCTCCTCCGTCTGCTGTCGGAGCAGAGGGCGAGAGAAGAGAGAAAATAGGAGAGAGAGAGGGTCACGACGGCGAATGAGAAGGGAAGAGAGAGGAAGAAGAATAAAAAGAAAAGAAATTAGGAATTTTTTCTAATTTTCAAAAATTCGATTTTTGAGCCGAAAATGGACTAATTCAGAAAAATACGTAAAAATAGTCAAAATGATCCTCTCAAAGAGTACATCGTAAATGTTGCGTCCTCGAGTCGATGAACTGAGAAATATACTCACCACATGGTTCCGTAACTTGTACGAGAGAAAAATCTACGTGAATCGTAAAACTCAACTCAGGACTTACAAAAGCGATCCGAAACTCTCCGAAAAGGATCCGAAAGATCCGATAAGAATCCAGGGTATTACAGCCTCCCCTCCTTCAAGAAATTTCATCCTCGAAATTTAAGGAACGAACAAGAAGAAGCAGGGACAAACAAACTCCAAGACACAACTTGAAACAGCACGAATCTCGAAAAAAAACATAATTCAGAGGAACACCGTCAAACTATCAGCACAAACACACGCTCTGGATGTCAAGGAAAATCAATCCAAAGAACGAGTAAGGCACACAAGTGAACGCAAGTCTGACACCTCCGAAACAAGGCAACGTCGCTTACGTCTCACAGGAAAGGAGACACGACTCATGCCACGACAACAACTATCGGGAAAACAAAATGATAGACACGGCAAGCATCAGCTTAAACAAGGAAGCATAGTCCTCTCAGCTGACAGCTCAACACATCGGCTCCAGTGCCAAAGGCAACAAAGAAAGCCTGGCACACGGACGCCAACGATAGCACCGGACCATAAACACAATCAATTCAGTCCTCACTCAGATATTACATCGGATCGAGTCACATGCCAACTCTACCAGGAAATAAGAGTACAACACAACCAACTGACAAGACTTCGGTCCACACAATGCCTAGACAGATTCACAGGGAAACAACGACAAAACGACAACGACAACAGCAGGAGCACTTGCAGGATTCTGGCTCCGTACAGAACACAGAACCACGGAACACAACTACAAGCTGGGTCACATCAAGGCACAATAATAGCTGAACACACGACTATAATGGACTAGTCATGCAATGAACAGCTCACCAAGAAAAGACCCACGACAAAAAGAAGGACAACGATATCAGGAAACGCATCTCAAGGACCACGATTATGTCCCGAGAGCACAATACCCAAGGAAGAATTGCAGAGCAAAGGGTACTCAACCAGCAAAAATGCCGACAGATTCCTCAATACTCACAAATACCAGTGCCAACACCATAATGCCTCCAAGAATAATGGCACGGCAATAGACAACATCAAGGCACAGGAAGCCAAGACGAAGTCACATCGAGAAGAACAATTCTCTCGACCGGTCAGAATCTTAGAACCAACGATCCTCGACCTGTGGGTTATCAGCCCACACGCTTCCGCTGCGCACTCATACAACGCACACATGAATCAGAAATATCATGGTATCCACATCTCAGTACACACACGGCGCCATCGCAATTCATGAAAATTGCAACGTATCACCCCACGAGTACTGATTCTGCTAACAACCAATTACAATTCGCCTAAGTGCAATGAAGGAGAGTACCAGCTTCAGCACAAAGCACAAGGAAAGGCTAATCTCAGCTTACCATTACGTCCTGGAAGAATAAATGAGCCTTCACAACACATCAGCCGATGGACACGACACGACAAACACAGTGCACAACGGCTCGTAACACAAAGATTAGGTTCAAAGCCAAGCAACCATAGAACAAAGAGCAGAACAGGCTCAGAATAAATGATGTCCACACTTAAGTCGACACATGACAAAGGTCTCACTAAGATAGCAATTCTAAGACTTACCTCGAAAAGACTCCACCAAACAGGATGAGAAGCATCAAGCTCACTAACAGTAGCTCACTAGGAAGGAAAATCCTAGGTTCGCTTGAGCATCTTCTCAATTGAGGCAACAAAGAAAACACTTCAACAGAAGCGAAACACCTCAGGAGCTGCACAGACTTAAGCTGGGACGACCAAAATAACGTAAGAATGTGTACGGCCATCACACCAACTCGAAAAGTCATCAGCCACCTGAACAAACCATGGAAAAATCTCAAATAATGTACTACATATTCAAGCCTATCGGTGAACTCTGCCAAGTACAGCACGATCGAGACAAACAGCACAACGAAAAAGAACATCCCATCGCATCCTAACGAGAGCAAAGCCATCTCGCACAGTGCTACTACAGCACGCACAAGACCACATACGGAAAGCAAAGCGACAAAGAATCACGAAACCTAAGCCAACGAAAGACTGTACTGGACTTTCAGGACTCTGGACACTGTATATCTCGGACTCCCATGTACTTCACACAACAACTGGTCTGATACCACCTGTGATGACCCGGACTCCGGATACCGGATATACCCGATAGGACTACCGAGTAGACCCGATATCACTTGGAACCCGTGAAGCCTCCTAAGAGCTATAAAGCTCCGAAGGGATAAAAGGACGGTTGTGTAGTACATTGAAGTCACAAATATAATAGTAAGCAATTAAATTTCATTAATCAAGTTTGTTAAAGTAGCAGAAATAAAATTACTTTTTAATTAACAATTAAAAATAACAATTATACCAGAGTCCAGTCCAAAAGAAAGACAAGTACAGTCAACAGAAAGAAAGACGTACACTGAGGTCGGGTGAAGCCCGACGTAGGTACCGCTGACAACTACGAACACGTCATACCAGGAACCACGAAGGAAGGAGAGTGCCACACCTGAAAAGCACGGGTGAGCCTCGTGTCACTGGCTCAGTAGGGGTCATGCGGATCCCCTCTGAAAAACACGCAGTAACATGGAACAGCAGCTAAAACATCAGGAGTAGTAAAGCAGAAAAAGCTAAACTATAACTAGAAAGTTGTAAAAGAAAGCAGGAAGAATAGGAGTAGAAACAGCTAAAAGAAAAGGGAAAAACAAAGTCGTGAAGAATGAGAACACGGCTACCGAGCGAAGAACGGCTCCCTAAGCTACCCCAAACAGCGACAGAAGGGCGAACCATGATCTCACAAAGTCAGGAGTTACCGATCTGTCAGCCAACAATTAACCCAAAGGCTAAAGCCCACGAAACAAGTCAAAAGCCCTAGAAAAGACCTAGACAGACATGGAACATCGAAGCATACACGACTGGATCGTCGTGCATACCACACAGCGCTGACCTAGGGTAAGACCAAGAAAAGACTAACCCGAAGACGTTACGACGCACGAGAAACGTGAGAGTCACGTGTCACGTGACGGAAGTACCTCCTCACTAGAAGCACAGCCAGATGCGTCCATTGACGTCTTACACTGCGCCACAAGTATCTCGCTACGGACACCGAGAACGACGGAGACTGAGATAATCTCTGAACCAGAAATAGGTTCAGGAATAGGGAACAACAGTAACGAGTGACTAGTCAGGGTCACGCCCGTCGACGTTCGTCCAAACGCCCCTGACCACGTGTGCACACACCAGCTCATGCCTAGAGCCAGACCTCTAGCTAGTTTTCCCCCCCAGCAAGACGCTACCGTAAAGCAGGGGCCCACAGAAACTAGCCTAAAAACCGTATCTCGGGAATTGCCCTTACCACCACTCCCAGGTGGGCCGACACTCGAGGTCGTCAGGCTACAACTAGTGGAGGCTCAATAGACATAAAGACTCTGAAACACGAGTGCCGTAGTACAGACATGCCAAGCAAGCACTGTCACACGTACTACAAAGCACCAAGACAGCATACCAAACTGCCAACAGACTCAGGACAGGACAACTACACCTGCTAACACAACGATCCTTGAGTCTCACGACTCGAAGTCAAGATCGTCCCGTAACGACGGAACAAGCCACCAATCGGTCTAATCCTACGCCACAGGAAACGACACATCCACATGAAACGACTCATGGAGACCTGAGGAATCACCAAGACTCTCAGCACACTTGGACACATAGACCGAGGTAAGACGATACCTCAAGGCATCCAGAACCACTGTCTCGATCTATCCAGAATAGTCGAGACACACACAAGGTCACGTGTCAACCACTGGGTCACACCGGGTTGACCGGAACGATGGAACACCTGGACACATAGACCGAGGTAAGATGATACCTCAAGGCATCCAGAACCACTGTCTCGATCTATCAAGAATAGTCGAGACACACACAAGGTCACGTGTCAACCACTGGGTCACACCAGGTTGACCGGTCGAAGTCAAGATCGTCCCGTAACGACGGAACAAGCCACCAATCGGTCTAATCCTACGCCACAGGAAACGACACATCCACATGAAACGACTCATGGAGACCTGAGGAATCACCAAGACTCTCAGCACACCTGGACACATAGACCGAGGTAAGACGATACCTCAAGGCATCCAGAACCACTGTCTCGATCTATCCAGAATAGTCGAGACACACACAAGGTCACGTGTCAACCACTGGGTCACACCGGGTTGACCGGAACCTGACAACGACTCACAGAATATGACCTCACGCACAAGCACCCTTGGCTACCTTATAACATGGTCATGGCCCTCATAGGACGTCAACAGACATCCACGGGTCAGTGGGCAAACCACGAGGTCAAGCCAAGACAATCGAAAACTAAAATAATGGTAAACCATCCTTTGGGATGCAAGCGGTACATCACTCGGCCGCTAAGCAACACAAGCAGTCAAGGAAGAAGCCGTTACACACACAGAGGCAAAGACTCTGGCGGTCTTACACTGGGCCGCGAGATGATAGTGGCGGTCAAAGATATGGCCGCTACACTCAGTCAACCCTCGAACCGACCTACCCAGTTAAACCACCATAGCGGTCTAATAAAGACGCGCTACATGGACTAGGCGGTCTAAACATGAGCTGCCACACTAACCGCCCTAAAATATTGACCTAAGACAAACAGACTGTAGCGGTCTAAGGAAGGCGCGCTACAACGAAGAGGCAGTTGAAGGTTGGGCCGCCAAGGCCAACCGACTTAAAACATTGACCTGGTCAAACAGACAGTAGCGGCCTAAGAAAGGCGCGCTACAGCACATTGGCGGTCAAAGCTTGGGCCGCCAGCCCAAACTGACTTAACCCATTGACTAATGTCAACAACCCACATCGGTCTAAGAAAGGGCCGCTAGAGCAAAATAGCGGTTCATCGTACAACCCCTAAGACTCGAACCGACATACACTACTTTCGAGACACGACTGAGCTTGGCGCACCACTATAAGGCCGCCAGAGGCACATGGCGGTCAGAGGTTGGGCCGCCAACCTCAATTGACCTAAAACTAACCGACACACTATGGAGTGTGGCGGTCTATCGTGGGGCCGCCAGAGACCTATAGCGGTCTCTGAAATGACCGCCAGCATGATACGGCGGGAAAATAGGGGAAATGGCCGATCTCGACCGTTCCACGCCCCATTCGCGTCTAAACGCAGGGGAAACAAACATAATCGACAAAATTAACCTTCCACAGGCCGAAAGGGGTCCATGCAACAGCTAAATCGCAAGAAACGGACGATTCCATCGAATCGACCCTAATTGGGTCACCGGGGTTCCCGGACTTGTACCGCCCCCAAATGACGACCAATCAACACAAAATTAGCGGAAATAGAATAAAGACATGCTGGGGGTCACAATGAAACTAATCTAATCGAAAACCGTCGCCGTTTTTCGGTGAACCCAACGAACACCCCAAAAGTATGATCTTCCCGAACTTGAAAGAAACCCACTCGTATGCTCACCGTTCGACACAAAACTGCGAGGGAACGCAGAAGAGAAGTAGGTGATCCGTCTCCCTGCCTCCACCGAAGATTCGGTGCACCGAGGTGACTAAACAACGCCGAAAATCGCATCGCGAGCTTGACCGTCGGCTTTGAATCCACTGTTTGGGATCGCGCCAGAAACGGTTCGATCCTCGCCCCATCGCGCTCCGGACCACTCCCATGGCATCTCCTCAACCTGCCCGTGCCTCCTCCGTGTGCAGTCGGAGCAGTGGGTGAGAGAAGAGAGAAAACGAGAGAGAGAGAGAGAGGGTCGCGGCGGCGAATGAGAAGGGAAGAGAGAGGAAGAAGAATAAAAAGAAAAGAAATTAGGAAATTTTTCTAATTTCTGAAAATTCAATTTTTGAGCCTAAAATAGACTAATTCAAAAAAATACGCAAAAATAGTCGAAACGATCCTCTCAAAGAGTACATCGCAACTGTAGCGTCCTCGAGTCGATGAACTGAGAAATAAACTCACCACATGGTTCCATTACTTGTACGAGAGAAAAATTCACGTGGATCGTAAAACTCAACTCAGGACCTACAAAAGCGATCCGAAACTCCCCGAAAAGGATCCGAAAGATCCAATAAGAATCCAGGGTATTACAGACCCTCTCGAGCCTTCACCCCCCATTGATAGTGAGCCCACCCCTTTCCGTCCCACAGCCTCGAGAGCACCGCGCGAGCACATTGAGAGGATGCTGGATGAGCAGGTGACAGCTACACGAAGCAGGGTGTACCAGCGCTACCTTGTCCGCTGGCGGGACCGTCCACCATCTGATGATTCCTGGATCAGCCGGGAAGATCTCCAGCGCCTCGATCCAGATCTGCTGGAGCACTACCAGAACAATGTCCCACCTTGCTCGATGGAGTCGAGTTCCAGCTACCCCGGTAGGGTTGGTGGGGACACCACTGGACCAGTCACACACAGCCGACGCCGCACTGCCCCAACACCACCGAGCTTGTGGCTCGGAGACTCAGCTTCTTGAAGACTTGGCATCCTGAATATTTATTTGTGTGTATTGAGTATGTATTTTATTTTGTATTGTGTGTATCATACATGTATTGCTACATGTATTATTTGCTTTTATTTTATTAGGCCAAATATTCTATTATTTTATATTTTATTTGGCCAAGTCAAAAGTTTGTTGGTGTAGTTTGTTTTATTATGCTAGGACATGGATGCCATTAGTTAAAAAGACTAAGGGCATGATTGTCCAAGTATAATAGCCTTTCTTATATAAAGGGGCATAGTGTGTAAGGTTTTCATATGAAAGATTGAAGAAAAGAAAGCTTGTATGTGAGAGAGTTTTCTCTTGCCCCCTTCCCTTCCCTTTTAGCTCTTTGTGAGATTTGAGAGATTGCCCGGTGAGAGACCGTCCGGTGTGAGATCGAGCTGCGTGAGGTAGTGGTTATCCCATCCTGTCCGCGTCACCGGAGTGCCGTCGATCCTTTCCATGACGTCGCCGCGTCACCACGGGCTTGACAGGCTCTACAGCCCTGCTGGCTCGCTTGGCGTGGCGCTTTCTTCCTCGGCTCGTATTACCCCTAGAGGCTGACCCTCCCGATATGATGTTGATGTGGATCCCTCGGGGGTGGTTGTCGATCTCTTCGGAGGGGTCTGGCGGGGTGTCCCAACGCTCGGCTACATATTGGGCCAATTGCCCATGACAGATGAAACTTTCAATCTCATCCTTGAGCTATTGGTAATCACCAGTGTGATGGCTGTGATCGTCGTGGAACTGGCAGTGCTTTTGGTAGTTGCGATGGCATGGGTCAGCCTTCATCGGCACGGGCTGATGAAGCAAACTCGAGTCCCTGATGTTCCGAAAAATCTCATAAATGGGAGTAGTCAGCGGGGTTTACTGCTCAAACTTCTTGGGAGGTTCCTTTCGGTCAACCTCATTGTTCCTCCGCTTTCCTTGGCCTGAGGATTGCTCAGACGGGTGCTTCCTCTCCCCTCCTTCCCTTGGCCGAGAGGATCCCGACAGGCAGTGAGAACCTCCTTGCACTCTGTATGATGTAGAGCCAAGGTCACAAGGTCGGCAAGGGTGGCGGGGGAATGGAGCACCAATTCTCGTCAGAGTCCTTCATCATGGGTTCCCTTGGTCAGCGTGGTGATGGCGGAGGCGACATCAAGGCGGGGGATGCACAAGGCCTCTGCTTTGAAATGGTTAACATAGGCCTGCATCTTTTCCCATGGGGCCTATTTGAGTGCCAACAGCCCCGCGATTGACCTTGGGGGTCCGCTTCCGACGAAGCTCTCCTTAAATAATCGCCCAAACTATCGAAAGCTGGTGATGCTTCTGGGGGCGAGAGCTCAAAACTAGGCTTGAGCCCCTTGCACTAGGGTGGTGACGAAGGCTCGACACTTAACGGTGTCTGATGCCCCTTGTAGAGTCATCAGAGCATCAAAGCTATCAAAGTGGTCGATGTAGACACGCCGTTTTTGAGATTACCGTGAGTGAATCTCATATTACACTATGATACCCCAAGGTGGCCTTCACATTTTTAATTACTTTGGTGATTTTCTATATTTTTGATTTTTTTATATTTTTTTAAATTTTTTCGTGAAAAGTTTTAAACGTGTCAAGGACCCTAGACGCCTCACTTTGACGTGTCTAGGACCCTAGATGCCTTCTTCAGAAGGCTCGTGCATCGCGCACACGGCGCCACTCCGGCCATTTAGTTTGACGTTTCGAAAAAAATCCAATCCTAAAGATGTCTTGCCGACCAGATGCGCCTTTCGAGAGTAACGGTTACGCGCCGAAACCACGCGCTTTCTCCACTATCGACGACGTTCGACGGCGATTCGGTGGACAAAGATAGGCGCGTCCGGGGTCCTGGACGCCTCAAGCTTGAGGCATCCAAGAGGTTGGACGTCTCAATGAAATAAAATTATAAAAAAAATAATAGAGGTGTCCAAGGTCTTGGACGCCTCAACATGGAGGCGTCCAGGGTCTTGGACGTCTCAATAAGTTTTCCTCTATAAATAGAGGACCCCCTCCCTCGAAGGGAGAGATCTTTAGATCCGACAGAGGAAAGAGAGACTCTGCCGAATCCCATTCCTAACCTGTGGACTTTTGCAGGAGGAGGTTCTACCGGATTCCTGGGTGCCCGCGCTCGCGAGAGGAAGGCTAACTCTGCCCATCGTGCTTCCACGTCATCCCTACGCTACCGAAGCTCCGCCGGATCCCGCCATCTGCATCTTCAATAAGCCATTCTCTCCCACTCTCTTTTGTCGTTTCCGTTGCATACATCATCCCATCATCTATCATCTCGCTTCATAAGAGAGATCCGTTTATGCACGTTTGCATGATCTTCCATCCATCATAATATTTTTCTCCTACTCGTGTCCGAGAGGGTGAAAATAACATCAACCAGGTGTGTGTCTCGCCATGATTTCATCATTTTTCATCACAAGGGACTAATACTACACTGCCATTTTTTTGATTCACTTGTTATCTATCTGTTTTCTCTTTTGTAAGGGTAACCAAGGAAAGCCATCTCCATCGGCCGGCCAAAGGGAGAGGAAGAAGCAACTCGCCATTTCCTGCTTTTGAGGTAAGTGCGATCATTCTTCTTATTTTGGGGTCTCCGGCCCCTGACGATCACATCTATATTCTCGGGGCCGCGGCGAGTCACTTCCCGCAATGACCGTTTAAATTTCTGTCATTTATATCCTGTGTTATCCTTATATCTTCTATATTCTCGAGGTAGCGACTAGTCACTTCCCGCAATGGCGGTTTAAATTTCTGTCATTTATATCCTGTGTTATTCTCATATCTTCTATATTCTCGAGGCCGTGGCGAGTCACTTCCCGCAATAGCCATTTAAATTTCTGTCATTTATATCCTATGTTATTCTTATATCTTTTATATCTTCGAGGCCGCGGCGAGTCACTTCCCGCAATGGCCGTTTAAATTTCTGTCATTTATATCATGTGTTATTCTTATATCTTCTATATCTTCGAGGTCGCGGCGAGTCACTTCCCGCAATGGCCGTTTAAATTTCTGTCATTTATATCCTGTGCTACTCTCATATCTTCTCATATTTTCGAGGCCGCGGCGAGTCACTTCCCGCTATGGCCATTTAAATCACTGTCATTTAAATTCTGCACCATTCCCATCCCCCGAGGTCACGGAGAGTCATTTTCCGCTATGGCCGCTTAATCCCCATATCTTATTTCGCTGTATCTATTCTGCACACCAAGCCGGAGCAATCTCCCATGGTGGTTCCTCTACTTCTTTCTCTCTTTTTTCTGTGTCGCAGCAAAACGAGCCCGCGCTCTCCGCTCGCCGCCGTATTTCACATGACGTCACTTACATCTTGGTGATCACGGTGGGACGAACTTTCGCTTTCTCTTGGTTACTCTTACAATCTTGGCATTGATGTGTGCTCCTCCACCTTTGCGCCCTCGCGCGCTCCAGTTGTGCTCACTATAGCACTTTCAGTTCTTATCCCTCGTGCATCTCGTGCACTTCACCCCTAATCCCTTATGGTTCCATGAGGTTTACATTATTATCTCTCTTGGGTGTTGATTATACCTTTGCTATCTCTGTTATTTTTGTTATGTTCAGTATATCTGTTCAGCACTTCATTGCATACATCCACCCCTTTTCTATTTTTTTATTTTTTTCTAAGGATCACCCTTTCTCGGTGAAGGAAGGACTCTCCGTTCGAGAATTCCTCTCGACAGACTAGGATCTCCTCCATCGGGACCTCTGTAAGTCCCCGACAGCGAAGGATTCCCTCTTCGTTCACTGGGCTGGTTGTACCATTAAAGTTCCCGGGAGTTAGTTGACCCATTCATTGTGAGACGAGTGACCCTAGTTGACACGACGGTGAAACAAAGTTAATCAGGGTCCTTCCTTTTGTGTGAACTTCAGATTTGGTTAAAAATAAAAAAATATATAAACGAAAACAAAAAAAAGGGCGTAAAGGTACCTACTTGTTTGATAATCTCTGCTATCTGTTTGTTGGTGCATGTTTTTACGTTCCGAAAGAACTTTGAAAATGGCCCACGAGTCTTTTGAGGAGAACCACCCTGGCCGTGGTCAGTCAGTCGAGCCGCGTGTCCATGCTATGGACTCGGGCCCGTCCTATGAGCCCTCACATGAGGTGCAGGTTATCACAGGGGACACATCCCCACCACAGGACATCTCCTCTTTGCTAGGTGTCCTCGCCAACATGGAGCTCACCTTTGAGTAGCTCCTAGCCTTTAAGGCCATTCTGAAAGGGAAATCTATTTCTCCCACCCCCCAAGAGTCAATTCCAGCCATCGCACCCCTCCAAGAGTCGGTGTAGGCCATCCCATCTCCTTCACCGGTGCAAGCCATCTCTTCTCCCTCACTTCAAGGGCAGGCAAGCCAACAACCTCCCCCGTTCCAATTCCCTTCACAATCTCAAACCCCTGCCATTCCTCACACGCCACTCCAGCCAGGGCTAGCTGCCGACGGCCCGACAGCTCCCTCCTATTCGGGGTTTCCTCCTCAGGTCTCTGGGAGACATCTCCCTCACCAATGGCAGGTGCCACCTTCACCTCCCGAGGAGCTCGCCCAGTCACTCCTTAACAGGTTCAATAGAATGGACGAACAATTTCAGAATTTAAGGAAAATGGTGGACGTAAAATCCACCCTGGAGGTTACTTTGCCAATCCTTCCGGTGATCCATCTTCCTTCCTCCGAAATGCCTACGTACCGCAAGTACAATGGCATTGGCAACCCCTTTATTCACCTCAAGGACTTCATGTATGAATCCTCCTATTGGCAAAATGATTAGAGATCCCTGGCATACCTCTTTCGGAGATCATTGGACGGTCCTGCGCTAGAATGATTCTATTCTTTGGAGCCCGGCGAGGCCGCAAATTTTGATACAGTGCAAAGAAGATTCTTGCAAAAGTATCGGGATAGGGTTGGTCCCTCTCTTTCCATTACCGACCTAGTAGCCGAGAAAATAAGGCCCGATGAAGATTTTATCTGTTATGCTGACAGATGGAGGTCTCTGGCAGAAAGGATAAGAGATACCCTCTCAGAGCCTGAACAAGTAAAAATGATTGTGTCCAATGCAACCCCACAGTTCAGGCATGTCCTGGCCATGAACAAGCTCACTACAATAGAAGAGCTCTATGAAAGGGCCCGGTATATCCAAACACAGTTAAAAGATTCTCCCACTATGCACATGTTTGAGCCGCCAAAGCCCAAGGTGGTCAGAAAGACAGGCACTGGTGTCCCAAGTGGAGCGACAGAAGGGGTCGTAACAAATGAGCAAGTGAGTGTAGTCAACAACGCAAACTATGCAGCCAACCCAAGGCCTCCACAAATGCCCCGACTTCCCCTCCAGCAAGGTCCTTTCCCCTCTCGTCCTCCACCCCAAAACAATCCACCCCAGAACAATATGTCTCAACCATTTCAACCCCAGGAATAACCCCGACCCCAGCAACAATAACCACCACCTCAGTACCACCAAGTTCCACCCCCAGGGAATTACGCCCCCCCACATCAACAAAGGAGGCCGATTGGCCCCAAGAGAGCCTATTACCCACCATTGCCAGAAACTTTGGCAGATATTTTTAGCGCCCTCATGACCTCAAACACACTCATCCTACCCAGGGAAAGGCTCGCGTGGCCCTCGAATGTTGATACCTCCTAATACTGCGTCTACCACAGGCAACCAGGACACACAGTGGAGAACCGCTTCCAGTTTAAAGATTACATCTACGATATGAATGATGAAGGCGGAATTGACTGGGATGAAATGAGGTGATACATCACCACTCTCAAAGCCAGGAGAGCTCCTCCTGGGCCACAGTTTCAACAAAAACAACAGCTACAACAGCAGCCGTAGCTACAACCACAACAACAACAACAACAGCCTCAGCATGCCCAAGCACAACAACCCAACATGGGCATAATCCAGAATCCATTACCGGAGCACCAACAACCCAATCACCAGGTCAACCCCATCTCCTCCTTCCCAGAAGTCGGGAGAGAACAGGGTTGGCACCCAGAAAGTACCTCTGTTCTTGCTGCCGTCAACCCTATCGTCAGGCAACCCCCTCGCCTTGCCCGGGTAGCAACTCTCTCTCATTAACCCACATCACAACCTATAGCGCGGCCTTCACCATTTCTACAGCCATCACGCCCTCTCATCCGCACCCTTCCCACTAACCCGCCAATGACCTATCAGCCAACGACCTCCACTATGCCCTCACACCCTCTCATCTTCTCTCACCCCTCCATTTTGCCATCCACCCCTACTACACCTACACTTATGCCTTCCAAACCTCTTATCATCCGCCAACCGTACGTACCACACCTACCTCCACCATGCCTCCACTAACGCCCTCAAAACCACTCATCACCCACCATCCATCTCAGAACCATTGTCCGTCTCGGGCCTTGTCCACTTCCACTTTACCTCCGCCTCCACCTTCCAAGCCCCTTATCCTCCATAGCCCACATGAGATCCCCTCAACCTCCACCAAGCCTCCACCTAACAAACCCCTCATCAGAATCCCTGCTCCCATCATCACCCCTGCTCCATCAACCATTCCTCCACCGCTACCCCTCAAACTAGGCATGTCAACGGATACGGATATTATTCGGATCCGCTTCGAATTCGAATCTGTATTAGCGGATAATATTTGAATTCATATTCGTTTTTTTGGATACGGATAATATCCGAATTCGAATCGGAGCGGATACGGATATTATAATATTCGCTTCGAAAAATATCCGTTCGAAATATTATATATCATATAATACATATTTTTAAATAATATATTATAAAATAAATAATATTGTAGAGAAATTTAGACATTTTATACTTGTATTTTAATTTAGAATTTATTTTATATATTTTTGACATTTTATAGTTATATTTTATATACTTTTAACATTTTATAATTGTATTTATATACTTTTGAATTCGAATCGGATAATTCAAATTTTAAAACGGAGCGGATACGGATAGTCATATATTCGCTTCGTATCCGAATTCAAATCGGAGCGGATCAAAATCGGATAATTCGAATTTTAAAACGGAGCGGATATGGATAGTCATATATTCGCTCCGTATCCGCTCCGTTGACAGGCCTACCTCAAACCCCTGCTAGAACCCACATCTAACCCCATAGAGGTGCAAAAGCCGCAAGCAATGGTGCTCCGGAGTGGAAGGATTTTTCACAGGGTTTTCCCCCAGAACAGTCAGAACCCCGAGCAGTCTCAGCCAGAGAAGGACAATGGAGAGCAGCCAGAAAAGTCCATCCCTAGAACACAGTATGATTTGTTAAAACACCTGGACAAGACACCCGCTCGGATCTCCATCCTTGAGCTGCTTCAGAGATCCACATCCCATCAGGCAGCCTTAATGGAATACCTTCAAAGGGTCATGGTGAATGAGGACCTCCCTGTAGAGAAGATTTCGACTGTTCTGACGCCGATGGACACACAGCCGGCCATTGTGTTCCACAACCACGAGCTCGCCCCCAAGGAAGCTCGAAAGTATGCGTTGTGTGTTTCAATAAAAATCAATGGAGTGTCAATACACCCGTGTTTGGTGGACACGGATGCATCCATAAATGTGATCTCTATGAGCACCCTTCAATTATGTGAGGTCGGTGAGGAACAGATAAGACCTTCCTCAATCACCTGTCACAGCTTATGACAATAGCAAAAGGCCACCACAGGGAATGATCATCCTGAAGGCAGTTATGTGAGGTCAGTCTCTACGGAATTCCATGTCCTCGACATGGATCCCACATTCAAGGCTATACTGGGTCGCCCCTATATTGAGGTCATGGATGCTGTGCCTTCCACCAACCACCAATGCCTAAAGTTTCCGTACAATGGGAGGATTATTAAAGAACTCAGTACACCTGTCCTTCATACAGTGGATGCTATTAATACCTCTCTGCCATCTGTTTGGCCGTCTCATCGGCCCATACTATCACTACTGGATGTGTGGGACCCACCCCGCATTCCGTTGACACCAAAGAAGCCACCCTCAATACCAACGTCACGTCTCCCTTCTCATTCTAAAGGGTGGGAGATAATGAGAAATATCGGCTATCAACAGGGCAAAGGCCTGGGCACGCAGCTACAAGGAAGGATGAAACCACCAAAGGAAAAAAGGTTGAGCCACAAGTTTGGCCTAGGTTTCAAAGGACCACTCGAGGCAGATGGGAAACCCCTCACATGGACCCTATCCTCTCATTTCAAGAAAGGGCACATTGTTCAGATGGGGGATCACCCGCAAGAAACACATGGGGGATCACATGTTGTATACTTGGCTGAAAAATGTTCAAGGGTCGCTAAGAAAGGCAAGATCAAAGATCCGGAATACGAATGGGGCAAATGGTTTGACATATAAGATATTTCCATTGCACTAGAAAGAATGTTATCACCCCTGCAGGAGGAAGGGCCGCCATTGATCTCTAAAATGCCAGGGGATATCACTACTGTTGCCAGAATTCCAAACCATCCTCGTCAAGAGGACTCTGTCACCGACGGATCTTCATCCGTCATCAACATTACCATCGACGGCTCATTAGCCGTCGTCTTCTCCATTCACTCACCTCAGCCTTCGTTGATGTCTTCTTCCTGGGCCAGACAATTGTCTGATGACCTTCCCAGGTCCCCTTCTCTACTTACGTACCTACGCGGGTTTCCCAACCCGCGCCAGGTTTTCAATCATGATCTGCTCTACTAGCCTCCCAACCCTTTAGCCATAATCACTTTTCCCCCTCCTCCGATTTCTTTTCATTGCTTTGTCATCAAAAATGAAAACAAAAAAAAACGTCAATTTTCAAACTCCTCAACAACACATCTTCGTTGAAGAAACCTCCTACATCTCCCACGAGTGCGTCCCGACCTACGGGCCACTCATCCAAGGTCCTATGAGCGACCTTTTCTACCCCTCCTCTGAGGGGTCCTTCCCTGTACATTCTTCGGTATCTTCTTTAGCTTCTTCGTCCGTAGGACAGCTCAGTCAACCTAGGAATAATGGGTCCAGGGTAGTATCCAAATGCAAATCCAAGGGTAAGCAGATCCATCGTCAATTCCTTCTAGATCAAGCCAGTAGGTGTCAAGCGTGCCTATCCATTCCTCAATTGCTAGAAAATCCCATCCAACTGCCAGAGATAGATTGTGAAGAGAATTGCACAATTGATGAAGGGTATGGAGTCTACGAGATCACAGATGAAGAATGCCCAATTGAAGAAGAAGAATATGAGGACGCGGCCAGTGCATATGCTAGTGGGATGAAGAGATTCGACGAGCCGTCAGCCGCCGTAGAAGAGTCCACCAAAGAAGTCAACTTGGGAACTGAGGAAGACCCTAGGATCGTCCTCATAAGTGATAATTTGCCATCATCTGAAGAAGAGGCATTAATTGAAGTTCTCAATGAGTATAAGGACACGTTTGCATGGAGCTACGAGGATATGTTGGGTCTGGATTCCACCTTGGTCGAACACCGCTTAACTCTAAAACTAGGGTCCGTCTCTGTAAAATAGAGGTTAAGGCATTTCCACCCTCAGATGGCTTTGAAAATGAAAGAAGAGGTCGACAAACTCCACAAAGCCAGGTTTATTAGAGTCGTTCTTTATCCTCAATGGGTGGTGAATATTTTCTCGGTCATGAAGAAGGATGGGAAAGTCAGGATTTGCATCGACTTCCGAGACCTTAACCACGCGTGTCCGAAAGATGATTTTCCCTTGTCTCACATTGATGTGTTAATCGACAACACGACAGGCTATGAAACCCTCTCATTTATGGATGGATTTTCAGGATATAATCAAATTCGTTTGGCAGAAGAGGATCAGGAGAAGACGTCATTCACTACACCTTGGGGAACATACTGTTACGTGGTCTTGCCGTTTGGATTGAAGAATGCTGGAGCTACTTACCAAAGAGCTATGATGGCCATATTTTATGACATGATGCATATACATCTGGAAGTGTATGTGGATGATTTATTGGTGAAATAAAGAACTAGGGAGGAACATCCGAGAGTCTTGGCTAAGGTGTTGTAGAGATCAAGGGAGTTCTAATTGAAAATGAACTCGAAGAAGTGTGTGTTTGGCATATCATCGGGTAAATTACTGGGTTTTATTGTGAGTAAAAGGGGGATTGAGATAGATCCTAACTAAGCTAAGGCCATCAGGGATATGCCGCCTCCCAGAAATTTGAGGGAAGTTCGAGGTTTAATTGGGAGGCTACAATTCATTCGTCGGTTTGTGTCTTAGTACTCGCAAATGTGTTGACCTTTCTACGAGTTGACCAAGCCAGGAGTAGAATTCCATTGTGATTCTAAATGCCAGAAAGCTTTTGAAGGGTTAAAGGAATACTTGGCTAATCCACCCGTTCTCATTCCACCCAAACCAGGAAAACATTTTATCCTTTATATCTCAGTCTTGGATGACTCCATGAGGGCCGTCCTCGCACAAGCCGATGAAGAAGGCAAAGAACGGGCAACCTATTACTTGTCCAAACTCCTTAATCCCTGTGAGCAGAAGTACACCACCATGAAGAAAACATGTGCTGCCCTCGTTTGGGTAGTGCAGAAACTGAAGCACTACTTCTTGGCTCATGAGGTCCATTTGATTGCCCGCATGAATCCTATCAAGTTCCTCCTGGAGAAATCTGTCCTTACTAATAGGCTAACACGCTGGCAGAGTTTTTTGTCTCAATTTGACATTATCTATATCCAGCAAAAGGTAATCAAAGGCTATGCTATAGCCGAGCATCTCGCTCACCATCCTCTCCCCAAGGTCGATCCTGTCCGATCAGAGTTTCCAGATGAGGAACTAATGTCCGTCACTCAATCCGATGAGCCAATGTGGACATTATATTTTGATGGAGCTCTGAATTCCTAAGGGAAGGGTATTGGCATTGTCCTTCTGACGCCTGAAGGCGTTACCATCCCAGAGGCGTTTCATCTCGCATTCCCAGTCACCAACAACATTGCCGAATATGAGGCTCTTCTAGCTGGTCTGGAGCTAGCCCATTCTTTCTATATTACCGAATTATGAGTCGTGGGCGATAACCAACTCATTCTCCGCCAGGTGCTTACCAAGTATCGCACCCTTGATCCCAAGCTCAAGCCTTATCAGGAGATGGTCTCCGCTTATGCCGAATTGTTCACCAAGCTGATCTTTGTCCATGTTCCTCATGAGCAGAACATTCTGGCCGATGCCCTCGCCTCCTTGGCATCATCTTTTAAATTCCCTTTAGGTGTTTGGTCTGAATCCATCGCCATCTACAAGCGTCTCGTCCCTGCTATTCAAGACCCTTACCTTTTAAGAATCAAAGAAAGAGTCTTACGAAAGGTTCGGGAGGGGGAAATTCTTGAGAAGATGGAAATCATGTTGGCATAATTTGAAGAAGAATTGACTGATGAGGAGAAACATTGGTTCTATGAAATTGTCAAATATTGTAAAGACCAGTCTTACACTGAAGAAGCCACCGCAGAAGATAAGAAAGCCATAAGGAGGGTGGCTCAGAAATACACCTTGGTTGGAGGTCTACTGTATAAGAGAAGCCTTACTGGTGTTCTTTTAAGATGTCTTGATGACAATGAGGTCTGGAAATGTGTAGAGGAAGCACACTCAGGTGTGTGCAGTGGCCATGTAAATAGCCAAATGCTCGCTAAGAAGATCATTCGGCAAGGCTTTTACTGGCCCACCATGGAAGATGATTGTGCTGTCTATGTCCGTAGGTGTGTCAAGTGTCAGCTTCACGCCGATATGATTCATTCCCCGTCTTCCTCACTTCATCCAATATCCTCCCCATGGCCTTTCTCTATGTGGACGTTCAACATCATTGGTCCCCTAGGCGATCCCAACTCCCTCACCAAGCAGAAATCCTTCATCCTCACTGCGACGGAGTACTTCACCAAATGGGCCGAGGCAGAAGCTTATGCGAAAATCAAGGCATCAACAGTGTGCAAGTTCATCATGAAGAACATCCTCACCAGGTTCGACATTCCAAGCATAATCGTCACCGATAATGGGCCACAGTTCATTTCTCAGGACCTTCAAGATCTCTGCAAAAGGTATGCAATCGCATTGCATCATTCATCACCTTATTATCCACAAGGCAATGGCCATGCGGAGGCCACCAACAAAACATTGATCAAAATCATAAAGAAAATCTGCGAGTCTAGTAAGTTCTCAGACTGGACATAAAAGTTTATCGAAGTTCTATGGGCCTATTGCACCTCAATCCGTACCCCCACCGGGCAAACTCCGTTTGCCCTTACCTATGGGATGGAAGCGGTAGTCCCGTACGAGACTCTGATTCCTTCTCTCCGGGTACAATTGGATAAGGAAGTTCCTCTCAACGAACGTCGTAATTCACTCCATGCCCAGTTGGAACTCATAGACGAGAAGCGGCTGGCCACTACCGAGCATGCACGTGTTTATCAAAATAGACTCGCTCGCTTTTACCAAAAGAAAGTCGTTGAGAGAAAATTTAGAGTTGGTGAGATGGTCGTAAAAAGAATTTTTGTCAAACCTAGAGGGCCGCGTTCTAAACTTCAACCCAATTGGGAAGGACCATTTATGGTTCAGGCTGCGTACCCCGGCAACGCCTACAAGTTAGTCAATGCCAAAGGGACCGAGTTATCCCACCCCTGGAACGGGCTTTATCTTAAGAAATACTACTCTTAGATAAGTGTAACAACTGGCATGGTACGAGGACCATTGGAGTCGAAAATTCACTCTTCAGTCTTTATAGCCTAACTCAGGGTTAACCTACGCATACTCCCATACCCCGCTTTTGGGATCAAACGAAGCGAAACTCGAGGGAAGCTCCAAAAAAAAAGAGAGAAAAAAAAGGAAAGAAAAAAGAAACAAAAAAAAGAGACGTCTGGTGTTCATTATGCAGTCAAGTCTTTGCATCTGTCCTTCATATTAGGATAGGACCCATTAAGGTTCGGTAGGTCTCGGGTCTTGGTCCGCCAGAACCATGGAGATTCCTGTCTGGTCATGTCGGCTTACGCCCACTAAAAGGAGACAACACACACACACATGCAGCTATTTTAGCAAAAAAGTTGGTAGTATTGCTTATTGTGAGGCTGTACTCGAAGGTCTCCAGGAAAGTCGTAATCTTTGTTCTCTTCTTTCTCGACCCAATGAGACAGCCGGCGCCCTTAAATGTTGAGCATAAAGGAACCAAAATACCATACCCTGAAGGCGAGAGTAGGATTCATCTCCTCGAACTCGAGGCAGGGCACAAGAAGAGGGTAGTGTCCCCGCAGGCATACAAGAGGGATTCCCACATATCGAATTATCATGTCTCCCTCAAAAAAAAAAGAAGAAGAAGAGGAGCCTGGTCGTGGCCGTGCCTGATTTCGACAAGCGAAAACCCCTTAAAACAAAGGCTAAATTCCACAAAGGGGCAACACAATCTTGTTCGAGGTTTGGTCCGAAGTCGCCCAAAAGGGAAAGGTCGAGTAGGTCCCGGTTAGCTCGTCGGGTTAACGGTTTTATCGGTCCTCTCGGAAGGTTTTTCCCACCATACTCTTCTTTCTCCCCTCAAAGATGAAAGCTCAGTGGAAATCCTAAAAGGCGCGCCCCGCTAGGCAAGCAACCTCATTTTAGCAAAACACACACGTAACTGTCTACTTTGAAAAGCAAAAGCCATAGTCGCGAAGGAGTCTTGGTGTTTCTGGCGGGTCAAGACCTCTATCTACCACCTCGGTGGATTCTTACTTTAACCTTAGGCTTAGGTCAATGCAAGCGCGTCACTGATAGGTGCGACGGCGTCTGATTCCGGGTCAGCATCGCGTGGTTGGCCGTTAGGGTTCCAGGGTGTTCCATCATATACCATCTAGAGTTGTGAGGAAATAGACCCGGGTCGAGCAAATCTTTTACCTCGAACACTCTTTCGATGTATCCTTACGGTCGGAAGCAACTGGGAGCCTAAGCATGGCATGACGGTTTTGTCATCATGTTAAGTCTTAACCGGCATGATTATCATTTGAGGAGTCTAAGGGTCCAAACCAATCTAGATGTACACACAGGATACCTGGGAGGTTAGTAAGAAACCCTGTCTTCATAAGAGTCAGGTGCCATAAGAATGGTCACCAGGAATTAGATATTAAAAAAAAAAATGAAGTGGCCCTCGGAAGATGCCGTCAGGTGAGTCCCCAAGTGGGAAATCTCTTGGAGCACGTTAACCCTATTTTGAGCCGCTTAAGAATGATTTAAACACCCCTGGTCCAAGAACCATGCCGATTGTAATAACAAGTGTCTTTCAAAAAAAATTTAGACAAAAAAAAACAAAACAAAAATAAAACAAATTTTTTTTTTGCATCCGTGTGATCTCATTTGTGTGCTACATTTTTACATTCTGTTCCCATTTGTGTGCCCGTATGTTACATTCATCATCTTTGCTCTTGCCTTAATTGATAAAGGCTTGGCCCCTTGACTCGTTATCAAAGCTAGTCTCAAAACAATCGCCCACCCTTTGAGCAAGGGGCCAAGTCAGAACGGAAAAACTGACTTGTTTCATTAAGCCATGTGTACAGGATTGAAAAGCAGGAACGAAGGCATGAGATAAGAAACTGAACATTCCTTCCTTTATTTCCTTCTAAAAATTATACATTAAGTTCCGTCCTCTCTCTCAGTGTTACCCCTTCTCCACTCTCCAGGCAAGGAACCCTGGAGGGTGTTGCTAAACCATGCGAGGCGGTGCCTCTGCTACTCTGTATCCCTCTTCCCGTCTCTGCTCCCCGTCGATCGACATGGGTGGCAAAGAAGTTACTAACACGAAAGCCCTGCTCTAGTGCTCTTCGGTAGCGCTTTTCACCATCTCTCAGCCATTCTTCAGCAAGACCGAGGCTGGTTCGGAGTTCAACCAGTTGGGCCTCCATGGCCCTCTGCTCCTCCCTCTCAGCCAATCTGTCAGCTCTCTCTCTTTCGGTGACTCTTTCCCTTTCCGCACATTCTCTCTCTCTGTCCTCTCTTTCCAGCTGAAGGGTGATCCTCAGCTCCACAGCGTTCCGAGAAGAGCCATCCTCTGGACGATGCCACAACTCTTCCTCCAGTTTCGCTATTTTGACTTCTCCCTGTGCGGTACGGGCAAGTACATCTTGCATCTCCTTCGTTTGCCATGTCCGCCATTTTAGATGTATGGAGGCACGAATAAGTGAAATTCAATGGCAAGACTCTCACCTGTGTGGAGAGCATTCCTTTTGCCTCCGCGGCTCGCTGCGTAGCATGAGCAAGTTGCTCATGAAGCAAATCGAGTTCGGAAGTGGGGATCCATAAGCTAGAAGAGACACCATCTGCCCCCATTGCTGAGGAAGCCGCATCAAGCTGGGCGCGCTGCAACACACATAAGTTGGCATTGAGGGCCTAGCACCAGGAATACTTGTCTATGATCATGTGTATGCCGGCTTACCGAAGAACTCAAGGCTGCGCGAGTATCACGTAACTGCAGCTCCGTACCCATCAGGCGAGCTTGCAGGTTCGCTATCATGGTGTCGCGAGCATCCTGTGACCAGGGCATAAATTAACATAAAAAATAAAAAAATAAAAAAATATTTTTTTCACCTCCACAGTCCCCTCGGGATGGAGTCGCTCTGCATACATCGCCTTATAGAGGCGTAGATAATCCTCGCTGTCTTGAGCATGTGACTCCACGGGAGTGCTACCCCGTTGCTAGTCCTCATATTACTCGGGGAACCGCACTCTCCAATCAACGGAGGTTGCCGGCCCACGTGTCTTCTTCCCAACACGTGATGTTGTAGTCATGTCCACCTATTCTTGGGCGAGCCCTAGGGTCCTCATGGCCAATCGTAGACAAAGTGGCTTGATTTCGTTCAAACAGTGCATCCAGAGGTCGCATCCGAACCGGGCACGGCTAGTTATGACCCATAGCTGATCGGCATTGGTCATGCCCGCGTAAGGCCTCCAGACCACCTAGGTCAGGTCACACACATCTTCTTAATCATAATAAAAAAAAGATAATGAAATAATAACTACCATCACCGCGGGGAACTCTTGCAACTCATGTCGTAACACCATCAGCTGGTAGGATAGAGGGGCTGGGTTCGTGATGGGTTGCCACCGCCTCTCCAGCGGCACCACCATTGGGCGCCAATGACGAGCCTTTCCCATTGGGAGGTAATAATAGCTCCACAACTGCACCGTCATGTGTCATTAACATATCGATAAAAAAAAGAAAAGAAAAGGATATGGGGGATACCTGGATGAACGGCGTGAAACCACTCACTATTATCTCTCGGTCTGCTCTTTCAGATAGACCCGTAAATAGATGCGCCAGCATGGCTGCTCCCCAGGCGTATCGCCCCACTTTCTCAGGGTCTACCAGGAATTCTAAGAAGCGGCAATGAATGTTGTCTCCTTTCAAGCCCAGTAACAATTTCCCCAACAGAAAGAAGAGGAATCTCCTCAAATTCATGTTGGCTCTCTCCCAATCGCTCACATCTACGCAGTAGACGGCGCGGCATCCTCTTTCTGTCCTCTCCATGAACTCGTCCAAGGACTCATCATCACGGGAATGAACGCCAGTAAGCCCCAACGTCTCCATAATAGGCGTCTTGGCTACAGACCTGTTCTTACGATCATCTAGGTCCACTCCTAGTAACCTCTGAGCTGCCTCTCTGTAGTCGGAGTATGTGACACCAGTCAGCGTCTCGCCATCCACTTTTAGGCCCGTAATTCGGACCACATCTTTTAGGCTGGGCACTATGTGCCCCCAAGGCATCAAGAAGGCACGGCTCATTGGATCCCACCTTTCACGCAATGCCTGGACAAGAGCGAGGTCGAGCTTGATTGGCTCGATCCGGAGAAAGGCTCCAAGCCTCATCACATCTAGCCTGGCCTTCTAAAAATTCGGGAGACCTCTGTATGCTGCCACTACTAACTCCCATGAAATATGTGATTTCATCACACTCTGCGCATGCACAAGGAATGGAGAGGGGTTTTGTCAAAAGAGAAAAAGGAAGAAAGAACTAGAAGAAAAGGTAAGAAAACTCAGCTTACGAGTTGCGATTGGGTCCTCTCACTGAAGTGCCCTTCGAGGTCTGAGAGTTTCCTAGAACTGTTACCGCTGGACCTGCTCCTCTTCGAGGAATGAGAAGATTCGCCCTCCATTCCAACCTTAGAACTCTCAGTCCCTCCTTTTCCGTGGAAACTTGCACTCTTCGAGTTGGCTCTCGATGCCCCTGGGGAGAACGAAGGAGGAAAGAATTTATAGAAATGGGAGAAGTGCAAGCCAAAACTGCCTCTATCACCTTTAACGATAACCCTCGTGCTAAGGCACATTCCTTGCAGTCCCATGTGTCACTTCACCGCTCGCGCAGGGTAATTGATTGGATGGTGTGATATGACGACCCGCTCCCTACGCTGTTTAGGGATGCCCTGTCATGTTATAGAGGTCATCCGGAAAGGTTGAAAGATCGTCCGGGAGAAGGTGTTAGAGCCATCATTATTGACTTTGATAACAGATTCTCATGGAAAAATGGTCGCGGCGAGACGCGATTCTCCGTTTCACGGCCGAGTCTTGTCGAGCGCATCACATGGGAACAATATAAAGGAGCAGAGGCGTAAGGAAGAAGGAACGCGCAAGAGAACAAATAAGAAACATGAAACCAAATCACTCTATTCATAAGTCTACATAAACTGTCATAAACATCACAGTCATGAACATCGCAAGAGAGGAGGCGGGTCTACTAGCTCGCTAATTCTCGCCATCACCTTCACGCTCATCCCTCTAGGTGTCCCTCTCCTCTCCCCTAAGGTGAGGGTCCCTCAGGGGCCTTCTGTAGCTCCGTGAAGTAGTACGCGCCTCACCCCGCAACACTTGCTCAACAGCGGTGGCTCACTGCTACTCCCTTAGCGTGGCGAAGAAGCCACCTGCAGAAAGATGGCTAGATTGGCGGAGTCGCGCCCCGAACTCTCGTGCTCTTTCGTAACGCGTCTCTATGACTCCTAGCCTCTGCCCCATAACTCGAAGGCCTAGCTGGAGCTCCCTCACCTGGGCCTCTAAGGCCTTCCTCTCATACCGATCCTGCTGTTGCTCTGCCTTTCTTTCCTCCCTCTCCTTCTCCCTCTCCGCTCTCTCCCTCTCTGCTTCTCTCCTCGCCACATGGAGGAAGACCCTTAACTCCATGATGTCTGGAGCCGGCCTCTCTTCATCACGATGCCACAGCTCTGCTATGGTTGCTGCCTACGCATCACGCTCCTCTTCAGCCCGGGTCGCGCAGACCACTGCACTGGCAAGTTACTCCGGGAGGGAGGTAATCTCCAGAAAAAGAGCCTGAGAGCTGGAAGACCATCCGCTGGCCATCCCTGCCATCACTGCCTCCTGGGCACGCTGGAACAGACAAACAACAGCCATCAGCTAAGCCCCAAGATTTCAAAAATAATAATAATAATTAAAATTTAGGGCCCTTCTTTCACCTCTGTCTGCCTCCCGAGCTGAAGAGGCCTCACATGGCTCTCACTGCACTGCCGCAGGAAGTCGGCACTCTCCTGCACAGGCCCATCACCTTGCTGCCCGTCCTGGAGATGAGCATGGGGACGTATACGCCAGTCTTCAAGTTTCGCCTTGCCGCGCCTCTCTCCCCCAACGCGGCTCAGTTCATCCGCACTCGCCCACTCATCAGCCAAGCCCGGGATCCCTGTCATACCCTGCGCGTCAAAAGGAAGGGCCACATAAAAAGGGGGGGGGGGGAAGGGACGTCTCCTGTCGAAGACGCGTTCATCATTCAAGGGCAACACTCACCGAACCCTCTTCTCCCTCTCTACTTGTTCGCTACAAGACTAAACAAATTAAGAAGTGGAAATCGAGGAGCCTACCGGGCCTTGCTTGCCTCCCGCCATGCCATCGGGCCCCTCGGGGCCCTCGATAGCCAAAGGAAGCCATTCCTTTCCCACGGTAGCCTCTTCGTGCTCTTGCACAACCCTCCTCGAGCAAGGAGTTGTTCGCCCCCCTTTCCCTCCACCGCGGTTCGGCCCGCCATATTCCATAGATCAAGGGTGGGAGAAGACGAAGCAAGGGGAGAAGAAGGGTTGTTTGTAGGCGAGGTGAGGAAGAAGAAGGGCCGCTCGGTGTTTCAAATTTGAATTCGAAAGATTAGAACGCGTCTTCGCGCCTAGACGTCCAGAAAAACACAAAAAAATAAAAAAAAAATAAAAAAAACAAAACAAAAACAAAAAAAAGAGAAAGAAGAGAAAGAAAACATTTGCACACAATAACTTCACATTTATTTCATTAAAATAGCAGAGTGAGCTACATCAGGGGCTTAGACACTTTAGGCCTTAACTTCCCCAGTTCGGTTACATAAGCCCTCTACAGCTCGCATTCTTCCTCTACATGCACTAATGTCTTTCCCGGGATGCTCGTCTTCCACGACACTATATTTTTGTGGGTATACTAAATAGATTTTGATGATGACCAAACACTATATTTTTGTGTGAATTGAAATTGAGTTGTTCCAACATGAAAAGCTTTGGAAATGCACATCCTTGATGTAGACTTGGAGCTTTTAGAGGTACAAGAGTAACTTCGTCTGGTAAGGTTTTTGAACGTAAATTATAATGCTAAATCTAATTCAGAATGTATGTCTTTACAGGGCAAGGAACGTGCTTAAGGAACTCGAGGACGGTTGGTGAGATCGACTTCAACATATTGACTTTTGACTGTGTGGTTTGAAGTTCATTATTTTGATCTCAAGGGTTAAATTGGTTTAGAACTTATCTAAGTTTAAATGGTTTGAGTTTCATTCCCTCTCATGTTTTAAAAACCATCTTGAAACCCCTAGACTTGTTCTTGGACTTAATGGGTTTTTCAATCAACCTTTTGGATGTTATGGAACAAGGGTCGACCCATTGGGTCGACCCCTAGGTCCCCTGGTTCTGTAAACTTGGGTTTTTGGTCTCCAGTTGAAAGGGTCGACCCATTGGGTCAACCCCCATCCGCAAGGGTCGACCCCAAGGGTTGACCCCTTGTAACTTATTTTAAAACCCGGCGGGTTCCTTCACCATACCTGCAAGGGTCGACCCCAAGGGTCACCCCATTCACTCGAGGGTCGACCACAAGGGTCGATCCCTGAAAACTCTTTTCCAAACCCGCAAGGACAATCCCCGAGGGTCGACCCATTGGCCTAGAAACTTTAAAACTCTCACGAGGGTCGACCCCAAGGGTCGACCCTTTCAGTCTCGAACCCGAGCCGTGATTTTTGACTTGCGTGCACATGCACCAAGAGTCATACCAATCGAACCTAACCTCCCTAAATCATTCTAGGAATTGTGGATCTGGTCTCTAGGGTGTCTTTGAACGTTCCAAACTTTATATATATACATCTTATTGGGGTATGAAACCCTAAGTAGCAAGAGGCATCTAGAGTGTGTTATTTTTCTAACCCTTGTGAGTGCAGGTTCGCAGCAGCAGCTCCAGGGGCTTCTTCCACCTTGTTCTGACCCTGAAAGTGAAGGGAGGAAGCTTGAATCAAGCCTCTACATCATCCCCAACAGCAAGTTGCGTGGGATATCAAAGCTGCAACCTTGCCTGTGTGACATAGCTTCATTCTTCTTCAAGGATCGATCTTCCTCCTGCAGAAGCATTCAATTACCTTCAAAGAAGTGAAAGGAGGAGCCTCAACCACGATAAACAATTCTTCACTCTCCATTTTCTGAATCCTTTGCTTGAGCTTGTGCATTTGTTGTATATCTTAAATCAGATTCTTGTGTGTGGTGTTCGTGATCGGAAACACGAACGTGTGTGTGTGTATGTATGTTTGGTAGCCCAGATCGGGTGTCGCGTGTGTGTGTGTTTGCTGTTCTACACATCGTGTGTGTGTGTGGCTCACTTCATATTGGAGTCTTAATCCTCACGTGTGAGGGGTGGACGTAGGGGACACGGCAGTGTACCCGAACCACCTAAAAACTCCGTGTGTTACTGGTGGTTTGTTTTTCTAGATTCATTATCAAGTGGGCTTCACGGTGAGTTGAGCGTACACCATTTCATTTATCAAAAACCCACCTTTATCTACAATCATTCAAGTGAGATCATGATCGAGTAAGGTCTAGTGCTTATATGTTTACTTATCATTGTTTTCCTTGGAAGAAATTTTAATTGGCCAATCAATTCACCCCTCCCTCTTGATTGTCACCGTTTGGGACTCAACAATTGGTATCAGAGCTTTGGTCTCTGTTTCACTCAACCACACGGTTGTAGAGTAGATCCCTCCTTATGGCAAACAAGGGGATGATGCCCGAAGGGCATTCGATCCAAAGAATCCCGTTCTTTGATGGATCAAACTACCCTTATTGGAAGAACAAAATGTATATTTTTCTACGAGCCCAAGACTATGACGTGTGGCGCGTCATAACCAAGGGTCCGTATACTCTGTCTCAAAATGAGGATGAGTGGGATGATGAGGATATAAAGAAGTGTTCAGCAAATTTTAAAGCCATGAATATAATACAATGTGCCATTCATCCTAATGAATACTCACATATTTCAATGTGTTCTTCTACGCAGGAGATGTGGAACAAGCTGCGGTTGATCTATGAAGGAACATCGGAAGTAAAGGAAATCAAGGCGAATCTGCTAGTCCGGGATTATGAGTTATTTATGATGAAACCAGAAGAGTCCATTTCTGATATGTTTGCAAGATTGACAGAAATCACGAATGGATTAAAGGGTCTTGGTAAAGAGTATTCCGACAAGGAACTCGTCAGAAAGGTACTGAGATCCTTGTCATCACAATGGCACACAAAGGCCACTGTAATCGAGGACTCAAAGGATCTCAGCACTTTAAAATTAGACGAGCTAATTGGCTCCTTGATGACTTACGAAATCAACATCAAGAGGAGCGAGGAGGACCATAAAAAGAAGAAGGTAGTCACACCTTTGGCTCTAAAAGTGAATCCATAAGAATCAGAGGGCAGTGATAATGATTCCACCAGCAACACTGAAGATGAGGAGCTGGTTGCCATGATCATATGAAGAGGAAGAAGATTCATCAAAGGAACAAGAAAGTTTGACAGCCAATTCAGAAAAGGACCAAGGAAGCAAGGTCCTAATAGAGGTGAAAGTAGTAAGAAGGAAGAAGTTATTTGCTACGAATGCAAGAAACCCGGTCATATGCGGGGTGAGTGCCCCGATCTGATGAAAAAGTTCAAGAAAGGAAGGTTCAAGAAGCCAAAGGCCATGGTGGCCACATGGAGTGATGAAGATGAGGAAGAGTCGGCTAATGAAGATGAACTGGATGAGCTGGTTCAGAATTTATGTTTCATGGCAAATGAAGATGACGCCAATGAGGTAAATTCTGAAATCGAATCTCTTACATGTGAACAATGGCAGATTGCTTATGAGTCTGTGTATGAAAAATACAAAAAATTTAGATCTGAAAATAGAAATCTGAAAAAGAAAATTGATCATTTTGTGCATGCTGTAAAGTCTTGTGAAAATTGTCATGTGTTGAAATCTGAAACTGAGAAGTTGATAAATGAGAAGGAAATTCTTGTGTCCAAAAATGAATTGCTTGAAGAAGAGATTTCATGCATGAGAGAGGAGCAAAATACTCTAAGTAAAATGCATGATGATTTGAAAAATAATCTGGAACAAGAAAAGTTTGAAAGCATGGCATGCAATCAAGCAAAAGAAAAGGTCGAAAATCAAGTCTATTCTCTAATACATGAAAATCATGAGTTGAAGGATGCTATTGCCATTTTTGAAAAAGGAAAAACTTTACAATCTGAAAAATATTCAACTCATATGCCTCCTAGAAGTTCATCTCCATCCACGTCAAAAACTCATGTGCATAATTCATTCCTGAATAAAGGAAAGAAAAGAAACAGGGATAGAGCCATTCCATGCTTTTATTATGGAAGATTAGGCCATGACATGTATGATTGTAGAATTCTAAAATTTGATGATGAAAGCTTTGCTAGAATGAGAAATAGATCATACATATTTCATGTTTCTAACCATCATGGATCCAAGCTTGCTTGGGTACCAAAATCTGCATAAGTACATTTGTTGTGATCGCAGGTCTGCTTGAGAGCTCAAAGGAATAGGTGGTATTTGGACAGTGGATGCTCTCGGCACATGACGGAAAATAAAGAATTGTTTGCGGACCTGCATGAAAAGGATGGTGGAACATTGACATTTGATGGTAAGGACAAAGGTAAAATTATTGGAGAAGGTAAGATAGGTAAGAATCAAAATCATGCCATTGAGAATGTCTTGTTTGTGAAAGGGTTGCATCATAATCTTTTGAGTATAAGTCAACTTTGTGATAAAGGATGTAACGTGATTTTTGATTCTAACTACTGCACCGTTATGAATAAAAATACTCATGAGATAAAGTTCATTGGTCTTAGACATAACAATGTATATATGATTGATTTGGATGAAACCTCTCATAAAAATCTGTGTTTGGTTGCAAGGAATAATGATGATGCTTGGCTTTGGCATCGCCGACTTGGGCATGCTAGTTTTAATGTTTTGCTAAAACTGTCTCGAAATGATTTGGTTGTTGGATTGCCTAAGCTGAAGGTTACTGATGAAAGAGTCTGTGGGGCGTGCAGCATGGGTAAGCAAACAAGGACATCATTCAAGTGCAAGAATGATGTAACTACATCAAGGCCCCTTGAGTTAATCCACATTGACCTATTTGGACCAAGCAGAACACATAGCTTGGGTGGTAAATTGTATGGCTTTGTCATTGTGGATGATTACTCAAGATTTTGTTGGGTTTACTTCCTTTCACATAAAAATGATGTCCTGACAGAATTTGAAGCATTTTACAGGGTAGTCCAAAATGAAAAGGGGTGTTGCATCAAGGCCGTGCGGAGCGATCACGGTAAGGAATTTGATAACCATGAGTTCAGTAACTTTTGCAGGGCTCAAGGCTATACGTATGACTTCTCCGCACCAAGAACCCCCGAACAGAATGGTGTTGTTGAAAGGAAGAACATGACGTTAATTGAGATGGCAAGAACCATGCTAAACGAGAACAATTTGTCGAGGTAATTTTGGGCTGAAGTAGTGAACACTACTTGCTACATTGTCAATCGCGTCATGGTAAGACCACTGTTAAAGAAAACCCCTTATGAGTTGTACCGAGGTAAGAAGCCAAACATTTCCTATCTTAGACCGTTCGGCTCAGTTTGTTACATTCACAATAATGGTAAGGTGGACCTGGCTAAATTTGACCCCAAAAGTGACAAAGGTATATTTCTTGGATACTCTCTTAGCTCAAGAGCTTATCGAGTGTATAACTTGAGAACTCTTGTAGTTGAGGAAAGCCCCCATGTCATCATTGATGAATCATCTTTTAAAAGCACTAATGAAAAATCTGTTTTGCAGGATGATGAATTGAATGACGGTAATATCAAGATGATGGAAAGAAAAATTGAAAAATAAGAAGTAAAAGAACCACAAGAAGATGATGCAAATCCGAAAGATCAGTTGGAACAGCAGCTTCCAAGGCAATGGACTTTCGAAAAGGACCATCCGCCGGAGAATGTGATCGGCAATGTTGAAGATGGAACAAGAACACGAGCCTCTTTCAGGGAAGTTGAAAATCAGAACTATATTGCCTTACTTTCTCAATTTGAACCTCACTCTATTGAAGAGGCCTTGAAGGATGAGTCTTGGATCATGGCTATGCAAGAAGAACTACACCAATTCCAAAGGAACAAAGTATGGTTCCTCATGCCATGTCCTAGAAACCACTCAGTGATTGGAACAAAGTGGGTTTTTCGAAACAAAATAAACGATCAAGGAGTGGTAACTAGGAATAAGGCCAGGCTAGTAGCTAAAGACTATAGCCAAGAGCTTGTGATTGACTTTGATGAGTCTTTTGCTCCCGTAGCAAGACTTGAGGCAGTGAGAGTTTTATTAGCATTTGCATGTTGCAACAATATTAAACTATTTCAAATGGATGTTAAGAGTGCATTTTTGAATGGCTATATCCAGGAGGACGTGTATGTGGAGCAACCACGGGGGTTTGAGGACACGAAGCATCCAGACCATGTGTACAAGCTAGACAAGGCACTCTGCGGTCTGAAACAAGCACCCCGGGCATGGTATGAACGGTTAAGTGATTTCCTCATTCAAAATGGATTCAAACGAGGTAATATTGATCAAACCCTTTTAACAAAGTTGAACGGTAAGAAAGTCTTAATTGTTCAAGTTTACGTGGATGATATTATTTTTGGCTCCACCAAAGATGCTCTCAGTAAAGACTTTGCCAAATTGATGCAAAGTGAGTTTGAAATGAGTCTTATGGGAGAGCTGACATTCTTCTTGCGATTGCAGGTCATACAGACGGTTGATGGTATGTTCATACATAAGAAGAAGTATGCATTGGAGCTGCTGAAAAAGTTCAACTTGACCTCTACCAAACCACAACCAACTCCCATGTCCACCTCAATAAAAATTGATCAAGATGAATCAGGTAAATCCGTAGATCAAAAACTCTTCAGAAGCATGATAGGTTCCTTGTTGTATTTAACTGCCAGCAGGCCCGACATTCAATTTGATGTGTGTTTGTGTGCACGATTTCAGTCCAATCCAAAAGAATCACACATGTCGGCTGTTAAATGAATTTTCAGATATATTGCTGGTTCAAGTAATTTAGGATTGTGGTTTCCGCGTAATTCGAGTCTTGATTTAATTGCTTATTCCGATGCCGATTATGCGGGTTGTAAAGTGGATCGGAAAAGCACTAGCCGGTATTGCCAATTTCTTGGAGGATGCGTGGTCTCATGGGCCTCCAAGAAATAAAACTCAGTGGCTCTATCAACCGTCGAAGCCGAATATGTGGCTGTCGAGAGTTGCGTTGCCCAGGTGCTATGGATCCAACAACAAATGATTGATTATGACATTTCCTTCAAAAACACTTCCATCTTGTGTGACAACACTTCAGCCATAAACTTGTCAAAGAACCCAGTCCATCACTCTCGCACAAAGCATATTGAGATTAGACATCATTTTCTCAGGGATCATGTGAGCAAGGGTGATGTAGAAATCATGTTCATTGAAACAGACCAACAAATTGCCGACATTTTCACCAAACCTCTAAGTGAAGATAAATTCATAACATTTAGTAGAGAATTAGGGGTTTGTAGGATAGACGAGTCTAAGTCTTGATCAGTTGCATATCTATGTATATACGTCAAAGCATAGCATGCATTTGCATTAGTATGGTGCATAGTTGAATTTTCCCTTGTCATGCATGTGCATTATGATTGCTTGAAAAACAAAAAAATGTATATTTATGTATGAAAAATCATGATTGCATGTCTTGCATGTCTTTTATTTATAGAATACAACCATGTCATTGTAATTTCTATGGCCGATATTTCCTTGAGTTCTTTAAATGCCAACAAGAGAGCATAATCCCTCATAATCTAAAATTTGGAGACGTTAGATTATGAACGTCTACTATGATCCTAGATCTTCTTGAAATAAGTTCCTCAATGCATTAACCCATAAAATAACTCCAATTCCTGATTGCAACATGATATTATCATTGGGGATTCGAGCCACATCATTTTTTCCCTTCCCTTTCACTTAAATATTTTTTGGTGAAAAACAGTGGAAGGGTCGACCCCAAGGGTTGACCCACGCAGAAGGGACGACCCCAAGGGTCGACCCTCGCGATAGCGGATCCTGTCTGGGGCCGGGGTGAAAGGGGTCGACCCATTGGGTCGACCCGTTACGGTCGGGCGGCGTCCGCCGCATCCGAACCGCCCTAAAAAGGGGTGGAAACCCTAGGTTTCCCCCTTCCCATCTCCTAAAACCCCCAAAGCCCCCTTTTAGCCCTAGCCACCACTCCTTTCATGCCCTCAAATCCCCTCTTGGTACCCACATGCTCAAGCCCTAGCCACGGCTCTCTCGGTGGCGTCCCGCGCACAAATCCTTCCGAGCGATTCCAACGCGTCTTCCTTGAGCTTCACTCCCACCGAGGTATGTTCTTGATGTGTGGAGGATCATAAATCTATGTGGATAGCATTCCTCTCTCGTTGAACCATCTAGATCTACACCCTCATCAACCGGTTCCTTCGGTCTATGTTTAGATGGCCCCAAAGAGGCGTTCTTCTCGCAGCGGAGGGGAGTCTAGTGCGGCCATGGCACGTCGTGGTAGGGAGGCCGCATACGGCAGAGGATCTGCGCCTTTGAGCAAGGTCTTGGACAGAAAGGTACTCCGACCTCGAGCGGTATCATTTGCCAACCTTAATCTCCATCTTCCGAGTTTAGTGGATGTTCTTTGCAGTCAGCCAAATTTGGACTTCTTCATGTCTGAACATCGACGCATTTATCCGAATTTGGTGCATCAATTTTATAGCAACTTAACCATGTCTGGGGAACATCCGATTACTGTGGTAAATGGCAAACGGGTTATACTCTCCATCGAATTTTTAGGAGTGGCATTTAATCTCCCTCATGAAGGCTTTACATTTGGAGATATTGTGGTTCCTGAAGAAACTGTTTATCAAATGATGACATCTGAAGAAAAAGGTGAAAATTCTCTTGCTGGGTTAAACGCCAATCATTTTCCTCCCCTGCAGCATATATTACACAGGATGATCACTACTATCCTGCTCCCAAGAGGAGGAGGCCATGACAAAGTGACAAAGATCCATATGTTCTTATTTTACTATCTCTTGGGTGGTATTCCAGTTAATTTCCCAGCTATGTTTTTAGCACATATGTGTAACATCATGAAGCACAAGAATAGAACTCTTCCATATGCCGCCGCACTTTCTGCTATATTTGCACACATGGACATAAACCTCTCTAAAGAATCTTCGCAAACCATTAGAGAGGCTGATATATTTACTGTTCATTCTATTTGTCATAATATGGGCTATGAACTGCGAGATGGTAACTTGGTCCAGACATTGAAAAGTGTTGCACATGAAATCAGTTCTGAGGAGGAGGATGACGATGATGCACAGGCCGGTGTGCAACAACCACATATTCCTGTTGAGGACATGCCTTTCGAGGCGGTTCAGCTGCTCATGGACCGTTTGGATACTATTGATGATCGTTTAGACAATTATGGGGAGACTATGGAGGCTATGCAACATGCTCTCGTTGATCTGAAGCTATCTCATCAAGAGCACTCTCAGTATGTTACCGATACTTTGGCTAATCAATCCCACATACTTGAAGAAGTCTTGGAGTATATTGTTGTGCCCCTTAGGCACAAGCATATGATATTTTGTTTTGATGATAGCAACACAGTGACAGTGACAGTGACAGTGAGCCATTCATTGTGTTTAGTGTACATGCATTACTGCTAGTTACTGCGTATGCAAACACTTGGTCGATGCATTGCATTCTGTCAGATATCAAGTCTATAGATCCATTGCTTCAGTTCAATATCTGCTATGTGCATACATTGCATCGGTGCATTGTAAGTCTATATATCGTGTGCTTCTCGTATTTAAAGTCTGTACAGCCCTTGCTTAGCAAGTCTGTACATCGTCCAGTTGCTCACGATGTCTTGGTTAAAGTCTGTACATTCTTCAGGTGCATCATCTCAGCAAGTCTATACATTGGACTTGAGCATATAGGAAGTCTATACATCGTCCAGTGCATTGCATGCATCGTTCATGAAGTCTGTACATCAGACTTGTCCACATCAGCTAAGTCTATACATCCCCGGCGGTTCATGCATCAATTAGCAAAGTCTGTACAGCCTTTTGCATTGCACTTAAAGTCTATACACTGGCAAGTTTGTACATCGGCTTGTTCATGCATTCATCTCAAGTATGTACATCCACCAGCTAAACTGAGCAAAGTCTATACATCCGATAGTTTAGCTCGAGGCTAAGTCTGTACAGCCAGTGCATATGTTAAGTCTATACATTGCATCTTCACCTACGTTCTGTTCAGCAAGTCTGTACATTGGGCTATCACACAAAGTCTATACATCACCAAGTATGCACATGCAAGTAAAGTCTGTACAGTGTCTAGCGTCTTACCATAAAGTCTATGCATCGGCCAGGCAAGTCTGTACATCGCATCGTCTCATGCAGTGTCTCATGCAAGTCTATATATTCTTGGTAGCTCAGCGTCTTATGCAAAGTCTGTACATCGGTGAAGTCTGCACATCTATCGTCTCACTTAGCGTCTTATGCAAAGTATGTACATCGGTGAAGTCTGTACATCGGGCGTCTCATGTTGCGTCTCATTCGTCAAGTCTATACAACGGCTTGTGCGCTTCATAATGCCAAGTCTATACAACGGCTTGTGCGCTTCATTTTATAAAGTCTATACATCCATTTGTAATGTTCATACTTTGCTTGATGCATTCTACATTACACACTTCAAAGCCTGTACATCATGGTCGCATGCATCTAAGTCCATACACTGCTTGGTGACCTGCATGTGGACTCATTATCATTGTGCATAGTTTGCTTGATGCATTCTGCATTACACAATGCAAAGTCCATACATTGCAAAGTCTACACACTGCATCGGTGAGCTGCATACACTGCATCAAGTCTATACAACGTCTGCACATTACATACTATAAAGTCTGTACAAGGTGTCGACATTAAACTGATAAGTTTCTCTCTGTCTGACATGTACTGTTCGTGGAGCTTAATGAAGGCACGTGATCCGAGGTTGGCACCTGGCACGTGATCCGAGGCTGGAAGGGCTGACAGGATGCTGCCACGTGGACTGAGACTTCTGGGCGGGAAATGTGGAAGACGCCCTATCTGCTTCCTGCTGTTGTATATATATGAAGCCTCTTCCATTAGAAGGAGGCTAATCGACTGAAGCAGAGGAGAGCCTGCACGATCCAGTGAGAAAGAAAAGAGAAGCAGAAGAAGCAAAGAAGAAAAGGAGAAAGAGAGAAGAAGCAGAAGAGAAAGAAATAGAGGAGAGACAGTGAGATCGAGAGAAGAGGAGAGCAGTCTGAAGATCAGTCCTTACTGGACCGTGGATCAAATCCAGGCCAATCAGCTCTATTGAGAGCCACATTGTGTTTCATCGCATACAGCTTTCTGTTGCTGTTTGGTTCCTGTTTTTGTTTTCTATTTTATACCTTTCTTCAAGCTGTTAGTCAGCGTTTGCAGAGGTGCTGCCTCTGGACGGGTCAAGCTGTAATCCCTAGCGGTTGCAGTGGTGGATTCCACTGGACAGCAAGCTGTGTTGCTCAGCGGGCGAGGTGGATACCTCGGACAGTAAGCCGTGAGGCTCAGCGGTTTGTAGGCAAGCTGTGATGCCCAGCGATTCAAGCTGTGAGTCAGCAGTAATCCATACTCGGGTTGAGTGTGGGGTGGATGTAGGTTTGGAGGACTGAACCACCTAAAAACTCCTCTTGCATTGTGGTTTGATTTGTTTATTTCTGTCTTCGCTAGTTGAATGCATAGGGGCGATATGGCTTGATTGCACACCATGTGTTTGAATGTGGTATTGAGTGTCCTTGATATTGTTATTCCGCTATTGGTCATTGTCCTTCTGAAGAAGGAGAGATTTAATTAGCTCTTCAGGTTATCTAGTTTTGTCTAGTTAGCGAACTAGATTTTTAATTGGGCAAAATTTTTAAGGGGAGATTCATTCACCCCCCCTCTGAATCTACGCACCAAACCCAACATATATTAGGCGTCCGCCAAGCTCACCGACTCCGGATGATGATTAGACGGCTATGCTCTTGCAGAATGGCACACTTCCTATCCCTTGTCACCCCTCCTTTTTGATGATGCCAAAGGGGGAGAAATCTTGTACTATATGTGTGCCCAGGTAATCGGCTACTTATATTTTATGTGTGTGTCGTGTGCTTGCATGCATGTGCGATTTCATCATATTTCTGTTCATTAGCAATGTTGCATTTAAGTTTTGTTGCATTTCAGTTTGCATTTAAGTTGTGTTCAGTTGCATCTCATGCATTGCATCTTGTAATTTGCCCTTGAACTCAGACCTTGTTTACATTTAACCTGTGTCGTCAGCAAAGTACTTTGGAACGTATTTTTGTTCATCAATCTCACATCGTTGGCTGGTCTTGTATTTCACTATTATAATGCTTGTTGAGCAATTCATGTGATGCATGAAGAGTTGAACAATGCTTCTTGTGTTTTACTCTTATATGAAGGTTTAAGGTGGAATTCAATGTAAATGCTAAATCCTTTTGAAGTCATATGTTTATGTAAGGCATGTAGTATTTTGTCATCATCAAAAAGGGGGAGATTGTTGAACCCCCTCCTTGTGGGTATACTAAATAGATTTTGATGATGACCAAACACTATATTTTTGTGTGAATTGAAATTGAGTTGTTCCAACATGAAAAGCTTTGGAAATGCACATCCTTGATGTAGACTTGGAGCTTTTGGAGGTACAAGAGTAACTTCATCTGGTAAGGCTTTTGAACGTAAATTATAATGCTAAATCTAATTCAGAATGTATGTCTTTATAGGGCAAGGAACGTGCTTAAGGAACTCGAGGACGGTTGGTGAGATCGACTTCAACATATTGACTTTTGACCGTGTGGTTTGAAGTTCATTATTTTGATCTCAAGGGTTAAATTGGTTTAGAACTTATCTAAGTTTAAATGGTTTGAGTTTCATTCCCTTTCATGTTTTAAAAACCATCTTGAAACCCCTAGACTTGTTCTTGGACTTAGTGGGTTTTTCAATCAACCTTTTGGATGTTCTGGAACAAGGGTCGACCCATTGGGTCGACCCCTATGTCCCCTGGTTCTGTAAACTTGGGTTTTTGGTCTCCAGCTGAAAGGGTCGATGTAATATCCCGGACCTTTCGGATCCTTCTTCGTGGGTCCCGGATCTGGTTTTCAGAGCGTCCGGCTCTGTTGTGTCCGAAATTTCGTTTCGGACATCTTTCGTGTTCGGATCGGCGCGATCCGGAGTTGTTTCGGAGGCCCGGAGGCGTTCCGCGGCTTTTCCGCGTGTGTTTTCCGATTCCCGGTGTGTGTTTCGGCTTTTTCTTCGGAAGCTCGCTGCAGGCGAACCGGGCGGTTCACCCGGGCACGAGTGGTACCATTGCGATCGGTGCGTTCCGAGGATTCCGGAAATGTATTTTTCTATTTTCCGGTATTTTTCCAAAAATTCGGATTTTCTATAAAGCCCTAATTCTTTTTCTTTTTCTTTTCTCCTTTCTCTTTCTTCTTCTTCCTCTTCCTCCGTTTCTTCCCACCGTGACACCCTCCTCTCTCCCTCTCTCCCATTCGGGCGCGGCGAACCCCTCTCCGGCTACGGACGGCGGCGGGGCGACGGCGCGGACGCGTGGGTGACGACGAGGCGATCTCGTGGGCGTGTGGCGTGCGTGGGAAGCGTGGGGAGTTCGTGAAGCTTCAAGCATTTTTCGTGATTCGTGATCGATTCGACGGAGCATTCGCTCCTTTGAGGTAGGGTGACGTTCCTTAGCCTCATGTCGATCTTTTCCGCGATTTATAGGCCGCGGGGAGGCCGAGAGGGGATCGTTTGGGCGTTTTTGGGTTTTTCCATGATTTGGGGAGAGCTCGCCCGATCTATGGATTTGATGCATGATTTCGTGTTTTGATGGCCTAGAATCATGCTAGGGGTCCCCAGGGGTCTTCCCCTTTGATTTCCCCCTCTCCTTTGGAGGCATGGGGGCGTGGTTAGAATTTTTGGGAGTTTCTACCGTTTTCGGCCGCGGACTGAGAACGCGCTATACTCCAGTAGCGCGTTCTTGGAGGTCGCGCTGCCCTGACCGAGCGCGTTCATCAGAGAAGATGAACAGTAGGGCGGTTCGTGTCACGCTAGGAGGACCTAGCGCGATGGTCCTTGTCGCGCTAGGGTTCCCTAGCGCGATGGTCCCTGTCGTGTCGAGGAGCCGGTGACCCAGTTGTCCTGTGATTTGGCAGTGGAGTTACCTTCGGGTGATTTTATGATCACTCCGTATTGCTTCGACCAGGTCCCGGTGTGGATCGATGGGCGGAGTATGCCAGGCAGGTTGTATGCGTTGCAGCTTCGGGATTACGACGTGATTCTAGGCATGGATTGGCTCGAGACTCATGGAGCGGTGGTGGATTGTGGAATGAAGAGGGTCTACTTCCAGCATCCGAGCAAGAGGACCTTCTATTTCCAAGGTATCCGTTCCGCCTCTTCTCGATTCCTTATATCTGCTATTCGAGCCCGTCGATTGCTTGATTCCGGTTGTCAGGGTTTTCTCGCGTCAGTGGTTGTGTCTAACCGGATGGAGCCGGATGTCGAGGACATTGCGGTGGTGTGCGAGTTCCCCGACGTTTTTCCTGAGGAGTTGCCTGGATTACCTCCCCAGCGGGAGATCGATTTTGTGATCGAGGTTGTGCCTGGTACGGGACCTTTGGTGAAGGCTCCCTACCGGATGGCCCCCGCTAAGTTGAGAGAGTTGAGGGCGCAGTTGCAGGAACTGTTGGCCAAGGGGTATATTCGTCCGAGCTTTTCCCCTTGGGGTGCGCCGTGTTGTTTGTGAAGAAGAAGGACGGTAGTCTGCGGCTATGCATTGACTATCGGCAGCTGAATGATGTGACCATTAAGAACAAGTATCCGTTGCCACGGATTGATGATTTGTTCGACCAGCTCCAGTCTGCGCGAGTGTTCTCGCGGATTGATTTGCGGTCCGGTTACTATCAGCTGAGAATTCGCGAGTCCGATGTGGAGAAGACTGCATTCAGTACGAGGTACGGGCATTATGAGTTCTTGGTGATGCCGTTTGGGCTCACCAATGCCCCAGCAGCCTTCATGGACTTGATGCAGAGGATGTTTCATCCATATTTGGACCAGTTCGTGGTCATTTTCGTGGATGACATCCTTGTTTATTCGCAGTCTGCTGAGGAGCATGCGTACCATTTGGGTGTGGTGCTGCAGACGTTGCGAGATCACCAGTTGTATGCGAAGCTCAGCAAGTGCGAGTTTTGGCTCAGCGAGGTGCACTTTCTGGGGCACGTGATTTCTGGTGATGGCATTTCCGTGGATCCCGCCAAGGTCGAGGCTGTGATGCAATGGCCGAGGCCGAGGTCGGTGACGGAGATCCGGAGTTTCTTGGGGCTTGCGGGTTATTATCGCCGGTTTATCCAGGATTTTTCCCGCATTGCGACCCCGATGACGAGGCTCACGCGGAAGGATGTGCCTTTCGTTTGGTCCGAGGAGTGTGAGCAGAGCTTCAGTGAACTGAAGAGGTTGCTCACCTCGGCTCCGGTGTTGATTTTACCTTCTGGATTGGGAGGTTTCGTGGTGTGTACAGATGCTTCCGACGTTGGATTGGGTGCTGTTCTGATGCAGTATGGTAGAGTGGTGGCTTATGCATCTCGGCAGCTAAAGACCCATGAGGAGAACTACCCTACCCATGACCTTGAGTTGGCGGCAGTGATCTTCGTGCTGAAGATCTGGAGGTATTATCTGTACGGCGAGAAGTTCGAGGTGTTCACGGACCATCAGAGTTTGAGGTATGTGTTCTCGCAGAGAGATCTGAACCTTAGACAAAGGTGTTGGATGGAGTTCATGAAGGACTATGACTTCACCCTGTCTTATCAGCCGGGCAGGATGAATGTCGTTGCCGATGCCTTGAGTAGGAAGGTGGCGGTCAGTACCTTGATGTTGAGGAAGTGGAGGCTCTGGGAACAAGTGCCCGAGGTATCTTTCAGGCTCAAGATTCCCCAGGAGCCAGGGTTGGCAGTGCTTGCGAGTCTGACTGTCACTCCTGCTATCCGTCATCAGGTGACAGAGGCTCAGCATGCGGACCCTGAGTTGCCCCGGATTTTGGCTTTGGCTGACGTGGAACTTGGCGAGGACGGCGCTGTAAGGTTTCGTGGCAGGCTGTACGTTCCAGCCGAGGAGCAGGTTCATCGTGCGGTGTTACGCGAGGCTCATGGGAGCAGGTACACTGTGCACCCGGGTGCGACGAAGATGTATCGGAACTTGCGGAGGCAGTTCTGGTGGCCTGGTATGAAGAGAGATGTCGCAGAGTGTGTGGCCAGGTGCCTGATCTGTCAGTAGGTGAAGGCAGAGCATCAGCGACCAGGAGGTACTCTCCAGCCCTTGGATGTTCCTGCTTGGAAGTGGGACCATGTGACCACGGATTTTGTGGTGGGGTTGCCAAGAACCCCGAGTGGGCAGGACAGTATTTGGCTGCTGGTGGATCGGCTGACGAAGGTGACGCGGTTATTACCGGTCAAGGTCAGCTGGAGCGTGTCCAAGTTGGCTCGTCTCTATGTGGAGCGGATCGTGCCGTTGCATGGGGTTCCCATTTCGATCGTGTCGGATCGGGATCCGCGCTTCACTTCTGGATTCTGGAGGAGTTTCCAGCGAGCTCTTGGCACGGAGTTGGCATTTAGCTCGGCGTATCATCCTCAGTCAGATGGTCAGTCTGAGAGGACCATTCAGACTTTAGAGGACATGCTGAGATCCTGCTGCCTGGAGTGGCAGGGGAGTTGGATTCATCACCTACCATTGGTGGAGTTTGCCTATAACAACAGCTATCATTCGAGCATCGGCATGGCTCCTTATGAGGCTTTGTACGGGCGTCCGTGTAGGACTCCGCTTGATTGGTTTGAGGTGGGTGAGCGTGTTTTGACGGGACCGGAATTGGTGCATCAATGTGTGGATGTTGTGCACCTGGTTCGTCAGAACATGTTGGCGGCCCAGAGTCGGCAGAAGAGCTATGCTGACCGTAGGAGGCAGCCCCTTGAGTTCGCCATGGGCGATCATGTGTTCTTGAGAGTTTCTCCGATGAAGGGGGTGATGCGTTTTGGACGGCGTGGGAAGCTGAGTCCTCGCTATATTGGTCCTTTCGCGATTCTGGAGCGCATCGGTGAGGTTGCTTACCGGTTGCAGTTACCCTCTGAGTTGGCGTCGGTGCATGACGTGTTTCACGTCTCGATGTTGCGGAAGTATATGCCCGATGACTCTCATGTGCTCGAGTTTTCTGTTTGGCCTGAGGTGACTCCAGATCTTTCTCTCCCAGAGTTTCCGATCCGCGTGGAGGATAGGCGAGAGCAGCGCCTGCGGAACAAGGTCATTCCCTTGGTAAAGGTCGTGTGGCAACGACACTCTGGTGGTGAGGCTTCGTGGGAACGTGAGGACGAGATGCGTCAGCAGTTCCCGTATCTATTTGAGTGAGTCTTCCTCTTCTTTCCCCTGTGGTTGTTCTCAATTTCGAGGACGAAATTCCTTAAGGGGGGAGGGCTGTAATATCCCAGACCTTTCGGATCCTTCTTCGTGGGTCCCAGATCTGGTTTTCGGAGCGTCCGGCTCTGTTGTGTCCGAAATTTCGTTTCGGACATCTTTCGTGTTTGGATCGGCGCGATCCGGAGTTGTTTCGGAGGCCCGGAGGCGTTCCGCGGCTTTTTCGCGTGTGTTTTCCGATTCCCGGTGTGTGTTTCGGCTTTTTCTTCGGAAGCTCGCTGCAGGCGAACCGGGCGGTTCACCCGGGCACGAGTGGTACCGTTGCGATCGGTGCGTTCCGAGGATTCCGGAAATGTATTTTTCTATTTTCCGGTATTTTTCCGAAAATTCAGATTTTCTATAAAGCCCTAATTCTTTTTCTTTTTCTTTTCTCCTTTCTCTTTCTTCTTCTTCCTCTTCCTCCGTTTCTTCCCACCGTGACACCCTCCTCTCTCCCTCTCTCCCTCTCTCCCATTCGGGCTCGGTGAACCCCTCTCCGGCTACGGACGGCGGCGGGGCGACGGCGCGGACGCGTGGGTGACGGCGAGGCGATCTCGTGGGCGTGTGGCGTGCGTGGGAAGCGTGGGGAGTTCGTGAAGCTTCGAGCATTTTTCGTGATTCGTGATCGATTCGGCAGAGCATTCGCTCCTTTAAGGTAGGGTGACGTTCCTTAGCCTCATGCCGATCTTTTCCGCGATTTATAGGCCGCGGGGAGGCCGAGAGGGGATCGTTTAGGCGTTTTTGGGTTTTTCCATGATTTGGGGAGAGCTCGCCCGATCTATGGATTTGATGCATGATTTCGTGTTTTGATGGCCTAGAATCATGCTAGGGGTCCCCAGGGGTCTTCCCCTTTGATTTCCCCCTCTCCTTTGGAGGCATGGGGGCGTGGTTAGAATTTTTGGGAGTTTCTACCGTTTTCGGCCGCGGACTGAGAACGCGCTATACTCCAGTAGCGCGTTCTTGGAGGTCGCGCTGCCCCGACCGAGCGCGTTCATCGGAGAAGATGAACAGTAGGGCGGTTCGTGTCGCGCTAGGAGGACCTAGCGCGATGGTCCTTGTCGCGCTAGGGTTCCCTAGCGCGATGGTCCCTGTCGCGCTAGGACTACGCTATGGTTCCCTAGCGCGTTCTTCCGTGTCGCGCTAGGTATCCCTAGCGCGATCTGGCTGTTGTTGGGTGTTTCCCTTGGGCCGTGTGTGCGTCCCGAGCACCCCGTGGAGTTCCGTGACCGTGTCTTTGGTGTCCGGAGGTTCCGTTTGCCTTGGTCATGAGTTTGGCCGTGGGCGGTGCGTCCGTTTTTCTCCGACCGTGGCCCCGTTGACGGAGCTAGTGCGTGGGGTGATTCCCACACGTTGTCGGACTCGGACGTCGTTTTCCGTTGACTTGAGAGTCTACTCCTTCAGTGACCCTCCACTAGTCGTAGCCCACCAGTACGAGGTGCTGGTCTCACCTGGGAGTGGTGTACGGGCACCCACCTTTCGAGACGGTTTGTGGACCGGTTACCGTAGGCCTCTCGTCTTAGCCAGAGTCCGGCTGCGGGGGAAAACCGGTCAGAGGGCCAGACCTAGGACGCGTGGTCTGTGTGTGCACACGTGGTTGGGGACTGTGGACGCACGTCGACGGGCGTGACCCCAGCTAGTCACTTGTTGTGAGTTACTTGTACGGTGTTTGCGCCTCGGGTAGGACCTACCACGTCAGGCGGTTCACCTGCGGTGCGGTGTAAGACGTCAAGGGACGCTACCGGCTGTGCTTCTAGTGGGTGGTACTCCTGTCGAGTACGGAGTGTCAGACTGTCAGTCGTGTGTTTCCGACCTTCGGGTTTTACGGTTCGACCGTTAGTTTCGGTCTTCTCGTACCGTGGCACATGTGTCGGTTTGCGTGCCATAGGGTCTAGTTCTGTAGAGTACAGGGCTTTCCTTTCCGAGGTACTCTCCCACCGCTAGTGTAGTGGTTTCTCGTTTTACGAGGTAGGGTTCGAGTGATCCCTACTGAGTCTTGTTCCGAGACTCATTCCCTGCGTGTTTTCACCGTGTTTCAGGTGAGACGCCACCTTCGGGGAGCGCGTCAGGAGCGCAGCGTGGTGCGGGTGCCCAGAGGTAGTGCCAGAGGTCAGAGCCGGGGTATGTCCCGTGTAGCTGTACTTTTCTTTCTTGTCACTGTACTAGTCGTGGACTGTTCTTGCTAGTGTTGTTATTTATCTTGTGGACCATGTAAAATGTTAATTTATTTCCTGCTTAATATTATAACTGTTTAATTTCTGCAATTATCTGTGATGCTTGTGTAGTTTCCACACCATCCTTTTAACCCTTCCGAGTCTTCGGGCTCGTGGGTGGCGGTACGAGTCTCGGGTTATCGGGTCTTCCCGGTAATCAGATTCTCGGGTCGTTACAGTCGACCCATTGGGTCGACCCCCAGCCGCAAGGGTCGACCCCAAGAGTCGACCCCTGGTAACTTATTTTAAAACCCGGCGGGTTCCTTCACCATACCTGCAAGGGTCGACCCCAAGGGTCGACCCATTCACTCGAGGGTCGACCCATTCACTCAAGGGTCGACCCCAAGGGTCGACCCATTGGCCCAGAAACCTTAAAACCCTCACGAGGGTCGACCCCAAGGGTCGACCCTTTCAGTCTCGAACCCGAGCCGTGATTTTTGACTTGCATGCACATGCACCAAGAGTCATACGAATCGAACCTAACCTCCCTAAATCGTTCCAGGAATTATGGATCTGGTCTCTAGGGTGTCTTTGAACATTCCAAACTTTATATATATACATCTTATTGGGGTATGAAACCCTAAGTAGCAAGAGGCATCTAGAGTGTGTTATTTTGCTAACCCTTGTGAGTGCAGGTTCGCAGCAGCAGCTCCAGGGGCTTCTTCCACCTTGTTCTGACCCTGAAAGTGAAGGGAGGAAGCTTGAATCAAGCCTCTACATCATCCCCAACAGCAAACTGCGTGGGATATCAAAGCTGCAACCTTGCTTGTGCGACATAGCTTCATTCTTCCTCAAGGATCGATCTTCCTCCTGTAGAAGCATTCAATTACCTTCAAAGAAGTGAAAGGAGGAGCCTCAACCACGATAAACAATTCTTCACTCTCCATTTTCTGAATCCTTTGCTTGAACTTGTTCATTTGTTGTATATCTTAAATCAGATTCTTGTGTGTGGTGTTCGTGATCGGAAACATGAACGTGTGTGTGTGTATGTATGTTTGGTAGCCCAGATCGGGTGCCGTGTGTGTGTGTGTTTGCTGTTCTACACAGCGTGTGTGTGTGGCTCACTTCATAGTGGAGTCTTAATCCTCACGTGTGAGGGGTGGACGTAGGGGACACGACAGTGTACCCAAACCACCTAAAAACTCCGTGTGTTACTTGTGGTTTGTTTTTCTAGATTCATTATCGAGTGGGCTTCACGGTGAGTTGAGCGTACACCATTTCATTTATCAAACACCCACCTTTATCTACAAGCATTCAAGTGAGATCATGATCGAGTAAGGTCTAGTGCTTATATGTTTACTTATCATTATTTTCCTTGGAAGAAATTTTAATTGGCCAATCAATTCACCCCTCCCCTCTTGATTGTCACCGTTTGGGACTCAACAGGTTACATAAGCCCTCCACAGCTCGCATTCTTCCTATACATGCACTAATGTCTTTCCCGGGATGCTCGTCTTCCACGACACTTTGATGGCCTTCACTTCCTTTGCATCTTCTTCCGCGCCCAACTCTCTCTTCCTTAGAGGAGCAGTGCCAGATAACGGTGGGAACGAGTGGCGGGGAATGTCGATTTGAATGCAGCACCGATACGCGTTGTAAAGAACAAACTCAGTCGCGCCAATGAGTTGGAGTTCAGCTTCGGGGGAAGACCTCGTGAGGAGTTCGCGTGAGAGTAGACATGCCTGTGTACAAGTGAAGAAGCTTTGCGTCATAGTTCTGAAGTGAGACCTCCAATCTTCACGTTTCCTCAGCCACGGAACGCGGTTCACTATATTACCACCAAAACCTAACACATCGACTATGTGGTAAAGGGGGCTTTGTTGAAAGATCTTCGAGGCAGTTGGCATCCCCTCATGGTGATCAAATTTGAAATGTAAATCAACCCAGCAATTCAGAAGAAGTGCGCAACCAAAAGGAGGCTTACCCATGTTGGAAGCAGTAAGGCCATTGTAAAGGTAAGCAAGGACGGTAGGTCCCACCCTTTTGCCATTCCAAATTCTGCAAATAGCGCTCAGCTGATCTTCCTCCACTATGTTTTCGGTATGAGGGAATAAGAGAGCACCCGCCAAACAGATTATGAAGCCCTTCATGATTTCTTCCAAACGATCATCGTCTGGCAAACCTCTCAGGGCATCCATGACCTATTCTGTGAGCTTTTGCAGGATAATCCCCTTCTGAGTCTGGACGTTTCTAACGGCACCAGACGGCATGAAGCTTCCGAGGACGTCCTCGGAAGTCACCCTCTTCAGCATCGGCATGATCTTTATCCTGCCATCCCTTTTGAATCTTTTCAACCCAAGCAGGAGTTTCACCTCCTCAAGAAGGATGGTCGCCTAGAAAGTAGGGAAAATGAAAGTGTGAGTCTGAGGATGCCAGATCTCCACCAGTGCACCCATAGCCGCCCAATTTATGCGAATCTTTTCGTAATGCTTGGCGTGAACCAGGAGCCCCTGAAGATGCCACCTCGTGATTATGGCCCTCATGCCGATGGAGATGTTGGAAGTTAGCTTCGAAAGCCACGACAGTTTGGAGAATTTCCTCGGGCCTGAGAAGAGAGGGTACGGCTGGAAAAGAAGAAGAAAAACAAAGGAGGAATGAGGTGAAAGAGAGGTCGTACAGGAAATTTTAAATGAATCAACTCACCACACGCGACTGGATCATCTCACTCAGATGTCCTTCGAGGTCGGAGAGCCACATGAATTCGCTGCTAGGCCTGCTCCTCTTCATAGGGCGGGAAGACTCACCTTCCATTTTGAAGAACCCAAGATTCCTCTCCTCCTCCTCTTAAGTTTCAAGGCTCTCCTTGGTGCATTTGGCTGAACTAGGCAAGGGGGGAGTACTTATAGGAAGGGAGGGGTGTAAAAGCCAAAACACGTCACATCAATGATGAGTCGTCGTTGTTGACTTTAGCAAAAGGTATTTTGTCTTGATCTCCCTTAGACTGTGGTGCAACCCTGTTGCTTTTAATATTGATCAGTGCAGGTTTCACTAATGGACACCACTGTCCCATCATGTGCCACCATTCGGTAACTAGTCCCACCATGTCATGCATTGTATTATATATGATATTTACACTATTAGAACATGTCAAGGACCTTGCGACCTGAACAAATCTGGAATTTGAGTTCCCCTTCAACAAAAATAGTGATAATTTCAAAGGAATTTGAGTTGTACGGATAGGCCATTAAGTTGTGAAAGCGTGGGGACGATGGTTCTATTCAGTGAGTTGGTGCATGGATAAACGGGTCCCGGTTCAGTATCAGCTCACCGGATCGGTATCCTGACCCATTCTTAACAACTTGACAATATTATCCTAGGCTATTTTCTATTTTAGTTTATTTTAAGTTTTCCTTTAAACCCAACATGCATCCATGTAGGACTTTGATTCCATTGCGAAAGATCATTCAAGGTAATTCGATTGTGAAGGCCGCTGTGCTTAAATTCTTATAATATGAGATATTCCATTCCGAATGAAATACTGAGTTTCCATGAGACAGCCCTGGGCTATTCTTCCAAAAGAGACCATTGTTTGGACTGATCCTCAAATGTTCATTTACTTTTACTCCATTTGACCCACCTTGGCCGTAGCACTTCCACATTGGCCAATAACCGCTCCCCAAAGGTGAAACCTGCAGGTTTACGACCTAGATACTTCCACACAGAGAAGTTGGTCCCTTTTTCTACTTGTGCCTGAGCGCACATCTTCCCCTTCCTTGTTTGATTTCCGTCCAAACAATTGTTGAATTCGGAAGACCTTCTTCAAGGTCGCCTCATTGAAACTCTGAAAACATTCCAAACCATAGTGTTGAAAGCGTGTCTCATCACACCTTGGCATCTACTTTTCAGTCCGCTCCCACTCCATTTCATTTCACTTCTATGCCAGTCCATTACGTGCCACTCCCTTGCAAAACAGATGCCAAGGCGGGGCAGCTGTAGACACGCTGTTTTTGACATTACCGTGAGTGAATCTCATATTACACTATGATACCCCAAGGTGACCTTCACATTTTTAATTACTTTGGTGATTTTCTATTTTTTCTGATTTTTTTTATATTTTTCTAAATTTTTCCGTGAAACGTTTTAAACGTGTCAAGGACCCTAGATGCCTCACTTTGACGTGTCTAGGACCCTAGACACCTTCTTCAGAAGGCTCGTGCATCGCGCACGCGGCGCCGCTCCGGCCGTTTAGTTTGACGTTTCGAATAAATCCAATCCTAAAGACGTCTTGCCGATCAGACGCGCCCTTCGAGAGTCATGGTTACGCGCCGAAATCACGCGCTTTCTCCACTATCGACGGCGTTCGACGGCGATTCGGTGAGCAAAGATAGGCGCGTCCGGGGTCCCGGACGCCTCAAGCTTGAGGCGTCCAAGAGGTTGGACGCCTCAATGAAATAAAATTATAAAAAAATAATAGAGGCGTCCAAGGTCTTGGACGCCTCAACATGGAGGCGTCCCAGGTCCTAGACGCCTCAATAAGTTTTCCTCTATAAATAGAGGACCCCTCCCTCGAAGGGAGAGAGCTTCAGATTTGACAGAGGAAAGAGAGACTCTGCCGTATCCCTTTCCTAACCCGTGGGCTTTTGCAGGAGGAGGTTCTGCAGGATTCCTGGGTGCCCGCGCTCGCGAGAGGAAAGCTAACTCCGCCCATCGTGCTTCCACGTCATCCCTACGCTGCCGAAGCTCCGTTGGATCCCGCCATCGACATCTTCAATAAGCCATTCTCTCCCACTCTCTTTTGTCGTTTCCGTTGCATGCATCATCCCGTCATCTGTCATCTCGCTTCATAAGAGAGATCCATTTATGCACGTTTGCATGATCTTCCATCCATCATAGCATTTTCCTCCTACTCGTGTCCGAGAGGGGTTTAAAAATAACACCAACCAGGTGTGTGTCTTGCCATGATTTCATCATTTTTCATCACAAGGGACTAATACTACACTGCCATTTTTCTGATTCACTTGTTATCTGTCTATTTTCTCTTTTGCAAGGGTAACCAAGGAAAGCCCTCTCCATCGGCCGGCCGAAGGGAGAGGAAGAAGCAACCCGCCATTTCCTGCTTTTGAGGTAAGCGCGATCATTCTTTTTATTTTGGGGTCTCCAGCCCCTGGTGATCACATCTATATTCTCGAGGCCGCGGCGAGTCACTTCCCGCAATGGCCATTTAAATTTCTGTTATTTATATCCTGTGTTATACTTATATCTTCTATATTCTCAAGGCCGCGGCGAGTCACTTCCCGTAATGGCCGTTTAAATTTCTGTCATTTATATCCTGTGATATTTTCATATCTTCTATATCTTCGAGGCCGCGGCGAGTCACTTCCCGCAATGGCCGTTTAAATTTCTGTCATTTATATCATATGTTATTCTCATATCTTCTATATCTTCGAGGCCGCGGCGAGTCACTTCCCGCAATGGCCGTTTAAATTTCTGTCATTTATATCCTGTGTTATTCTTATATCTTCTATATCTTCGAGGTCGCGACGAGTCACTTCCTGCAATGGCCGTTTAAATTTCTGTCATTTATATCCTGTGCTACTCTCATATCTTCTCATATTTTCGAAGCCACGGCGAGTCACTTCCCATTATGGCCGTTTAAATTGTTGTCATTTTAATTCTACACCATTCCCATCCCCCAAGGTCGCGGAGAGTCATTTTTCGCTATGACCGTTTAATCCCCATATCTTGTCTCGCTGTATCTATTCTGCACACCCCGTCGGAGCAATCTCCCGTGGTGGTTCCTCTGCTTCTTTCTCTCTTTTTTCTGTGTCGCAGCAAAACGAGCCCGCGCGCTCCGCTCGTCGCCGCATTCTGCGTGACGTCGCTCACAGTCGACCGGGTCACCCAAGCCATCATAGGACTTGAAGGTCGGGAGGGCAATCATAGAGGATAACCCGGCCTCTAGGATCTCTGGGGAGAATGGGGATTGCACCTCGTCCTCTTCACTTGCATGGCTCTGTTGCAGAGCTTGAAGCGCTCGCTCCTGCTCGGTGAACTGCCGCTCGAAGTCCCGAAGTTGGAGAGAGAGTTCTGGGTGAGCGGGGGACGGCGTCAGGGGGCTCACAATGCGCTCCTCTCCTTCTCCCTGCCGCCGCATGGCAGGGGCGGCGATGTCCGCCGGCTGGATGGGCGGCCGCGCCTCGCTCCTCCTCCTCCGAGGGTTAGAGGAGGCCACCTGTTCTGCAGCGAGAGGCGGGGGGGTGAGATGGTTCGCCTACCGCGTTGTGGATGATGCAACCATCTTGAAGAATAAAATGGCCTTCGACTGTCCGACGAGAGGCCTCAACACAAGGGGGGAGTCCTGAACGCGAATGCTGGGACCATTCCTCCCTGGCTACCTGGGCCCTCATCAAATCGACGAGGGTGTCCAATTTAGCATTAAGGGATCGAAAGGCCTCTTGATCCATAGTAGGTTGTCCGCCCTGAAGCGACGGTGGGGGTGGAGTGTTGGCCTGGTCGTTGGGGAGAGGGCCCGTCAGTGGGTGTGACGGCACATGCCCCTCGTTAGCAACTGCCAGTGCCTTCCCCTTATTGCCGGTGGCCCTCTTGCTACTACTCCTTCGCACCATATTGACTTCTTGCTCGTTTCTCACAGATGGCGCTGGATGTAGAGGCGAGATCTCGTGCAAAGCTGTGGACCGTCGGATCTAGGGCAATCGCAGGATGTAACCACCTCAAAACGAAGCTCTGCAAAGGGAAAGAAAGCGATTAGGGGGCCAGGGGCTGTGATCCTAGGGAAAATCCTCCGATGCTTAAGTCAGCAAATAGTATGAGCGAGGTACAGAAGGGAGGCAACAGAGATGTAGGTCACGAGACTGCTCTTCACCAGTTGAAGTGGCTAGAAGTTGGTTTACCTTTCCGGAGGGATTCCATGAATTTATATAGCTAGCTGCTCCCTTTCTTGAGTAGGGAAGACATGAGAGTTTCGGGGCGTTACGTCCTTAATAAGAACTTTCACAGTTCAGGGACTTTTGCCCTACCCCTATCCGCTTAAGCTTCCCCTCTCTGAAGACAGCTCAACACCCGCTGAGATAATGAAGGATAAGTGTCCATCCGCGAGAAGTTCGTCCCGACTCATTCAGGAGTCTAGAGGATGGACTAATCCGTTGAAGGATATCCCATGTCTAGGTCGAGATCCTGAGACTTGGGCACTCCCGGAGGGAGCATTCATCTACCTTTCGATCGCTCTCGCTCAATCGATCGTTGGCCAGACTTTGCCCGAGCGCCGGGGGGGGGGGCTTCGGTCGGGTGCCCGAGCCAAGGCTCGGTGGGCCATCGCCGATCTGCTTTGCCAAAGTCCTATGATTAGTGGGCCCTACTGGGGCTGTCACTTATTGGGCTATGCAGACCTAAATCGGCCATTGGGTCGGGCAAAATATTGGGCCGCGAATGTCCCTCTCCGATAAGTGTATCATTTTTAATATAAATTTACACATATATTAAATTTGATATAGCATTATGCACTTTTAACATGATAGTATTAAAATCTACAGCGTTTAACAAAGCATCCCCTATCAATATTAATATCAAAATTGAGATTGATAGAGATGTTTGATACCATAACCGTATTTTTCTGCAGTTTAAAAATATTAATATTAAAGCTAATAATATATCAAAATTAAGACCCTACTCAAGCATGGGATTAGATATTTTATGACACACGTGAAACAGCAATCTGAATATAAAAGACTTTTTATTTTTTCCCCCTTTTCAAGATCTGCCGACTTGATCGATCGTGGGCTTTGCGGTGGGGGCGGGTGACGGGCCTGACGGCCGGCCTGCGTCCACATGGCAGTACACGCGTCTCCGGTACTTTTGTCGTTTTGCGGGGGGTGGATCGAAGGACTCTTCTAGCCACGAACCGAGCTTATCGCCAAGCGATCGGGTCAGGTCAGGTGGCACCCCCACTCACTTCCTTGCGGCCACGTACGTGTAGTCCGAGGACAGCTCGGCGTGTTGTTCCCAGTTAAACACCCGCATCGGTGCCCCACAATTACAAGCGCCCCCGTTAGCAAAATGGCTAGTTTCAGATCAAATGCATCTTTAAGAACTTGGAGCTTACCTTTTGTCCGATGATTCATCTTTGAAATTTGAATACACCGGTGAACCCTAACTTTATTATTATTATTATTATGACTACCTCTTCTTCTGTAACGAAAAGGAAGATGTGAATCATGTGATAGGTAATGGTCTCATTGAGCTTCTAAGTTAAGTTAATGTTTTTTAATAATTTTTTAATATTTTATACAATTCATAATAATGTATTGTATAAATACATACTTATTTTTCTTTAGACAAAAAAAGGCTTAGGCCACGGCACTCACTGCTTGGAAAATGGTTTCAATTTCAACCCTTTGACAATAATAATAACAACAACAGGGTTAATTAATGTTCATCGTAAATTATAAATTCCGAGGAGGAGATCAGCTATGAGTGTGCCACTTAAGGTGCATCTAATTTTTTGACCCATTTATCTGAAATTTCTATATTATCATCATTAATCAACAATAACCATCACGATCAAAATGTTTACTTCATTTCAATCATCATGTCAGCACACTTTTAATTATCTCAATTTTAAAAAAAAATTATCTTAGCTTAATCAACGCAAAATACATGACATGATTTCTATGCAACAAAAGGCCACCATTTGTAATATCTGCCGCAATGAAGGGTTTTTTCGTTATTTTCTTTGGCCTTCCACATGTTTCTATCTGGACTTCTGGAGACCTCGGTTTTGCGTTCCAGAACCCAAGCACTCCCCACCCTGCCTTCAGCTACTGCGACGCCCCCGGCACCTCCTTCTCGCTCCCCTCGTAGAAGCTATCAAGCATGGCGAAGACCGTCCTCCTACTCTGCGGCGATTACATGGAAGATTACGAGGTGCTGTCGCCGACGAACTCTTTACTGGCATTGTCCAATTGTCGACACAATCACCAAAATCACCATTTTCCTTTTAAAAATCTGTTTCGTTTATGCGTTCTGCATTATTCTGTACGCATTGGCTAGCTTGACGGTGATGGGTATGTGTAGGGGATGGTGCCCTTCCAAGCGCTGCAGGCCTACGGGGTCAACGTCGACGCGGCCTGCCCCGGGAAGAAGGCCGGCGACGTCTGCTGCACGGCCGTCCATCAGGCGTCCGGGCACCAGGTGAGGACTGCAAGATTCATCCGAGGAAGTACCTATCGATTGCCTAACTGCGTGACTGTGTTCCCGGCGCTCGATTTCATTGAAAGTTGGAATTTTGTGGGGTTTACTCTACCACGTGCATCGTGAGATTTGCTTCTTAGTGAATGCCTCTGTTGCCTTTTGTTTTGAGTCTTTTACTGGGTTGTGGGCTTGTAGTATCCTTTCTCAATCGATGCTTACTCTGGATGTTAGTTTTCTAGAAGTGATAATTCGTCCTGTATGATGGCTTAAGTGATTTATCCTCTAATCCATCTCCACAAAATTGGTTCTTGTTACCCATTATCGCGGGCTGGATTGGTTAATTGGATAGGCAGGGTAATGCCTGATTTTCTTGAATATTTTGTAGAAAATTGGAATTCATTTTCAGAGATGGGAAGGCAATGGAGGTGTTTGAGGAGATAAGCTTCTGTTGTGCAGTTGTCTTGTTACGTGAAGTTTCCTCCTACATTGGATTATTTATTTCTTTTTTTTGGGGGGGGGGGGGTTGGGGCTGGGGTTGGGGTTGGATCAGTGGTCTCTGTGGCAGATGGTCTATCTATGACCTGTTATTAAGTAATCTCCTGAACCCCTTCTTTCCCTCAACTGTGATTCCTAGAAGGTAGGCGGAGGTTTGACCGTTAGTCGTTGATATTTGGGAGGTGGATCTGGTCATTAAAACTTGTTCCGGTATTTCAGTTCCTGTGGGTGCGTTCTAGCAGTTTGATGGAATAACATTTTTAGGATCTTCCTTTTTAATTGTCTTTTAGTTTTGCACATATGGCCTGGTTAAGTTGCTTATTCCTTTTAAGCATGACAATTCCCAATCTTCCTTATATTCTTACATGGAACCCGTTATTCTCCTACAAGTTCAACCAATGTTTGCTTAGTTGATTGGATAAGACAATTATAAGACATAACATGTTGATTTTTTTATGATGGGTTTTGTCATGTTCCTTTGTGGACCAAGGAACATTTTGGAAATTGTAATAACTGCAAATGAGATAACCTATGCATGGAACTTGGTATTGGATTCCTTGACTAGTTACTGATGCTACCTGGCTGAATGAATAAGTCAAAACAGGAAAGAAAGAAAGAAAGAAAGAAAGAAAGAAAGAAGTGCTATCTTGTGTGCATGGGCTTTGCTATGTCTCCTGATGGTACATGGAACGTTTTTAAAAATCAGCTTCTGCAAATGAGATCCATAATGGTTGTCTTCTCTGTGTTATGACCACATAAGGTGTAACGCTTGCTATACTTAATAAAACTTTTTGTGCATGGAAAACATTCTACTAGTGCTTCAACTTATAGCTCAATGTCTCTAAATTTGCCAGGACAATTGACTGTAACTAAGAAAGGAATGGAATACTGACGTTGCAGCAACTTTCATAAATTTGAGCGTGACCATTTCACTGTATCTCATGAAAACTTATGCATGCCTCTGGATTTCACACTAGAATTGTGGTGTGTTACATGTGTTAGGCTTGGGGATTGGTCTTCTAATTATGAGGCAAAACTGTCACACATAAGAAGAACTTGAAAAGCGAAAAAGAGCGAATTATATATTACTCTCTGTGGTTAATAATTCTCCATGCTGTTATGCTCTATGATCTACTACTTGGGTTTAGAGATTTCTGAAAAGAGTGAGTCAAAACATTTCATTATATGTTTTATATTTGAACAAAAGTACAACTTTTACTTGGCTTCATGTCACTGAAAGCTAACTCATAGGAAATGCATATGATTGATTTCAGTTGATTGTTTGGCTGTTTGCTTGCTGGACAACTTTCATTCTCAATATTTGGTAGATCTTAGTTGCAATGGACTGAGGCTTAACATTGCATTTCGTAGTCATGTTAATTTGATGTCTTCTATAGCAAACCCTTCTTAAAAGAGGATTAGTTGCCAATAACTGAATGCATTTGTTTAGTTGAACAACTGTCTATTCAGATGGCCTAACTTTAACTTTTTCTGCTTCTTGTAGACATATTCTGAGTCTCGAGGGCACAATTTTACACTTAATGCAACTTTTGATGAGATTGATGCTAGCAAATATGATGGGCTACTGATTCCAGGAGGACGTGCGCCAGAATACTTAGCCATGAACAATTCGGTTCTTGATATTGTACGCAAATTTGCCAACTCTGCAAAGCCAATTGCATCCATCTGCCACGGACAATTGATTTTAGCAGCTGCTGATGTGGTGAAAGACCGGAAGTGTACAGCATATCCACCTGTAAAGCCAGTACTCGTTGCCGCTGGAGCTCATTGGGTTGAAGCAGATACAATGGCTAAATGCACTAAGGATGGTAATCTCGTTACTGGAGCAACTTATGAGGGGCATCCTGAGTTCATTCGTCTTTTTGTGGAAGCATTGGGGGGCACCATAACGGGTGCTGATAAGAGGGTCCTGTTTCTTTGCGGGGTATGCTTCTTTGCTTTTGTGCAAACCTATAATGGGTATGCTTGAAAATTTGGATGTTTTTCCCCCCACATTCTATCCAGGTTCCTGTGCTTTCAATTATTGAGGATCTTCTTTTAATCTCTCACTAGTTAACATATTAGCATCTGGCGAAATATAATAATTGTGCAATAATAATTATCTAACTGATTGGATTGGATTAACTTTTGGGTTTTTTTCTCCCCTTTGTGATGATTATACCTTTTCTCTATATTTTCTCTTGCCAACTTCATCCCCAAAAAGCTTTTTGTAATTACGGCTTGCTCTGATCATAGTCCTGCTGATCCATACTTATTCCCACAATCCTACATTTTTCCAATTAAAAGAAAAATGCTTGATTCCAATAAATCCAGGTTCAGTTCTTGATCCAGCTGGGTCTGACTGATCCTAAGATGGTTCCAACTGATTTGTATCTTTCAATCTAATATTTTGTTATATTTAGAGTGTTGCCATAAAATGATGTTTTCAATGAGAAAGGCTAGAATTCTGGTAGTCAACTGTCTACATGTTCAGCCGTTTGAATTACTGATATGTTGTTGAAAATGTTAGGCATTTCCCCCTTTGTTCCTTTCTGGCTTTGATACTGTCTTCTGACTTTTCACTGGTATATTTTGTGCAATGATTGAACTTAAGGGTGGAGGATCAGAAATTCATGACTAATAGAGCTATCAAGGTTGTGTCATGGTTATACATTATATATCAGTTACATTTTGGTCCCATTGTTCTGCCAACTTGTCATTAGCACTTTTTGAGATTGATAACCTGGATACTTCAGAATTCATCATGTTATGGCTCATAGAATAAACGAGAAGTCCGGTTAAGCTGGTAGTAGAGGAGACTTCAAATTTATATGGTTTAGTCTGTGTGCTTGCACATTTTGCTTATGGTTGCTTATGTCTGTAATATTGTTTTTTCTAATACTATCTTGAAATAATGGCAGGATTACATGGAGGATTATGAGGTAATGGTCCCATTTCAATCTCTTCAAGCTCTAGGTTGCCTGGCCGATGCAGTTTGCCCCAAGAAAAGGGCTGGTGAAATTTGTCCAACAGCAATTCATGATTTTGAAGGTGATCAGACATATAGTGAAAAGCCTGGCCATAATTTCACTCTAACTGCAAGCTTTGAAGGATTGGATATAGCAAGCTATGATGGACTTGTTATTCCTGGGGGACGAGCTCCAGAATACCTTTCCTTGGATGAGAAAGTCACTGCTATAGTGAAGGAGTTCATGGAGAAAGGAAAGCCAGTTGCATCCATTTGCCATGGGCAACAGATCTTATCTGCTGCTGGTGTCCTTAAGGTGATTATCATGAACTTCACTTCAATCACACTGCCTCAGGGTAGAACTGTTTATTGGAATTTGTATGTTTGGATAATGGAAGTGAACTAACTTTGATTGAACTCCTGTTTTATCAGTTGAGGAAGCTCATATTGGTATAATTGAGGGTTCTTTCCCTATACCATCATTTAAAAACTGGATTAAGAGGTTCCAGTTCCAGTTCAGGAACAGAACTTGCCAGTTCTGGCCGGACTGAATCAGTTGGGGCCTGTTCCACACATGAAGTGTATAACCCTTCAGGTTATGCCGAGATAAGTGAGGAATATGACTAATAAATTAAAAGGTAGAGAACTCATCAAACAGCTACTTTTAACAAATAACAGCACATTGATGAGCATTTTACAATGGGAACAAACTGGTCACTCCAAAACTAGCAGTTCTGGCACATTTTTTTATTTGCTAATTTTGCTTTATTTTATCTTTTTTAAAACTGACTGATCCAAAGCAAAAACCAGGTGAAACAGACCAGGCCTGGCCAGTTTCGTTCTGGTTGACCCAGTTCTGGTCTAGATGGGCCAGTCTTTTAGACTGTACTATATACTTTCAAAACTGCTGTTTTCTGTAAGGCAGTGGTGATTTTCTATCATTATTCAGCACCAACTTAATGTTTGTTGAACCGCTGGAGGTTGAGATAGCTAAGTTCTGTTCATAATAATGATGATTAGGAATCTATCCACCGTATTTATGGTAGTGTGACTTTTCAAAAAGTATTTAGGGTAGTGTGCAACTCTGCCATGGCCGGTCCCAAGCCCGGGTGAGAAAAGAGGAGGGTTTGTGTTAGGTCGACAGCCAGCAGTAAAATTTTGTCACATCTCCAACATGAATTCTGATCCAAATACATTATGTGCTAATGCTAGGGCGTTCCCCGTAAGCGACGCGTTACATCGGAACCCGGATGGAATGACAAGTGAGCAAGGGCCAGCTAGGGCGTTCCCCGTAAGCGACGCGTTACATCGGAACCCGGATGGAATGACTAGTGAGCAAGGGCTAGCTAGGGCGTCCCCCGTAAGCGACGCGCCGCAATGGCGCCCGATTGCGGTGTCAAATAGACAAGGGTTCTCGTGTGGGGTTGGACGCACACGGGTAAAGAAGCAAGTCCAAAAACATAGGATCCGTCTAGCTACTTGGAATATAGGAACTTTAACGGGTAAGGGTTTAGAATTAGTTAAATTAATGAAGGACAGGAGGGTTAACATAGCTTGCCTACAAGAAACTAGGTGGAAAGGACATAAAGCTAAAGACATTGATGGGTATAAAATTTGGTATACGGGTAATAATAACTCTAGAAATGGTGTTGCTATAATAATAGATAAAAACTTAAAAGACAGAGTTGTGGAAGTAAATAGATTGGGGGATAGACTAATGGTAATTAAACTTATCTTAGGTGATGATATTTTGAATATAATTAGTGCATATGCACCTCAAGTAGGATTAGAAGAGAGCATTAAAAAGCAATTTTGGGAGGCTATTGATAGTTTGATCCAAAATATCCCTAGTGAAGAGAGAATCTTTATTGGAGGGGATCTTAATGGTCATGTGGGTATAGATAATAGAGGCTATGAGAGGATTCATGGAGGGCTTGGTTTTGGTAATAGGAATGATATGGGTAACACTATTCTTGATTTTGCTATGGCCTATGATCTAGCAATTATTAATACCTTCTTTAAGAAGCGGGACGAACACTTAATAACATACAAGAGTGGAACACATATAAGTCAAATTGACTATTTTCTCATTAGGAAGGTCGATAGAGTTTTTTGTAAAGATTGCAAAGTTATTCCTGGTGAGAGTCTAGTCCCTCAACATAGATTGTTAGTAATGGATGTCACTATCCCTAAATTCAAAAGAAAGATCATTATAAATAATTATTCCAAGATTAAATGGTGGAATTTAAAAGGTAAAAGTTTAGAAACATTTAAAAATCATCTATTAAAGGAAAATATTTGGAATTTAGAACAAGAAACTAATGTAATGTGGAATAATGTTACAAATTGTATAACGAGGGTTGCAAAACAACTCTTAGGCGAATCTAAAGGTAAAAAGAACTTAGAAAAAGAGACTTGGTGGTGGAGTGAGGAAATTCAAAATACCATTAAAGTAAAAAAGGAATGCTTTAAAGTTTGGCAAGCTAACAAAAATGCTCAAACCCTAGAAGCTTATAAAATCGCTAAAAAGAGAGCTAAGAAAATAGTCAGCGAAGCCAAATCAAAGGCATTTGAAGATTTATATAATAAATTAGGAACCCGAGAGGGTGAAAAGGATATATTTAAACTAGCTAAATTAAGAGAAAGGAAAACTAGAGATTTAGATCATGTTCGGTGCATTAAAGGTGAAGATCAAAGGGTTTTAACTAAGGATCTTGAGATTAAAGGGAGGTGGCATAGCTATTTTCAGAAGTTACTTAATGGAGATTCCGTCAAGGATTTATCTTTAGAAGGTACCCAAGAGTCCACAATATTTGATAAATATCAATATTTCAGGTGTATTAAGATGTCAGAAGTGGAGGATGCTTTAAGGAAAATGAAAGTGGGCAAGGCCTTAGGACTAGATGGCTTACCTATTGAAGTATGGAAAGGCCTAGGAGATATTGGTATTCAGTGGCTAACTAAATTTTTTAATAAAATTTTAAAGGAACGAAGAATGCCAGAAGTTTGGAGAAAAAGTGTTGTAGTTCCTTTCTATAAAAATAAAGGAGATATTCAAAGTTGTAATAATTATCGTGGAATTAAGCTTATGAGTCATACTATGAAACTTTGGGAAAGAGTAATTGATAAACGCCTCCGTGGTATGACTACTGTGTCGGAAAATCAGTTTGGTTTTATGCCAAATAGATCTACTACAGAAGCTATTTTCTTGCTACGGCAGCTAATGGAGAAGTATAGAGAGATGAGAAAAGATTTGTATATAGTTTTTCTTGATTTAGAGAAGGCGTACGATCGAGTACCGAGAGAATTGATTTGGTGGACATTAAGAAAGAAAGGAATCTCTCAAGGATATGTTGATTTGATTAAGGATATGTACGACGGTGCTATTACTAGTGTTCGAACTATTGCTGGGGAGACTGGTGAATTTCCCGTTTCTATAGGTTTGCATCAAGGTTCTGCACTAAGTCCGTATCTCTTTGCCTTAGTTATGGATGAAGTAACTAAACAATTGCATGATGATATCCCTTGGTGTATGCTATTTGCAGACGATATTGTTTTAATTGATGAGAGTATTGATGCTCTAAATGCTAAGTTAGAGCGTTGGAGACTTGCCTTGGAGTCTAAAGGTTTTAAAATTAGTAGGAGCAAGTCAGAATTTATGCACTGTAATTTTAGTAATGGGAGTGTGGTTCAGGAAGACATGGTTCTAATTGACGGACATAACATTCCGAAGAGTAGTAGCTTTCGATACTTAGGGTCTATCATACAAGAGAATGGGGAGATTTATGATGACGTTACACATAGGATTAAGGCAGGCTGGTTAAGATGGAGAAGTGCATCAGGTGTCCTTTGTGATCGTCGTATGCCTGTGAAACTCAAAGGGAGGTTTTATAGAACGGCTGTGAGACCTGCTCTGTTATATGGTACCGAGTGTTGGGCAGTACGAAAGGAACACATCCACAAAATGTGTGTAGCAGAGATGAGGATGTTGAGATGGATGTGTGGCAAGACTAAGAAAGACAAGATTAGGAATGAGCGCATCCGTAAGGGCTTAGGGATATCTCCAATTGATAGTAAAATGAGAGAAAATAGACTCAGGTGGTTTGGACATGTGTTTCGTCGCCCTAACTCAGCGCCGGTTAAAAGATGTGATCAAATCTTAGTGGATGCTAGCAAAAGAGCTCGAGGAAGGCCTAAAATGAGATGGTGCGATATTATTAGGAAGGACATTAGTTCCTTGAGTTTAAATATGAATATTGCACTTGATAGAAATCTTTGGCGGAACAGGATTCATGTAGCCGACCCCAATTAATTGGGATAAGGCTCTGATGATGATGATGATGATTTAGGGTAGTGTGCCTTTGAAAATACAAGGAATTTTTCCGTCTTATGGAAAAAGCACTGTTTTAAAACCCGGCCTGGACTGGCTAGTCCGACCGGTTGACCCACGGCCTGGTATCAAAACTGGAAACTGTACCTAGACTGGCCGAGGAGAGGAGCGAGGGAGGCTTTCATCTCCCCTTCAAGGAGGCGGGTGATGTGGATGCTTCTGTGGGAGGCTCTCCGATAGATTAGTCTTTGGTCTCGGTGCCTCAAGAGGGGGTTTATGCAGCAGCCCTTGTGATCCCATTCATACTCGTGCTGCACGAAGATGGGGTGCCAGGGGAGACTTGTTTGCTTTTGGGCGTCGCACTTAAGGAGGAAACCAACCGGAAAAAAGGAGACGTCAAGGAAATCTTTTCTGAGGTCGAGGGGATTATGGAGGAGTAGGCGAGAGATGTGGCCAACTTGATTGGGGTATCCTCTGAAGGAGTCGATAAGGATATTAAATTCAAGCTCAACACAATCTAGAGAAGATGGCATGCGAAGCTGGAAAGGGAAGCCAAGACAGTAAAATTGGTACCAGAGGGGAGGCGTGTAGAGTGTAGGAGAGGGGTAGGATGAGTAAATAGGGGCAGTTGAGGCCTGTTTGTAGAGTCGAGGGGTGTGCAGTTTGTTCTTTTGTACTTTAGCCATTTTTTAGGCGCTTTGGGGAGGGGGGCGTGGAGATGGTTTGTGTGGGCTTCGGAGAGGGTAGAGTAAGGAAATGATCAGTTTTTGGGTGGTTGGTGGTTTTGTTTTGTATGTTTGTGTTGTGGGTGGGTTGCTTGGTCGAAAGGGGTCTTGTTTCTCTCTTTGTTTTGCTCATGGGATAGAGAGTTGTCTGCCACCTTTTGTGCATGGGAGTTTTTTTGGGAGCTCTCCCTCTATACTTGTAACTTCTTACTTTTTCTTTAATATAATCAATGGTATTATCCACTTTCAAAGAAAAAGGACCTAAAACCCAGTCTAACCCAGTTAAGTTGGCTCAACCCTACTAAGTACTAACCCTGTCTAGCCTAGTAAAACTATTGTGACTCGGTTGGGTTCGAGACCTATTTCATATTTTCTAAGTTTCTATCATTAGTTTATATTTTAATTTAGCATGCAAATAAATATGGAAAATGATGAGTCATCCTTGAAATCATATCCTCTATATCCTTATCATTTAATGGTAATAACACAAATTTTGGAAGTTGAAAAGATTTAGATTCTAAGAATCTGGATTCTAAGTCTTTCTTCCCTACATGCAGAAAGAAATAAAGAAAATCTAAGAGTTTAAGACTAAACTTGTTGAACTCATGCCGTCCCATGGGACAACCTGCAACCCTCATAGGAGAAAGGAAAACCGTAGAGTGCAGAACTGCAAGTGCAGACAAGTACCTAGCTCTGTGGCAGCAACATCCTTGTAGCCTTTAAGTCAAGTTTTCCTTTCCCTTCCTTCTTGTCCACTGAACTAAGCTTCAAACTGCAAAGAGAAGGCATCAACCACTGTCAACTGACTTACTTGGTTCTCTCCTTCTTCGCTGGACAGGGCTTCAAACTGCAAAGAGAAGACTCACTTTTTATCTCCTGTATCACAAAGGTGTTGTGACCCGCTAACCTAGTGGATCTATAATATTGGTGTGAGTGGTTCTAGTCTTACGGGTCACGGGTCAACCCGAACAGTTAAACTATTGACCAGTGACCCACTAACCCATCTGGGTCAAGGTCCGGGCCGGGTTTTAAAACATTGGGAAAAATATTATTTTTCTGTTCAGTTTGTTCTAAATCACCTGTTGCTCTATCTTGAGGGCTGCTTGGAATTTGTTAACTTTGTATTTATTTTTTTGGGTCGATGGGGTTCGCAAATGGGTGGAAAGGCTCATGATAGATCGCCTGAATTACATTACTAGGGTGTATGTACTGAAGTAATTTAGCGGACAAGTGTTATTCTTTAGTCAACAGTAGATCATAGATGTCCTTTGGGATATTTCTTTGTAGTATGATGTTTGTTTGCCAATTGTATGTTTTGAAGCTCATATGTGCCTGACCATCAAAAAGGATAAACCTTTATGGATACCTGTTCACAGTTAAAACTGTTAAAGGTGAGATCAAAGTTCCTCAATGAGGGGACTTCCTCTTGGGAGGTTTCATGGGACTGTTACCACCCTGAGCTTTAGTAGTTTTTTGCATCCCTTAATGTCGTATAAGCTACTTTTTTGTTAAACATTTTGTTCAATGTTTCTAATGCAGGAGATTGAGATGATAGCATGACTTTCTTATATAAATGTTTGTGTATTCATTTGGTAGTTTGACCTACGAAGGTCAAGTTCTTTGTTACTATGTCATACCATTTTGTTTGAGGCATTTTCTGAAGTCCTTTTACTTTCCTTCACTTGAATTGATTGCACCTTTCTAACAGCATCAAGTGATACATGACTTTGGTGTTACACATAAGTCTCCATGTATGTGCAGATTTTGAAATCTTATTCCTTTCCAGTCTTCCCTCACATCCGTCTTGACATCCTCACATCTGTCATGCACGTTTTTGGTGTGTCATTTCCTCACTGTCCAAGAATCAGGCCCATATAATATAGCAGGTCTTACAGAGGCTTTATAAAAACATCCCTTGGGCTCTAAAACTGACCTATCAGCCACAGAGTACTCTGAATTCACTTTTCCACTTCACTGAACCTACCTTAATCTTACAGGTGATATCCCCTTGGATCACCCCATTCTCTTGAATAGTTGATCCTGAATATACCGAAGATGACTAGTTTTAGGAATAATTAACTGTCAATCATAGCTAAAACCTTTAGACTGCAAAAAACCCCTCTTCCATTCCAACTTATTATTTAAACCTACATTGTCAAAAGCTAAAACAATATATCTGCAAATACCAAGGGAATCTGTAATGTAAACCTCTTCTCATATAACAAGTTATTATATAAAAAAGGTTTTTTTCCATATAAACCACTGTTATAGATGAATTTGTAGATATATCATTTCTGAAAACGTATTAACATACATGCCATTACTATTTTGAAAAACTTTAAAATATGCCATCGCCGTCACCCCACGTTACCCCCCATCAACTTAACCATAGTCAGGTCTAACCAGACGTGAGAAAAGATGAAAATACCCATGGCACTATGATTTATTTACAAAAAACCCTAAATAAAATTTTAAAGTAAAATTAATACATCTAATAGGGGCATATAAATAAATAACAAGACTTTAAGGTTAAAATGTAAGAAGAGGCATCTTCTTCCTCCCCGGGTTTTCCAAACCCTAATGCAAGACGGCGGCGCTCACTTCTCCTCGCCGGTGGACTACTGGTGCCGGCGGAAAGGGGCTACGACGGCGCTCCCTTCTCCTCTACGGCGGGCGGCTGGTGCCCTCACCCTCGCAGACGCTCCCCCCCCCTCCTCGGCCCCCTCTCTCTTGCCCACCGCCCGAGGCCGCCCCTACCCGGCCCCCTCTCCCCCTCGACTGCCGGAATCCCCCCTCCCCTCTCACCCTTGCAGACGGCCCCCCTCCTTGGCCCCCACTCACCCTCGCCCTTGTAGATGCCCCCCCCTCTCCAGCCCCCTCTCTCGTGCCCATCGCCAGAAACCCCCCCTCCCCTCTCACCCTTGCAGACGCCCCCCCTCCCCGGCCCCCTCTCACCCTTGCCCTCGCATACACTCTCGCCCACGTGCCACCCAAGCAGCGACTGCCTCGTGCCCACCGCCGCTGCTCCCCCTGCTACTCCCCCCGCCTCCCACCTCGTGTCCACCGCCGGTTCCATCTCCCTCTCCCCCCTCTCTCTCGTAGTGCTTCCCCCCTCCACCCCGCCTCCCACCTCCGGCGAATCTCCCCCCTTCCCGTGAAGAGATGCATCACGACGCTGCCGGTCGGCATGTTTCCCCATCTCTCTCTCTCTCTCTCTCTTAGAGGGGCATTTTGGTCATTTGACCATAAAAGGGGTATTTTAGTCATTTGACCGTCACTTAACGAGAATATTGGCATCTTTTAAGAATATTCGTGATTCCGTCGACGGAAATCAACTACGATGGCATATTTGAAAGTTTGAAAATAATAGTGATATGTATACTAATGTGTTTCCAGGAATGATGTATCTGCAAATTCGTTTGTACCAGTGGTTTATATGTAAAAAAAACCCTATAAAAAATGAAGTGTGTGACAATCAATGTGTATTCATACAGAAACACCACAAGTTTTACTTGGTTGTAAACTTAGTATCCTTATGGTTTGGTCACTGAATATTATGGTTTAGCCTATGATGAGGATTGTGAATCAGATCGGGTTGTCTGATGTTCGATCCGGTTCTCCACCAAAAAAATCAGATCGGTGGAGGTTGGTTACCTCTCCGCCAAAGATTCTCTCCGATCTTGGCTTGGCTCTGATTGCAGAATCCCTTTCTCTTCTCCCTCTCTGAGCCTGACCTCAAGGGCACCGCAGTTAGGTCACCGCCGCTGCATCATTGCTATTGCCGCTGCTGAGCCCTCGCCATTGCCACCATCCTTGTCCCCTAAACCTTCTCACTTCTCCCTCTTTGAGCCAGTCCCCAAGCGCGCTGCAGGAAGGTTGCCACTGCTGCACCCTTGCCATTGCTGTTGTCCTCGCCTCCACTCACCCAGATGCAGTGCTTGCCTCTGCTGCCTGCTCGTGCCTGCTCATCCCTACTCACCACTGCTCACCCCAGCATCTGCACGCCCCTGTGCTGCTCCCCCTGCTCGCCCCAGCACCTGCTCCCCCTTCCTCTCTTCCACTTTGACCCTGGCTGAACGGTGAACATGGATCCAAAGATCCAGTCAGGAACAAAATTGGATACAGATTGGATTGGATCCAGATACACCCCGATTTACATCTCTATCTATGACCATGCTGTGATCTACCAAAGACCCTGTAGCTCAGTGGCACCAGAGGAGGGATTTAACCCCTCGGATTTGTGAGGGGCCTATGCCCGAGTTGCTCACTGCTGGTGGCGGGGTCCATAGGGAATTTATTCTCTGTGGTGGGACCTCCGAAACCGTAATACTCGCCTTTATGGGCAGAGTTGTTGCAAATACATGAAAACCTTCCCACTTACGGAAATACTTGAGTGGTTGCTCGGAATTGTAAATACCCTGACCAAAAAAGACTATGCTGTGAGCTATGATCCTTCTCTACTCTTCTTGTTTTCTTTACTTGTTAAACTTCGTATATGGCAACACTGTTTGAATGGGGGCAATTTTGGCAATGCTGCATTGTCTGACATATGTTAGATTGATGTACCAAGATTTCAGAACAGGGACTATTTTCCTGAGCCATGGATCACTTTTGAGGGAGAAAAGTTGGGACATTGTCCTGCAACACACCCCCCTCCTCAAAAAGAAAAGGGAGGGGGGGGGGTGTGGGGTGGAATCTGATTGTTGAAACACCTCTTCTCATCGGGAGAGGTGTCTACACTCGGTGTTTCTGGATGGGGAGTCAAACTGCTATTTTGGCTTCTAGGTATTCTTTGGGAATGTATTTTGCAGGGATCCTAATGGTCGGGATTCCCAACATAGCTCCAGTAGCACTAAGAAACACATTTCCGAGTGTAAAGAGATGATGTTCCAAGCCTCATAAATCAGATTCCTCCTTTTCGTGAGAGAGACATATTCATGCGTGACTTTTCTTTGTTACTAATACTGGGCCATAGTTAGGTTTGGGAAAAAAATTGGCCGGATCTCGGTCACCGCATTTCTGAAACCCCAATTCACCAAAACATCCATTCTTCGTGTCTACAAATGCAACCTTAATATGGCCAAGCACGCACTTTGCAGAAGTTCCCCTTATAAGAGATTGTAAGGACTAACAAAACCTTCACCTTTCACCAAACAATTTCCAGTTTCCGCTTCCTTGACAATCATATTGGTTACATATTCTGTCTTCAGCATGGAATCAAGTAACATTTGTGCACGTGTTTTATTACAGGGGAGGAAATGCACAGCATACCCAGCGGTTAAGCTCAATGTGGTTCTGGGAGGAGCAACATGGCTGGAGCCTGACCCAATTTCTCGCTGTTTTGCTGATGGTAATCTGGTGACCGGAGCAGCTTGGCCGGGGCACCCCGAGTTCATTTCTCTCTTCATGGACTTGCTTGGTGTCAAGGTATTTTTTTGAGTCTCGAGTTCGCTCCCTGTGTAAGCAGTGCTGTTGTTCAAAACTAGCTTGTTGTTGTCTTTTCTTGTCTATGTGTAACCGGAGGAGGAAATGGGTCTTTTTTTTTTCATGTGTATAAATAAAGGCAGGGAACCTTGTGTGTACCAACTAGTTGTTTTTGGTTTCTATCCTGAGAAAGCCAATGTTTCTCTCGTTCTGCTCCAATGGCTTCCATTCCACTTTCAAAGGCAGCAACTGTATATTGCTATGTGAAGTTTTTGTTTTGGAATCGGCCAGAAAAATTAGCCAAGTGACTGCTAGCACCCACTCTCTTCCAACTAAAATGTAAGAAATTTTTTAAAAATCCTTTCAACTGGAAGCTGTGTTGTGGCCTTAACCTTACGACCAAAATCTTGGAGCCATCTCCTTTTTAAGTACTGGTGGTGGAGAGATGGATGGGAAGTTTCCGGCTTTCTGCATCTGTGTGCAGGTGTGATTTATTTCTAAGGATGTAAAAGAAACATGAATTTGAATAGTTGATCATTCACTTGTAGGAAAATAAGGTAGTACTATGCCAATACTTGATGCCTTCAAAGAAACAGTAGTTTTCTCCTTGACTGGTATGAAAACAAATTGATACCCTATTTGAACTTGGTATCTTGAAGTAGTTTACGTAAAACAATGGTGAAAGACGTGGGAGAATCTGATGCAAACGTGATTTGGCGACATTTATTCTCACTGGGTTTCAGAGGGTGAACGATTCTCCTAACATCCCAATTTGACTAGATAGCAGATGTAAAGGGGTATTATTTGTTGCGCACTTGTTTGGTCATCTTACAAACTCATTTATTATTTGTTCATATGAGATGATGAGATTTTGTGGACAAATTTTTTTGATAAAAACAAAAAAAATGAACCCCACATTTCTTTAAAGAGGTGTCTGTTTGTCTCTCAACATCTCATCATATTATGTGGATCAATCATAAACAGGTTTCCAAGATAACTAGACGCGGAATACACATCATCATGTGCAGTACGATATTAGTCTTTCCAAAATTTTAAAATTTCATCCATTCAAACAATTCAAAATTCTTTTAAAAAATAATTCAAAATTGGTAAAAAAAAAGAACATGTCTTTCATTTGTTAGGTTATAGTCTAAAGTCTAAACTAGTTTCTCTTAAAATTTAGGACCTCAAAATGAAGATTCTACTTGAAAACAAATGTGGCCTTCAGAAGGAAACTGGGAAGCTGCCAACATTCTTCTTCTGATGTAGGTGATGTGTCCCAACTTTGTGGTTATTCATCGATAAATATATGAGGAGGGTGGTGTTCATCAATTATATGTGATATGATGGGCAACGTTCATCAATCGTCCGCCAGTGATTCCTGTTGCCCCGGTGACGTCATTCGATATTTCCATTGTCGAATTAGATTCTTGTCTTAACATTATAAAATATTATCTAATGTTTTATATTTAATTTGCCCCAAACATTTACGCTATGAACTGTGATCAATCGTCGTGACATTTATTTTTCTCTAATTCAGGGTTGGCCTAATTGCCGAACTCCACTGGCTCTGAATCGGCCTGATTTGGTGGTTGTCGGCCCGGCCAAGTCACATGTCTGACGTCATCTTTTAACTTCATTTTTGTAAAATCAAAATTTATTACAAAATTTGGACTATACCCTGTATTCTAATTTGTGGAACAACTATTTCATCGATCTAAAATATGTATGGATTAGACTTTTTGGGGTTCTGCCAAATCACATAACTCAAACAATTTGGTGGCATTTTTATTTGTAAAATTGAACTTTTATGCAATTTTAGGACTTTTTGTCTTAGGTTTTGACCTAGTTATGATACATAAATTACATAATTTAGTGGTATAATGTTATAATCTATTTTTTAGTTTAAACTAAATTTGGAACGTATCATTGTTTAGAAAGTTAACGAATCAATAAATTCAAAAATAGAGTCTCGTACTCTTCATCTGTGAAATATAAGATCCATGGCTAATGGTATATCATTATAATTTTTATTTAAAATTAAATTATTTTTAAATATTATATTATTAATTAAACCGTTAATGTTGGATCAGACAAAATCTTATAAATAGAGTTTCCTACTATTCATCTATGAAATACAAAATCTATGGCTAAAGTTATATTATTATAACATTATTATAAATTTTTAATTTTTAAAATTAAATTATTTTAAAATATTATTTAAATAATTAATATTCAATCGGATTGATCCATCACAAAATCAAATCATGACTTGAGTTCCTCGTGATCTGATACGAGTCAACTGACTTTGAGTCCATTAAATCTGAAACGGTGAACCATGCTCTCATTTATATTTCATGTCAGAGTTACCATAAATTAAAAGTTAAAATAATTTATACTTCTTAATTTTGAAGCAGGAGGACGACGAAGTTTTGCAACGCACTAAATAACGTATCTATCCACTTTAGCTGGATATGTGGCTACAGAAGTGAGGTAGAGTTGCAACTTTGGCAATACCTCATTATTATTAAGAGAAATTTACAAAAAAATCGTCTTATTTCAACAATTATAGAGTTGCCATCTTTATTTTTTTATTATTATAAATAAACTCATTATATTATAATACTTACAAAAATATCCTCCCCGTCACCGGCGTCCATTTAGCATTTCATTAAAAACGCTTATGTAACCCTGACGAGTCCTAATTAACAGAATTCATAAAAAGATCAAAAATGACAATGCATGCGGCGGTGAAAATAACACATTTTTATAAAAGATATTTTCATTCATAATTTTAATCTTATGGATTCAAAATGAACGTTCTAAACAGCAACTAACCTCAGAGTTAAATTTACACTAATATTCACTCAAAAGGATTATTTATAACAATGGTAAAATAAAGATGACAATTATGTAACGAGTAACCTGCACTAACTATATCCACCGGTGTAATTAGTGTAACACTTAATTTTTTTTAATTTTTTTGAGTAGTCTCCGTGTCTAATTAGGTTGGTGTGTCGTTCACGTCACCATGTAACGTGACGTGGAGGTCAATTAAAATAAAAATTTTAACCATATGAATAATGAAATTAGACCAATTTTACTATTCATATAAGGATATATTTTTGAGATTTTTACATATATACCCTTGTAAAGTTCAGTTTTGTCAAATATACCCTTCGTCAGAGTATAATATCATGAATATTCTTGAAATATGAGTAATGTCACGTTTATGTCCTCATCGTAACTCCCATGTGTTTAACCCGAGTTAAGTGTGAGTTAAAGAGTAAAATTTTTATATATATATACCCCTGTAAAATTTGATTTTGTCAAATATACCCTAGATCTAACGATCGTAGACAGCATATTTCACAGAATATTCTCCTCCGTCGACGACAGTAAACTATAGGGATATAGCCGTAACATTTCTATCTTAATGAAGGATATTCACGATAATATGTTCAGATGAGGGGTATATTTGACAAAACCAAACTTTACGGGAGTATATATGTAAAAATCCCTATATTTTTTTTTCGTGACTCTGACGTCACGTCATCTAGTGATGCGTCACGTCATCTAGTGACGTGAACGACACACCAAACTAATTAGACGTGGAGACTACTCAAAATTCTTTTTACATCAAGTTAATTAGACGTGGAGACTACTCAAATTTTTTTTAAAAATTTATTAATTATTACATTAATTACATCGACGAGTGTAATTAATACATTGAGTGCACTAAGCATTACTCTTGTGTAATTGTTAGAATATTTATAATTTGACAATTACTATTTTATGCTCAAAGAAATGCCATCTTTGTCATGGCCGCTTAGATCACATGTAAACAATTCAACACCACTAATTAGTGGCAACGCTTTATCCCCATGGAAAGGTTCAGATTTCCTTTCTACGTACAGATAATGGTATGAAATTCTCTCATTCACATCTGATAAGGTATTTTCCCAAAAAAAATTAGTATCTTTTTCGGTGTCTGACCACCCAAATTGCCGTTGTTCCCCAATAAAAAAAAAATCAAGATAAAGATAAAGCGACACTTTGATCCTTCAGAGAGAAACAGATTAAGGTAAACCGAGCATTTCATCACAGAAGCCTCAAGCTGCTGCCACACCACACCAAGATCTCAAGCATTTTTGTCAGATCAAATTCAAATCCCTGCAGATCACATATAAATAAATCAAACATTGTAGATCAACGTTCTTGTGGTGGATCATGAAAGAAATCCCCACTCTCTCACAACAAGACACCCATTACCCAGAAAGGGAAGCAAAGAAAAAGGTAAAATAAAAATAAAAAAAAGGCTATCCTCTCTGTAAGATCCTCTAAAATCTGACCCAATATGTGCATCGTATGCCTTTGTGGCATGAAAACCTCATGAGACGACGCTTCATGCAAAGAGAAGGGTCTGAGCAGAGAAGCTGCTGGACCTGTGCGGGGGCATGGGGGGCCTGCTGCTCCCCAGGAACGCCTGCCTCCTCCTCTGTGGGGAGGAGAGGGTGGCCCCTCTAGAGGGCTTCTTCGAGATGGCCCTCGAGCAGCACCCCCTGGGGGAGCAAGGCTTCTGGGTATGAGCATCCAGCCCTCCCCCATAGCTCCTGCAGGGTTTGAGCCTCTTCCTGTACGGCTGCTCCGGCTTGGCCAGGTCCTCCAGGCACCTCACGTTGGACAGGGACGTGAAGGACTGGGACTTCCCTCGGAAGTGCTCCGACAGCCCCCTCCTGCCAGGCAAAGAAGAGATTAATTAACAAAGGTGCGGAGAAATCGTCACAACCGTGGAGAACAGAAAAAGAACCCCACTAATTTGATCTGATCGGTGGCTGCTTACTTGAAGGGAAGCTGCGCCATGAGAGAGGACATCTCGTAGAGAGCCCCCTGCTGGTGTTCCAAAGATGGTGATGATGTCGAAGAAGAAGAAGAAGTGGCGTCGTCCATGAACTCCGAGGAGTCATTGGAGGCTTTGGAGCTGGTGGAGTCGCCGGAGGAGGAAGACGAAGGGCATCCCAGCTTCTTGTCGTCCTCATCCATGATCCCATGGCTGATTTGTGGGATGGTAGAAGCCTCCTCCATTATCAAAAATTGGCCACCTCGATCCTCCTGAACTGTGCAGTTGTTTCGGTGCTGGCCTCCAACCCACCATGCGATAGAAAGCAAGGGAGAGCGAGCGAGAGAGAGAGAGAGAGAGAGACGATGATGTGTGGATATACACCCACCTTCCCTCCCCTATCCAATGCAAGCTGTGAGCTTTAATGGGGGATCACTCATATAGGGAAACCACTGGGATATATAGATATATATATATGGTATGTATGTATCACATGCAGTTGCTTGCGGAGGGAAGAAATGGGTTTGGAAGACGGGGGGGAAGTGATCTCCCATGCCATGGCGCATTGTGCCCGGCTAATGGATGAGAAAACTTGGTGAGCAACTAGCGATAGTCACCAAAAGTATCAAATTCATTCTAATCAGAAACTAAGTGTCGCCGCCGACCCATACAATGTTGTCAACTTAGTGAATTCGATCAAATTAGAATTACTCATGTCATTCGACAGCTAAAATGATTATACACTTCAATGAGACTTGATAAATTTTAATTTGACTTTGACAGGTTGACCTGACTCACCTTGTATTTAGGTCTCATTTGGGAACGAACGTGGAGAATATTTTTGAGACTTTCAAACATTGAAAAGCCCCGACATATTTTATGCGTTTCCAAATCGTAAGTGCACATTCTCAATTTATGTGTACGGGTGCCTCCAAGATTAAGAAAGAGAAAGACTCATATGCGCACGTCGAGTTAATTTTGAGGAAGCTCCTCCCGTCTAATTTCGGACGTTTCTGCATGATATAAAGTCTTGACCCATGAATGTCGCGTACGGATTGAACTTTCTTGAAAAGAGAGAGTCGCATACACGATTCCAAACGAGACCTTAGAAAATCAAATTCAGATCGAAACTTTTCATGACATGATCAAATATTGAGTAGGTCCCTTTGATATGAATTTGATCTGTCAGATTATTTTTGATCACAATTCACCCACTTGACGTCGCTTTGACCCCTTATTTGGTTAAGACACATGGGCCACATGAGTTTGACCAAAAGCGGAGTCAGATTGAATAGAATCAAAGAAGTTTTATCAATGTTCAACTTGATTTATTATCGCATCTAATCTCAATCATCTTAACCAGATCTTTCTAACATCAAAAATAATATGAAACTAAGATGTCGGCGCATTGCACCAAGGCTCAGAAGATGTAAGGGGAGGGCATGGGGGGGGGGGGGGGAGGAAGGTTCGGACGTGGCTGACAGGCTGAGGATAAGAATGGCATTTCGTGGGCGGGTGGACACACAGATTCGGCATTATCCGCTTACGCTTTTCCGGTTTCGCTTTGCCCAGGTCTGCCACTTTTTATTCCCTTTCCGTACGGGGAGAAGGCGGGGACCAGTGGATAAGGCCTCCACGGCCCCCCAACACCCCCCTTCTCACTCAGTTGTTGTTGGTTATCAGGATCACAGCAATTAGCAAGCAAGCATCGTGCTTTATTTTATCATTAGCTGTTTTTTGATCTCCTAGATTAATGATTAAGAAAGTGTCATGGGGTTCCTCGCCAGTAAGATGTGAGAAAGATTATCGGGAAAGTAGATGGGCTCTTATTATTTGGATTGTAATTTGTTGGGATCATTATTGTTAATGGGCCGGGAGTGCCCATTGGACCTCCCCTGGAGCCCAGCGCCGGCCAGGTGACTTCGGGAACTGTCATCTCTCCACTTCCCTCGTATTTTTCCCCACGTGCTGCTCTCTCTTCATCTTCATCTGATCTTCTACGTCATCCTAATAGCTGCCACGTAATAATCTTTGCCCTTCTCCCATTCCCCCCCCCCCCCAACGTGATCTCCCCCTCGTCCACATCCACTCCACCTCTTTAACCCTCCGCCACGTGACTTCTTCTCCTCCCTCTTCATGTACTATAAATAGAGGGAGGGTGTTTGGGGAAGAGTGGGTGCACGAATTATTATTGTAACTTCGTCGTGGCCGGTCTCAAGTTTGGATGAGAAATGAGGATAATTTACGTTAAGTTGACAGTTAACAGTAAAATTTTGTCATATCTAGTATGTGAATTTTGATCTAATTATATTTTGTGTTAAAATTTCTTGAGTTTAAATATGGATATAATATTTGATAGAAATCTTTAATGAAATAATTTATATAGTCGACTTCAAATTGAGATAAGACTATGACGATGATGATGATGACGACGACGATGAGATAAATTATGGATCGACCCCAGAAGGGAGGGGTTGAAAATTTTAAAGACAATGTGGTGGCTCCCCTTGGTTACTCAAACCGTTTCTTGACCACTTTGAAATTTTTAAAAGAAGTTTGGCACATCACATGTAGAGAGGCATCTATTAGAGGAGACCAAGTTAAACTGACAAGGAGAAATTGTATTCTACAAGAGAGAACAAGAGTACTCCCGTGTCCATGCACCGATCAAAATCAATTTCACCTCATATTATCTGGCATCTTTAATAACATGCGAACACATGATCCATTTACTTCTTCATGGAAGTAAAGTAAATCAAATTCAAGTATCTCACTATTGGTAATATCTAGCTTGCTAGAACCCACAACAATATTGCTAATTAATCTTATTTTTGAATCCCTTGGCTACAAGTTTATTGGTAATTAGCAACTTATCTATCAATATTGTGGTGAAATAGGAGGAGGTCGTCATGCCGTTGGTCTATATATACTTGGACGGACATGGGCCTCATTTAGTGGCTCTCTTGTGACTATCTTGTGTAATCCTGATCAGTTGGGGTAGCTTGAGCAGTCGTCCAAACATGTAATTACACGCACATTTGTGGGTCTTAATTAAAGGTTATACATATATATAACTGAAGCGTTATGACTCCCAATTAATTAAGCCGACAATCCCTAGACGTAATCTAGATCATTAAGTAGGACATGACAAGAAGGGGATATAGTTTTTGCCGGCATCATCCTTTAAACGGAACAAACAATTAATTTAGCAAATTAAGAGTTGGATAAATCAATGTTATCATAATTAAATCGGTGTCTGGATCGGTCAATGAACTGGTTCGATTTGAATCGATTAGATCGGTCAATCGAATCGGTTTGAACCGTGACGTTATCATAATATTGATACATGGTCTGACTAGATTCTATAATCTAAGACAATAAAAAATAAGATATAATGATCAAAATAAAAAAAACATGCATGTATAATTATTAGTTATGCTTATGTAACTATACAAGTAAAAAAATAATAATAACATGGTTAAATAAACTGACTTTAAAATTTTGTAATGTTCTATTTGTCTTCACTCTTCACAATTGACATCTATATTTTTTTAAAGTTTAAACTTCAAATATATCTAAAATAAAATGATAAATAACAAGAAATCAATAATAATATGATAATTTTATTCACACATAAATATCATTTTAAATATTTAAATATTTATTTTTTATTTTTTATTTAAAAGGTGAATCGGGTCGGACTAGTTTGGATTCACCGGTCGAAAGGCGGTTCATCCGATTTATCCGATTTTTTAACATTACACCGGATCAATCTTAATCAGACTGATTTCTAGACTGATTTACGATCGGATCGATCCAACCAGCCGATCTGATAAGATTCTGGTAACGCTGAGATAAATAATCATCCTCGTAATAATAAATGTACTAGCATCCTAAAATTGCCCTCCTGGTGGTGTGTAAGAGACGCCAATATGTGGCACCTTCGTCGTCGTCGTCGTGTAGGAGCTTATTATTAAGTAGAAAGTTCCCATGCATGTTGATAAGGTTGCAAAGGTTAATCCGGATAACTAGAGAGATTCCTTTGTGCTGCCGCTGCTCTCTCTCTCTCTCTCTCTCTCTCTGTGTGTGTGTGTGTGTGTGTGTGTGAATATTTTGGAGGAAAATGGAGAATATTGTCTAATTCACTGTTGAAATTAAGCATGGCAAATATTGGTAGGTTGGGTTTAAGTTGGGTCAAATTCAAGTTAAGCATGTTGTCATTTAGTTTCACTTTAGAAGGCACTTGAGTTAGTTTTTCAGCCATTTCTGAGCTCCAAATGCTAAAAACTAGGTAGAAGTGAAAGCACCGAAAAAAAAAAGAAGAAAAGAAAACGCTCGGAGTGACAACGGGTTGAAGACAGAGTCTGAAATAATTTAAGTAGTACGTACCTTTTGATTTCCTTTCTGATAAATTAACCAAAAAAAAACAAACAAAAAAGAAATATAAAATCATAAATATGCGTCTCTAATCTCACACCAAATTCTGATTTCTCATTCGAGCTGAAATCGGAAATAAGTCTCTCTGCCACTTCTCTGAGAATTCGTGGTCGTTGATCACCTGACAGAAAACTTGGGTCGTTCGATGGGTCCACCTGGGCTGCTCGTACGTACGAAGGGCCCGGCCCACATCATCTTCTCTCGCCCCATGAAGCACAAATGGACAGGCCTCTCTTAGTTGAAGGCCACTACACCGCCTCTCACACGACACACACATGAACGGAAATACAAATACTGCTTGTATTATTATTACATGGCTTGAACAAGAAAATGTATTCTCAAAATAAGATCCAAAGCAGGGTTTGCCGGCCCGGTCGACTCGGTCGACCCGATCTCGGCTTGGGTCGGGTCGGGTCGCTCCCGTCTCAGTCCGACCCGGTCCGTCTCGTTCTAAAATACAATTATATATATATATATATATAAAAATAAAATAATAAAATAAAATAGAAAAACACACATTATATATAAAATATAATATAATATAATAATAAAATAATGGGCCGACCCGTCCACGACCCACGGCCCGACCGACCCGGTCCCGGTCTGGGTCGGGTCGGGTCGTGCGAGTCGGTGCGAGACGCACCGGGTCGGCAAACCCTGATCCAAAGTAGAATAAAAAGTTTGAACGCATGTTCCATGCAGGATAAATACATGGATCAACCGCAAGGTTAAAGATATACACTTCTTACACGATCATCATTATGGTCTAAGTGAGCCGCCATTAGATAAAATCACTTGTTAAGTGCTCGAAAGTTTAAGATGTGAGTGAGATGTGGGTAAAAACCAAAAACATCATGAGAGGACATAAATGCCATTTGCGAAGCAAACAAAGAAGAGTTGGGATTCTTACTTTAAAGGTTACAATCCCTACAATTATTTATGTTTTAGCCTCGTAATTATAATTATTTGTTTAGAAGTCCCTATAATATTTTAACTCTTAATGATAAACATGTGTGGTTAGCATACCGTGAGGAAAAGGAATATGCCGTTAAGCGGAAAAGAAATATTCTATTTAAGTAAAAAATTTACTAGAATAACTCTCCTCTCTATCTCATCCCCTTGATTTTTTTTCTTGAATCTGTTAGGTTTTTCACGAGACTGTTAGACTGTCGTAGGAGTATGTGGCAGAGCTTCCCTATCTTATGTACTGGAAGTAGTATAAATAGGAGCAAATTCCAAGAAAAACTTTCATCTCCATCTTTCCTTTGTCCTCTTCTCTATTCCTCTGCTCTGTTCTTGTAGAACAATTGTAGGACATAATCTTCCACTACAGAAGAAATCACCTAGAGCAATTCTTCCAAGAATTTCCTGGAGGATCGGAGTTTAGTTCCTCGGAGGCCCCGTACCAAATTTGTGTCAAAGAGTATGTCCAATGCTGTGATGTGTGTCAAAAGAACAAGACAATCACCGGTCACCAGCAAGATTGCTACAACCACTGCCTATTCTGGATAGTATATGGACACGTGAATATATATAGATTTTATCGATGGATTACCTTCTTCTAACAATAAATCTACTACATTGGTGGACATTGATCGTGTCACGTCCCGAACCGATAGCAGCGGAACGTGTCGTTTACTCGGAACGTGACAGTTAAACAGTCGAGAATGATCAAGAGCAATGGCATGCGACCAAATAATTTGGAACAACAATAAAATTTTTATTTTAAATATAAGTTTCTTACAAGAACTTGAAGACTCAACTACGTCACTATGAAAGAAAAGGAGATGACGCACTAATAGACTTAGACAATATAACTAAATAAGAGACATCATGTTAGACTCAAGAAAGATAAAAGACTCGGGTTCACTAGTTTCCGAAGTTCGCTTGCACACTTGTCCCTCCCATGTGAGTCTCGGTCTCGCTAGTCACCTGATTACCTGAAAAATGTTGGAATAAAATTGGGTGAGCGAACGCTCAGTAAGAATTATATCTCAAGAACAAGCAATTGGTTTAAGTAATTATATTTTCACATGTAAATGCAAGTAAGACTATGCATGTAAATTTAACCGAGCAAGTAAAATAAAACTAGCAATAGATTAATCAAAGATATGCAAAACTTCCAAGCAAGTAAGAGATATTCAAGAGAAAATTTATAAATTATTGGCTATTTCATGCAAGTACTTTACCCGTTTCGGGCCACGCTAGTAAAGTCACGCAAGTCAAGTCACGCACGCGAGTCACGAAAGAAAGAGAGAGAGTGTGGAATGCCAAAGATCAAGAGAGACAAGTACTGCGATGCAATGTCAGACACTGCGATCATTAAAACTCTTATGGGCACTAGTACTTTTGGGTGCTCCTCTCAGGACCAGATCGAGCCCTATATGCACAGCATTAAAGATAGATCTAGACATCCACGATAGTTCATAGCCAATAAGGAGTTTCAAGAACAAGCTTTAATGAAAAGATAAGATTTTATGGAATTCAAGGGCAAGGCCCTTGAGTGAGTATAGACTTGCGATAAAATCTATGTGAAAGCATAGAAACTATGACATGTCGAAAAATTGGGTGGAATTGGCACCTAGATAGGTTGCCATGAATAACTTGAATAGATGACTAACTAGATATAGTCACCAATTCAATGGACACGAAGCAAGCTGAAGAATTGGCACCTAACCATAGGATACCCAATTCAATATATCGCCTAGTGGAATGATCACTCATTCCACCGGCTAAGAGAATTCTTTCATGGGCCAAGAATAGCACCATGAAAGGGCCGGGTTACCACGTTTCCAGAGTGACAAGGCACTAAAATAGGTACAAGGTGTTTAAGGTACAACTAGCTCAGTCGGCCTTGAGGGAATCCAAGGCTACGAGGAGACTTACGGAGGTCCCGATGACTAACTTGCTAGTCCGAAGGAACGGAATGTCCAACGGAGAGCTCGTATGTCGCCGAGAGTTGAAGTGTATAACGTGAACCAATCATGAAACATGGACTCCATCTACGGACGTGAGATGAGAGTGCTAGAAGACCCGCGGTATGGGTCAAAATCGGGAGAAAATGGTGAGAACATGAATGCGTTAATTATAGAATTCTTGTCCATCCAATTCTATAATTAACTATAATTAAATAAACTTATATTATTTGACGCCCGTGGGTGGCGTCATTTATTAATTAGCGTCCTCTTGGAGGGGCGTTAATTTTATGATTTTTAACTTAATTTATTTAATAAGAATTCACATTTAATATCTATTTAATTGAATAATTTTAAAACATACATTCAAAGACACATTTATTTATAATAAAAATTGTAGAGAAATAAAATATATGATAACTAGGAGAAAAATATAAGGATTCTAAATATATATTTTTTATAATTTTCTGTTACATATATATATATATATATATATATATATATATATATATATATATATATATTAAAGATATGACGACATAACAAAATGTCGTCAAAACGAATCAACGACATTCTCAATGGCATCATTTCAAAAATATAAATTCTAACTTCTTCAAATCTCCGGTTCTCGACGTACACATGTCGGAATCACGCGTTCTATATATCGAAATGACGGGCTCGAAAAACTTGACCTAACCAGATGTTCAAAAAAAATTTTCGTTAAGAGATGGGGGATCTTGAGATAGGGGCCACGAAAAACGGTGCAACCGCTCTCACTATCTCGGTCACCTCCCCAACAATATACTCATAAAATTTCATAGCCAAAGGACTCTCCAGTGATTAGAAACAAGTCGTCAAAAGAACAAAATCTATAACTAACGTGTTACAGTAACCTTTAGAATTCACCGAGTAACGTGATTATATATTTTAATTTATTTAAGTTTATAGTAAATACACCATATTAGGCATGGAAATTTAGGAATAATCATGAGGATTTTAGTCACGTATATTTTGTGATTTTAGATATATGATTGTATGGATAAAAAAATATTTAAACATGTTATAATTATTTAATTAATTTAAATAAATATGCAAACCGTAGATTATAGAATGCAAACTTGTAATGTAACTTAATTATTATTATCTTGAGCTTCAATTCTTTAGAAAACCTACCTCAGTGATGATTTGGTTGATAGAACGTGAAGAATCAATAATAAGAACGATACTCTATTTGTAACAGAGTAACGAAGAGCAGCAACTCTCAATAATGTAATAACAGCAACCTTTCTACGAAGCTGCAGAAAGGTGAGAGCAGCACGCATCAGCTTCTTTGAAAATAGAGAAGTAGAGGAAGGAATAGCTTTCCTCCTCCCTCCCGTTCTTCGTGCAACAAAGAAGAGGAAGAAGATTTTTCCTCCCCTTTACAGGAAGAACTAGCGGGAGCAGAAAGAAGAAGTTGAAGAACTCCTTAGGTTCTTCTCGTATTGTGGAAGAAGCAACAGTAGAGAGAAGTTTTAGCCTCTCCACGATACGTCCACGGCCAGAGGTTGCAGCTTAACCTGTTCTTCTGTTTCAACGGCAGAAGAAAACGCAAGCAGCAGTAGATCGTATGTTGAAGAAAAGAGCCAGCAGGTTGGCTCGATGGGAGGGGGTATTTATAGGGTAGAAATCCTAATGGGGTTCCAGGAGTTCAATTAGGACTAAATCTTCCCATGTAGACACCTTATTATTATATCTAGACTTCCACGTATTGATCTCTTTCCTTAATCAAAACTTACCCAATTAACTTCCTTGTTCGAACCAAACACCAACGGCCTCTTTCGGAAATGACGCCTCAGGTTGGGCCGTTATTTCAATAAATGACGCTTATATACACAGTCGTCAATTCATTAATTGACGATTTGATCGGAGGCGTCATTCACCTTTCCCTATTTGTTAATTTAAGGTGTAACAATCTTTCTGAATTTTTATCTTTTTTTCTTGCTGTGATCTAGTTGGGAAATTTTATGGATATGAATTTTCCAGTTTTCTCTATTTTTTCATATAATTAGTTTTTCTAAAATTCTTTAATGCAAAAATGGCACTATTCATTCCGAAAGAAATAACTACCTAGTTAACGTCGTTATATGCATTGTATGCACCTGAACGTGCAGGCGTCAATTAGTTTTTGACCTTGCCTTCTAACCTCCAAAAGATCAATATTATGTATATATCCCTATTATTTTTATAACTCTTTAACTATATACTTTATTTGATTTAAAGATCATATTGCTATTTTACAAATAACGACTTGCATTAAGTCGTTTCTTGCGTTGGATACGCCTGCACCAAGGGGCGTCAATTGAGTTTTTGGCCATTTCTCAATCCCCTTGAAAGGACCGAAATTGCATATATGTCCATTCTTTTATCTTTTACTTATCTTTAATATATTTAAAGCTTATCTTTATACCCTTGTCCCTTCTAATCAAATATAATATAATACAATGTGAGATATTAAATTTTATAAATTACTAATAAAATATAAATTGATATTTTCTTCGAGATTTAATGATTCTTAATTCAATTAAAATTACGTTGTGCATTAAATGCTTACCTAAAAATAACATGTCATTCTTAAATTTATTATAATATAATAATAGTTTCAGTGAGTTCTTTTGTCAGACTTTTTAGGATGTCAGGGGGTTGTGTACAGAGTTTGGCCTTGAGTATTTACGTTGTATTATATTTATTTATATTGCATTATATATATATGCATAGATATGTGGATGAGTGGGTTGAGACTTAAGGGCCCTTATTTGTGTCAATATGTTGTTATCCATTTTTTCCAAAGCTTGTTATTTGTCATATACGTATTCTAAAGGCCCTTTCAATGTGTGTGGGTTTCATATATATACATATATATATATATATATATATATATATATATATATATATATATATAACTAAACCTATTTGTTATTTACTAACTCTCATATACCTATTAATAATTTGTATGTATATAGGGATTTTATTCCTCATAATTTCTTTAACTTTTATTAGTCATTGTCCTGGGTATCAGAGGCAGGTTCGATCGGAGCAAACCTAGCTTTTTACTTCCATCCCTGAAGTAATATCACTTGGACATTTATTTATTTGAATGAATTTTATTTATTAAACATTATATACTTATTTGTAAGAATATATATTATGTATAGGTTTTCTTCCTAAATATATTTATTCATATTTTTTAAAATTTTCGGACGTTACAGATCGACTACCCAAGTATGGTCATTTTATACTCTCACACACCCTTACATAGTTCTATAAGTAGCCAGAGAGTTTCCTTCTAATATTGTTAAGTTGCATGGTTTACCCAAGATCATCATTTATGACTGAGATGATGTGTTTATCGGTACCTTTTGGAAAGAGCTATTTCATTTGCAACGTGTAAAATTACATATGTCCTCCGCATATCATCTACAAACTAGCGGCCAGGCAGAGGTGCTTAATAAATGCCTAGAAACATACTTAAGATGTTTTTGTTTTCAACAGCAGAAAACTTGGTTCCGATGACTTCATTAGGCAGAGTATTGATATAATACTTCTGTACATTCTTCCACGGGTGTTACACCATTTGAGATTGTATATGATATTTCTTCTCCCTCTTTTATCTCTTCCATTCCAAAAGAACATCACAAGTTCAGGAGGTGGGGGATAACCTAACTCGCAGAGACCAGGTCCTTTGAGAGCTTAAGCAACATTTGATCAAGGCCCAGGACCGAATAAAGTGCCTATCTGATCGAGGACGAAAAGATAAGGAATTTTTAGTTGGCGATTGGGTTGATCTGAAATTGCAGTCATACCACCAACATTCTCTTGTTAAGCACTACAATTATAAACTGAGTGCAAGGTACTGCAACCCTATCAAATTGTGCAGAGAATTGGCGTAGTGGCTTATAAATTGCAGCTTTCGGTCGCATCCAAATTACATCCAATGTTTCACATCTCGGATGGAAGTTGAAAGACCATCTCCCATAACTTCCATATAACATATATAATATTTCCTCCTCAAAACCATTAATTAGAGTAAAAGTTACGAAAATTTAAAGGCATTTAATTGTAGTGGCAAATTTCACCAATTGTACAACATTAAATCTCCTTAAATGCTCTCTTAATTTCGTGCATGCAACTTAATAGGGTGTTTGGGAACACTTTTAAATAAAAAACTCTTTCTATCTTAAAAATTATGATGTATCAATTTTCTACTTAATTTTTAAAATTAATAAAAAGAGTCATTCGATGTTTGATAAAAATGTGATAATTTTAAAAAAAAAGAAGGCTGGGCAAGGAGACCGTCAGCTTGGGGTGGGTGGAAGAAGTAAATGAGAGTTGGCCACCGCCCCCCCTCCCCCTCCATATGCGGCCATGTGCCCGATCTCTCCCCGCGGCCATCTCCGTCCGCCACCCCTCCAGCTATGGCCGGTGCCAGCAGCCGGGAGGCCGAGGCCGCAGTCGCCAGCGCCGCCGCGGGGCCGACCGTCTTCCGCGGGATGGAGTACTCCGCCGTCCGAACCACCGTCGCGCTCGCTGGAGCCGGTCGGGGAGGGGAGGGGGGATCCGCCGGAGCCGGAGGGGGGAGGGCTGCGCGGGGGGGGGGGGGGGGGGGGGGGGCGCCGGAGGGGAGAGGGGGAGGGGCTGCGCACGGGGGGGATCTGCAGGAGGGAGGGAGGGAGGGATCCGTCGGGGAGGGGGGGCCTGCGCGCGCGGGGGGGGGGGGGGGGGGGGCTGCAGGAGCCGGAGGGGGGGATCCGCCGGGGAGGGGGGGAACGGTCGGGGGAGGGAGGGATCTGTCGGGGAGGGGGGGCTGCGCGCGGGGGGGGGGGGGGCTGCCGGAGTCGGAGGGGGGGAACGGTTGGGGGAGGGGGGATTCGCCAGGGAGGGAGGGATCCGTCGGGGAGGGGGGGGCTGCGCGCGGGGGGGGGGGGGATGCCGGAGCCGGAGTGGGGGAACGGTCGGGGGAGGGGGGATCCGCCGGGGAGGGGGGAACGGTCGGGGGAGGGGGACGAGCCACAGGGAGGGGACGCACGGGGGGAGAACGAGAGACTGCAGTTTTAAAAAAAAAATTGGTCAAGAGCTGTTTTTTTTTTTGAGAAAGATTTATATGGGAGTAGATTATCTCCCTAAAATTTAGGAGAGTCATACCAAACACCCTATAAGTGAGTTCTCTCTTTCTTTTTTAAATTTAAGAGAGAAAGAGGTAAAAAAAATGCAACCAAACACCCCATAAGGTTAATTAGTGGCAAATTGCTCCGAGCATAATTAACATTGAATCTCCTCAAATGCTCTCTTAGTTTCGTGCAGGCAACTCTCGTATGTATAGTTAGGATGGCATGCAGTTCCTCTTTACCCTCATCTCACACAGAGAATGTGATCGTCTGAATTAACCTAGTAATTGCTTGCACTTTCCTGCATGCACCTCCTTTTACCTCCAAAATCTTCACATCTAGAAACATTAAGAAAAAAAATGAGAGTGGCAAATGTAATTAAGTACGTGATTAATTACTTCAATGTTGTTTGATTAATGATGTAAATAAATTAATATTATAAGTTGAGCAGATAAATATAATGCTGAATAAATAAATAAACGGAATAATGATGTTGAATCAGTGAGTCTCCTCCTCAAGGGCATCGATCTAGGTCTCTCTCTCTCTCTCTCTATATATATATATATATATATACTCCCCAAAATCTTAATTCCCTGTGTGTGTGTGTGTGTGTGTTTTGTTGCATACTTGCATGGCAGGAGCAAGCTAGCTAGGTTGGCCATGCATGTACGTGTTGCAAGTTTCATGCAAGAGCAGAACCCAACCTACTCTCCACCGTGATACGTACATCCCACCATGCACGCAGATTCTGTGTGCTCGCTCTCCGCTTTCAGGGTAGGAGAAAGAAGCCTTCCGCACGGCTTCTTCCACCCTCGCCAGGCATGCACCTCCTGCAACCCATTATTAAAGCCCTCATCCACCCCATGCCCATGTATCTGATCTCTCTCTCTCTCGCCCTTCCCATCATCTCCCCTCTCCTTCGATCAACTCCCCCTCCCCCAGTACTTGTCTCTGCCAATATGGGAATCAGAAGCATCCTCGCGAACGACGCAGCTGGTCCACACCACCCACTCCTCTTCCTCTCCGCTCTGGCCGTCGGATTCGTCGTCTTCCTGGACCCATTCCGCCTGGGGCCGCTGGGGGAGTACGACTACAGGCCCGTGAAGCACGACGCCGCTCCCTACCATCAGGTCATGGCGCGCTGGTCCCACGACGGCAGCAGCCGGCTAAGGCGGGGCAGGCATGCAGGTCCACCTCCGAGCTGGAACTAGCTAGATATATATAGGTAAATTAGATAACATAAAGATACAACTTTTTTACACAAAATTTTTAGAGTTATATGATAATTTTCCAATATTCCTCACCACACTGTGATCACTTGACACACAGAATGAGATATAAGCCCTTTGTGTTGCAGGCTCTGCTTTCCATGGCCGCCTGGCCGACAAGCACCTGGGGAGGAAGACGACGGTCCTCCTCTCCTGCGTCCTCACCTCCGTCACCTGCTTCCTCACCTCCCTCTCCCCCAACGTCTGAGTGTACGCCCTCCGCTTCGCCGACGGCTTCGCCCGCTCCGGCATCGGCACCTGCTGCCTCGTCCTCTCTACCGAAGTCGTCGGTCGCAAGTGGCGCGGCCAGGTCGGCCAGTACGGCTTCTTCTTCTTCACCGTCGGGTTCCTCTCCATCCCCATCGTCGCCTACCCGACCAGGACCTCCTGACGCAACATGTACCGGGTCCTCTCCGCCCTCCTCCTCGCCTACTCCCACCTCGTCCCCCCCTTCATCGCCTAGTCCCCCCGGTGGCTCGCCCTCAGGGGCCGCACCAAGGAAACCATTGAAGTCCTCATCAAGCTCGCCAGGATCAATGGGAGGAAGCTCCCGGCGGACCTGGAGATATCCAACCCGGTGGCTCCAGCAAGCGGAGAAGGAGGCGCCGGCGGCCGCGCGAACCAGACCCTGTGGTCGGCGAGGTGGGCCGTGAAGCGGGTACTGCTGGCGATGGCGACCGGGTTCGGCGTCGGCTTCGTCTACTACGGCATACAGCTCAACGTGGAGAACCTCAACTTCAACGTTTACCTCGCGGTGGCGGTAAACGGTCTCATGGAGATCCCCGCGGTCGTCCTCGGCAGTGGCGCCGCAGCTAGTCGTGCTGGACCGCGTCCTCTTCGCACCTTTGCATCCTCTTCGCGGGGCACAGAAACGGGTCGAAGGGTGGGGGGAGCAGGGGATGGGCGCAGCTGGCAGCGGAGGCGGTGGGGTTCATGGCGGTGTCGATCCACTGGGTCTTCGACGCGCAGATCACGTTGGTGATTATTTTCGCGGACTGACACCAGCAGTGGCGGTGCACGAGCAACGGCGGGGCTTGCCCGTCGTCCATGTACGGGCTCGACCGTGGGCCGTGAGAGTGGGTGCGGGGCAGAAAGAGCTCCACGGTGGCGGAGTGGGGTCTTGTGTACGACCGCAAGTTCAGGGACGACATCCCGGCGACCATGTTCTTCCTTGGTACATGGTGGCCGAGATGCCGGCCCTGAACTTGCGGTCGCACACAAGACCCCACTCCGCCACCGTGGAACTCTTCCTGCCCCGCATCCACTCGCACGCCCCGCAGTCGAGCCCGCACATGGACGACGGACACGTCCCGCCATTGCCCGTGCATCGCCACTGCGGTTACCCGTCTGCGAAGATGGTCACCAACGTGCTATGCGCGTCGAATATCCAAGCGATCGACACCAGGAACACCTGGATCAGCTGGACACACCCCAGCGACTCCACGTGGTTCTCGATAATTTCTTCCACGGAGAGTTCTGTCTTGCCGGTGGAGGTGATGCCAGCCTCCCAGGGAGCACCCATCTTTCTTTTCTCCCCATGTAAATTAAGCTCGGGCTCACCTCAGTTTCTTTCTTTGGGCCTACTCCTTATACGGTTGCTTTGTGCTCTCAGTTTCGCTCATGGATAGTAGGATGCATAGACACTTTGATTAATTACTACACCGCCTAATCAGGATAAGAACAACAAACGACTGTGCTGCAGCAATCAAATTAATACTTCTCCTTAGTGACACCTATGATATATATAATAGTGATGTCAAAGTAATTACTATCAATTTAGAGATATTTGACACAACAATTTTCAATGTTCTTGCATTAAAATTCATATCACATGCTTAATTAGTCTTTTTTTATGTACTAAAAGTAATTGGAAAACTGAAAGCTCACGATTTTTTCAATTGGAGAAACTGCAGCAAAGGCATCCTTAGAAATATATATGCTGTACAGGCAACAGCTCGTGACGTTTTGAGATCGTTTACTCTATTTTACCTAGCTATATACCATTAATTCGCACCCCATTTCATCTCAGCTGTCTATATATATATATATATATATATATATATATACCATTTTTTATTCTTTATGGAGGTAGAGTCCACGTGAGGAAGCACCAACAGATGTGGCAAACTTGGTAGGAAAAAGAAGAATGAAAGCCGAGTTCAGCAAGAAAGCAAATGAGACGTCAGACCTCATCTTGCAGCTGTGGCGATCGATGGGCTACGCTGCTTCTGCCAAAAGCCCCTGCTGAAGAAACCAGCTTGCATGCGAGGTGGCCTTTTTTTGCTGCATGCAGCTGTGCGGCCGGCCGGTCCTCTTCTGTCTCCCTCTGTCTCGTATCTGCAGGGGGAGTTATAAATAAGAACATCTGCGTCCGCGTTATGTATGTAAATATGTAATGGATTACAAAATAATCTCACACAGTGATAGTCATAAAATATATATCTTTAATAAAAGAGGTGGTCAGATTCCGTATTAATTATTCCAGCTGTCTTCACTAACTCTAATATAACATCAGGTTTCATAGTTATAATATATTGTTTCGGTCATGCTGTGTGATAGGGTCTAATAAGTCGACGTTTAGGTTGGATGGCCTCTACATTAAGTGGCCACAATAATTAAATATGTTCAGAGTTAAAAGAGTGCCGTGTCCACTCTCCATCCTAAAGTTTTATGAAAATGATATATATACATATATGTATGTATATATATGTAGTGAAGATAAAACCCTAAATTTACATTGAACATGTTTTCCTCCTGTCACGAAAAGTAAGAAAGAAAAATTAGAGAAGAAGCAAATGTACTCTCATGCCTCCTCACCGCCTCCCTTCGGCTAATAATCCAACCCCCCCTTGCAATGCGATCCGGGAGCGTTGCTGTCTACAACCCCCCTTATTAGCTACGGGTTGGGCGAGACTCCTTTACCAGCCCATCCGGCCTCGATTTGGCAGCACCCCTTCAACTGCCCCTCCAGCCTTTGGTCCGGCATCCCCTACCTTCAGCCTTCATGACCGAACCGTCACCCCCTTTGAACCCCTCTCTCATGGTGATCCGGCGACCCACAACTGCCTATTGTTAACGAGCATTGCGACATTTCCTGATCGAACTTGGATTGTCCGGGCGATCCCTGTCCCTTAGCAGGTTGGTCCTCGGGGATACGACAGCCGCGGACCGCTGACCCATGGGCGCCACGATCCGGCACCCATCGCTGCCTTGGATCGACACCCCTCTCACTCCCTGTTTCGCCCATTTTCCAATAAAAAAAATGTACGGAATAAATCAATAAATAGATAATAAAAGACAAAAAAGACAAAACAACGACAATAAGAAAAAATGATTAAAAAAGAATATGATAAAGAATAATAAAGCTAAAGAAGGAATAAAGGGGGGAGAATAAATAATATATAAAAATAATAAAAAAACAAAAAGGGAAGGGAAATGGGATATATAGACAAGATAATCACATTTTTTTAAGAAGTTAAAATCAATGGTGACCCGCATTTATGTGTTTAAATTAATACAAGTTTCAGGCTACATGGTCCTTTCTCTTTGCGATCAATCAAGTGTTTTCTTTCTATGGGGAGATGTAATTAACATCGTGGTCTTTATGGCACGGCAGGATGGGGTCGCGACTCGATACCCACTATCGTCTGGTCAGTCAGACGACGCACACACATTAGCGACTCAAAACTTTTTGGTCTTTAGAGTCCAAATGAACTGTCACCTCATGGTTGGCACATCTGTGCATAAAATAAAATAAACAAATAAATTAATTAATAAATTAAATAAAGAAAAAATGTGTCCGGATGTGGAGGATATCCCGGTTGTATGCGAGTTTTCTGATATTTTTCCCGAGGAGTTGCCAGGGTTGCCACCGCAGCGAGAGATTGACTTCGTGATTGAGGTGGTACCTGGTACGACGCGTATGTCGAAGGCCCCTTACCGGATGGCACCGGCTGAGTTGAGAGAGTTGAAGGCGCAGCTGCAGGAGTTGCTGGCCAAGGGGTATATTCATCCTAGCTTTTCCCCTTGGGGTGCGCCGGTGCTATTCGTGAAGAAGAACGATGGTAGTTTGAGATTGCGCATTGACTACCGGCAGTTGAACCAGGCGACTGTTAAGAACAAGTATATATCCCTTGCCTTGGATTGATGACTTGTTTTACCAGCTTCAGTCCGCTCGGGTGTTTTCGCGGATCGATTTGGGGCCAGGCTATTACCAGCTGCGGATTCAAGAGTCTGACGTTAAGAAGACTGCGTTCCGCTCGAGGTATGGGCATTATGAGTTCTTGGTGATGCCGTTTGGGCTCATCAACGCCCCCGCGGCATTTATGAATTTGATGCATAGGGTGTTCCGTCCGTATCTAGATCAGTTCGTGGTCGTGTTTGTGGACAATATCCTCGTGTATTCGCGGTGTGCTGAGGAGCATGTGCATCATTTGAGGGTGGTGTTGCAGACCTTGCGTGACCACCAGTTGTATGCCAAGATCAACAAGTGCGAGTTTTGGCTTCGGGAGGTGCACTTTCTAGGGCACGTGATTTCTGGTGATGGTGTTTCCGTGGATCCAGCCAAGGTTGAGGCTGTGGTGCAGTGGACGAGGCCAGGTACTGTCACGGAGATTCAGAGCTTTTTGGGGCTTGCGGGCTATTATAGGAGATTCATTCAACATTTTGCTCATATTGCGGCCCCGATGACCAGACTTACGCGGAAGGATGTGCCGCTTGTCTGGACGGAGGAGTGTGAGCAGAGCTTTATGGAGCTAAAGAGATTGCTCACTACCGCTCCGGTGTTGGTGTTACCTTCAGGATCGGGAGGTTTTGTAGTGTGTACAGATGCTTCCAGGATAGGGTTGGGTGCCGTGCTGATGCAGCATGGTCGAGTTGTGGCGTATGCATCATGGCAGTTGAAGCCACATGAGGAGAACTACCCTACTCATGATCTTGAGTTGGCGGCAGTGATTTTCGCTCTATATATCTGGAGACATTATCTGTACGGCGAGAAGTTCGAGATTTTCACTGACCATCAGAGTTTGAGGTATGTGTTTACCCGGAAGGATCTTAACCTCAGGCAGAGGAGGTGGATGGAGTACATGAAAGATTATGATTTTACTCTGTCGTATCAGCCTGGCAGGATGAATGTCGTGGCTGACGTCTTGAGTAGGAAGGTGGTGGTCAGTCAGATACTGTTGAGGAAGTGGAGGTTATGAGAGTAGGTGCCGGCCATGACTTTTAGGCTCAAGATCTCTCGGGATTAGGGTTCAGCTGTTCTTGCGAGCCTGACTGTCACGCCAGCTATTCGTCATTAGGTGACAACGACTCAGCGTGCTGTGGGAATGGTTTTATTCTTTATTTGGTTGGTTTATTAGGCGTGCCAGTCACCGGAGTGACAATTTTATTGTGCGCTCGATCTGACTCAGTCAGTCGATTGTGAAGTCTGAGTCAGGGCCAGAAGTCCGTCATACCATAAAGGCTATGACGTTAATTACGCCCTTCCAAAGAAGGACAATTAACCTTGATTAATCGCCAAAGTAGGAGAATCCTAGGGGCAAAACCAATGTGATAGGTATGCTCATTCATTTGCAGGATAGAAGATGCATGCAGATGATCATGCGAAACAAGATATGATATTAACATACGGAATAAATCCGGCAGCATATCCCCTTATCTTGGTCTATGCCAAGTGGGAATATAGGACATCCATCCACGGAGTGCCGAGATGGACGCCAAAAGCAAGATGGGGGTAGCCCGAGATCCAAGAGGATCTAGATGCAACGGGACAATGTCTATTATCATGGTATTTATTGATATCCCCTTAAAAAACTATTGGAGGACATGCAGTGGCAGAACTCCAAGAGTCAGCAGGGTTAGAAGAAAACATCGCGGTCAAACGGTATAATGTGGGGGTAAAACCTCATTAATTTATCTCCCTTAGACTTGGATGAAGAACTATGATTCCCCATGATATGATGAAGGTTGGCATGAAGGCTAATGAGGTTGGGACATTAGGTTTAGACTGAGTTTAGGGCTCATTAAGGTTGCTGGGAAGTTGAGTGTTTGAATAGTAGATGGTATTGAGATGAACCGGCACGGAGGGGAGCCGGCGCGAAGATGAACCGGGGCGGTGGGGTCCCGGCGCGACGATGAACACGTGGGTATCGGCGCGGCAAGTGCCCGGCGCGACCTGCGTCTCTGCGCACCCTTCATCCGGCGCGGAACCCGTGCCGGGAGAGGGCGGCGGCGGGAGGCTATACGGCGCCGAGAAGAGGGGTTTCTTTAGATTTGAAGGCTTTGAAGGTTTTGTGAGGTTATGGATCTTGGTGGGTCCTATTGAGGGGATATCTTGTGTTTAATCAGCTTTTCATAGGCTCTGGCGATGATGTTTAGGCAAGCTGAGAGGGGAGGAGAAATTCATCCACAGAAGGTCTAGGGAGACCATGTGACAATCAACGGGAAATCTCATAATGATTATGTTCCCTTTTACAGTGGGCAAAGGACCATGAGATAGTCTGCCTCAGGTCTCTGCCACATAGCCGGGAGTTAATTCATCAGCTTAACGAAAACATCACACGATATAACAAAGCAAGGATCATGAATGAATTTCGGTAACATCTCCCCTTATTTTGGACTATGCCAAAAGGGGAGTATAGGACATCCATCTACGAGTGCCGAGATGGAAGCCAAAGGAAAGATGGGCGTAGCCCAAGATCCAGAAGGATCAGAAGTCAGCGGGACAGTGTCCACTAATCGTGGCGCCTCATTAATATTCCCCTAAAGGGACCAGCGGAGAACATGCAGTGGCAGAACTCCGTGACCCGACGGGGTGAAAGAAGGAAATCGGAAACCCGAATTGAAATAGATGTAGGGATGAAACCCCATTAGTACAGCTCCTCAGACTCTTACGGAATCGGACATGAATGGCCCGACAGAATTAATCTATAAAAATAAGCATGCATTTATTCTTACATTCATATGTACATGTATACATATATATGGGGATGCATGCACCAATAAAGAAACTTGTGGGTAATGATGATTAATGGGCCATTTGGAAATTGATTAATGCATTAGTTTAATATGCATGCTTAGACATGAGAGGGCAGTGGGCTTTCACGTAATAGACAACATGCACAAAGAAAAGAATTGTTTGTGTATGCATAAGCCAACATATTGTAGACACGCTAAAATTGACATTATTTTGAGTATATTTCATATTGCCGTGCAATGCCCCATTTGACCCTCAAATTAGCTTGTTTGAGTGGTTTTTCCCACTTTTCTTGAATTTCTCCTATTTTTCCCTCATTTCCTCCTTTTTCCTTTTTTTCTGGTTTTTTTGGGCATTTATCTCTATTTTCTGAATTCACGACCTGGGCAGGGGCGTGTTTTTGAAACGTGACCCGGTCTAGGGCGTGTCTTCCCATTTTATCTATTTTATGATTTTTCTGAATTCACGACCTGGGTAAGGGCGTGTTTTTGAAACGCGACCTGGTCTAAAGCGTGTCTTCCCATTTTATCTATTTCTCCCCCATTTTATCTATTTTATGAATTTTTTGAATTCGTGACCTGGATAAGGGCGTGTTTTAATTCACGACTTCGTTCAGGGCGTTTCTTAAAGAAAGGACGCCCTGAGATGAGGGCGTCAATTTTTGGTGTTTAACCGGCCTCCCCGTTTTACAGACTTGAAATTAACGCCCTTCCCAGGGGCGTGTTTTTTAAAAGTGGCTTTGTTCGAGGCGTGTTTTACATTTTTTTAAATATGGGGAGTTTTATTTCCAAAATTGATCCAGGAGTTAACGCCCTTGTGCAGGGCGTGTTTTTAAGAAACGCCATTTGTGCAGGTCGTCAATTCTTGAATTGACGCCCTGGTCCAGGTCGTGTTTCACTTTTTGTTCCGAACGAACGCAGCCTTTCCCCAGAGAGTCCCTGCTTCGTTTGGGCTCTTGCCCAGCTTAATCCTCCCCTCCTCGGGCTCTTGCCCCTTCTTATCTATTCCTCCTTTGGACTCTTTCCTTCTTATCTCTTTTTCTATCTTATTAACAGAGCTTCTGAGCTCTGTTAATCGGTTGGATTCGGTCCCCTTCTTTCCGGCCCTCGACTGCTTTTCCTTCTTCTTCTGTTTTTTTTCTTTTCTTCTTTTACAGGGAACGGCTGTTGCTGTTGGTGGCTGAAGGAGAAGCTCCTCTTACGATCACCTCTTCATCCAACCGAGGCTCCTCCCCATCGAGCATTCAAGCCAAAGCACATGCTCCCTTTGTTTTATTTATATTTTTTTTCTTTTGTTTTAATATCATCGATTCACATATTCATACATGCATCATTCATCTCCTATTGATTTTTCTTCTCAACTACGTTGAGTACTCCCCACAGTGCACTCTTGCACATCCTTTTCTTTTTTCATATCATCATCACATTTTTCCACACCCTCTTTGCATAGGGGTTTAAGGGCAACCACCCTTAAGGTGTGTTCTTGCACATGTTTTCATGCTCATCTATATATATGGATTTGATGCTACACTCACCATGTTTCTAATCCATATCTTTGTTGGTGTTTATTTTTGTTTGCAAGGGTAATTAATTGAAGAACTCTCTTCATCGGCCGGCCGATTAGAAGAGAAAGGAGCATTCACAATCACCCGCGCTTTTAAGGTATTTATATCGCGATCCCTCCCTATTTATTATTCTTATACTTTTGAGGCGTTCGCGTCTCTGGCGATCACAAATTCCCCTTAGCACCTCGTGCTATTTCATGCTTATTTATTCATATTCTTAATTTTTCCTTAAGTGGATTTTAATCATAATCTACACATATATCCCTTCCTATGTATATATATGCATATATGATAATTGGGTTGGTCTTCACTACCCCATGCACCAACGTGACATGGTCACAGCTAATGGGTGGAGGTTTTATTTAGGACATTAATACAAGCAGACATGTATGCATTAATGAATAGTGAACAGCCGATCACTATTTACATATATATGCATTACATGAGTGGGGGCCATGCATTTATAGGCTTAACCACAAGAATGATTCTCACGAACATAATGCAACACGTGAACCATGAGATACCCATTAGTTAGAAATGCATGCATGCATGCTGCACACGGGAGGGCAGAAACGGTGGGGAGCTCACGTTCGGCGCGGAAACACGGACGGGGGAGTCTCGGCGTGGGAATGGAAAAGGAAAAAGCTTCGGCGCGGCAGCTTCTCGGCACGGTAGAGGAACCGGCGTGAGTAGTAATCAGCGCGGGTTCTGCGCCGAGAGCTGTTGGCGCCGAGAATGGCCGAAAAGGGGTTTTGTGAGCTTAGGATTTCATGGAAACGGCCGGGTTTGAGCTCCTCTGAGTGAACAGAAAATCATCAGATGAACACAAACATCAGAATGGGGCCAGACAAAATTACTTTTCCTCATGATTTGGAGGACAGGAAAACCACGAGATGGGCTGTCTCGGGCTCCTATCTCATATCAGAGGTTGGCAAATCCAATTGAGCACGAAGGAGTTGAGCAAGCAGACGACTTCAGTCGATCGGAGTAGAACCCCACATCCCTGGGGCTTAATGTTGCCTTCGCGGGGTCATGGACAGATGGGATGGAAATCACATTGTCTCTGCGAAGGTTCAATAGCCATAAAACAACTGTCCAGGGGTAATCGAGAGAAACAATTAGAATGAAGAAAACTCGAGACGGAACATAAAAAAAGAACCACGGGTTAATGCAAAGGGGACTTGGCTATAGCAACACACATAACAAAAAAAAGGAATTCATATCATGCATAGATGCATCAATATATCTTTCATTCATATAAAATCAGGCATAGCCAGGATACAGACAGAAGGAAGCCTCAAGAGGCCATTGCATTACAGAGCTCGTCGGCAGAAATATAGCGGCAGAGGAACGTATAAAACAGAAGAGAAAAGAAGCCGGGGAGGGGGAGATTGTAGCCCCGAGGGGCGTCAGACGGCAGCAGCAGCAACGACGCCCCCTACCTCTGCCCGTAGATGGCTCCCCCTTCTCTTCTTCCTCTTTGCCGACTGGCTCTCTCTCTCTCTCTTTTCTTTTCTTTCATCTCTCGCAAGTCTCTCTCTTTTGCTTGCCCAGCAGGCCCGCCGCAAACTCTGCCTGTCGAGAGCGTTTTTCTTCTTCGACGAACCTCAACTTTTATAATGGGCTCTCGAACCATTGAAGCGTCGGCGCGGTTTCATCTTGGATCTCGGCCTTAGCACAATCGGCGCGCCTCCTTCTATTTTGGACTTCGGGTTCGGATGGACTTTGATTATGGCTTCGGCGACACTTTCACTTTGGTGGTCGATGGGCCCTGAACGGCCCACTCCCAATATCGTCATCTTTTCTTTCATCCCTGAAAAATAAGAAATATAAGATGAAATATGTTAGTATTTTTATTTATATTGATATTATCTTAACATATTATTATTATTCTATTATTATCGTTATATCTTTTTCTCTCTCTTTTTTTATCCTTTTTTGTTATTATTATTATTTATTTTCTTTTCCTCTTTTCCCTCATTTTCCCTCTCATTTATTATTATATATACATATATATTTTATGTGTCAACACGTGCATACCCCAAGTTGCCTCGAATTTTGTCGATGGTCGAGGTGGAGTTTGGTAAGGATGGAGCTGTAAGGTTTCGAGATAGGCTATATGTCCCGGCCGAGGGGTAGGTGAGGCGCGCGGTGCTGGGAGAGGCTCATGGGAGCCAGTATGCCGTGCATCCCGGATCGGCCAAGATGTACCAGAATTTGAAGATGCAGTTCTGGTGGCCTGGAATGAAGAGAGATGTTACAGAGTTTGTGGCCAAGTGTTTGGTTTGTCAGTAGGTGAAGGCGGAACACCAACGACCGGGTGGTACACTTCAGCCCTTGGAGATTCCCGCGTGGAAGTGGGACCACGTGACCACTGATTTCGTGGTTGGGTTACCGAGGACGTCCAGTGGGCATGATAGTATCTTGTTACTGGTGGATAGACTGACGAAGACGGCTCGGTTGTTGCCGATCAAAGTCAGTTGGAATGTGCATAAGTTGGCCCATTTTTATGTGGAGCGGATCGTTCCGTTGCACGGTGTCCCTATCTCCATTGTGTTCTATCGTGATCCTCGCTTCACTTCGGGATTCTGGAGGAGCTTCCAGAGAGCTCTAGGCACGGAGTTGGCGTTTAGCTCGGTTTACCACCCTCAGTCGGACGGTCAGTCTGAGAGGACCATCTAGACTTTGGAGGACATGTTGAGGTCATGTTGCCTGAGTGGTAGGAGAGTTGGACCCACCATTTATCATTAGTGGAGTTTGCCTACAACAACAGGTATTATTCGAGCATTGGTATGGCTCCTTATGAGGCGTTGTACGGGCGACCTTGTCGGACTCCGCTTGATTGGTTCGAGGTGGGCGAGTGTGTCCTCACGGGATCAGATTTGGTGCAGCAGTGTACTAAGGTGGTGCATCTGGTCCGACAGAAGATGTTGGCAGCGCAGAGCCGGTAGAAGAGTTATGCCGATCGGAGGAAGTAACCCCTCAGCTTTGTTGTGGGAGACCGGGTGTTTCTGAGAGTCTCTCCCATGAAGGGTGTGATGCGCTTCGGCAGGCGTGGGAAGTTGAGTCCCCGCTACATTGGCCCTTTTCCTATTGTCGAGCGTATTGGTGAAGTTACTTATCGGCTGCAGTTACCTCCGAAGCTATCTGTTGTGCATGACGTATTCCATGTGTCGATGTTTCGAAAGTATATGCCTGATGATTCCCATGTCTTGGAGGACGCCGTTTGGCCCGAGGTGACCTTAGACTTATCCCTTCCAGAGTACCCTATCCGTGTTGAGGATTTGCATGAGCAGCGCCTGCGGAACAAGGTTATTCCTCTGGTTAAGGTGGTCTGGCAACGTCACTCTGGTGGCGAAGCGTCGTGGGAGCCTGAGGATGAGATGCGACAGCGACATCCTTACTTGTTCGGGTGAGTCTTTCCCCTGATCTTGTGTCATTCTTAATTTCGAGGATGAAATTTGTTTAAGTGGGGAGGGCTGTAATGTCCCGATTTTTTCAAATATTTTTCGGATTTGGATCCGTGGGTTTCGGATCACTTTCGGGGGTCCCGGAACTCGTTTTACGATTTACGCGTGTTTTTCCTTGACGGACCTTCGGAACCATGTAGAGGGATAACCGTTGCGTTCTCCTACTCCAGGATGGTGCCAGTGCGAGGAGTGTGTTCCGAGGATCGAGGAAAAGATTTTTCCTAATTTTTCATATTTTTTGGATTTTCCATACATAACATTTTTCTTTTCTTTTTCTTTTTCTTTTTCTTCTTCCCCCCGTGAGCGCCCCGACCATTGCAACCCCGTCTCCCCGTTCGAGCTCGCGACGCCCCTTCCTCCTCCGGCGACGGGTGGCGGAACAAGGTGGCGGCGCGGTGACGACGACTGTGACGAGGTGATTGTGAAGGTGGCACTCTTACGGCATGGGGAGTGGAGATCGTTTTCGGCCAAGATTTGAGGATCAACGGCGATCCGGCGAATTTTGAGCTTTTTTGAGGTAGGGGGACGAATCCTTACTTCCTTTCCTGCTTTCCCCGTGATTTCTAGGCCGTAGGGAGGTCGAGAGGGGCTTATTTCATGTCGGGAAGGGAAATCGCATGTTTGGGGTTCGAGCGCCGGATCTCACGATTTGTGTGGTTTTGGGTTGGTTTTTGGGCTCCCTTTAGTGCCTAAGGGGTAGGGGAAGGATTCCCCTTTTGTTTCCCCTTCACCTGTGGGTGAAAGGGGCGTGGATCGAGTTTTCCGCGCGAGGCTCGCGAGTCGGACTCGGCCTAGTATCGCGGCAGTTACAGGGGTCGCGTTCTTGAGGAACACGACGCGTCGATCGATCGCGTTCATCGAAGAAGTTGAACAGTTAGGCGGTTGGAATCGCGCCTACCCGATCGAGCGCGATGATGGAGATCGCGCCGGCCGAGGATACCGCGTTTATGTCACAGCAGAGACGTGTAGCGCGTTCGTCTGAGCGTGTCTGTGGATTTGGCCCAGATCGCGCCCCTAGTGGGCATCACATTTTTATGGATCGTGCCCGTCGTGTTGGGCGTGTTATGTTGAGAACGTGCCAATATCTCAGTGCGCATTCTCCTGGATCACGACTGGACCCTTGGGCGCGTTAATGTCGTGCCCCTTGGGAGGGTCGCGTTCCTATTCCCTTTTGTTCCGCGTCTTATTCCGGCAGTTTAGCCTCCGGTTAGGCTAGTTTTTGATTCTTTGTGGTGTATGGCCCGAGGGTTGCTTCGAGCACCCAGTGTGAGCCATAGGTGCACCTAAGGGTCCCCAGAGGAACAATCACCTCGGTTGGTGTGCCGCGTGACTTGAGAGATGACTGGACCTCGTTTGTGTCCCCGGCATCCGTATTCCCCATTTTGGTCACCAAGAGTTTGCGTCGGTACGGAGGGCTGCCTCCGCACCTTGTAGGTACGTAGCTGGTTGTTTCCGTGAGTCAGAGTCTTACCTCCAGTGACACGTCCACTAGTCGTAGCCTTCTTACGGCACGCGTACGCTGACCCACCTGGGAGTGGTGGAGCGGCTTACCCGAGAGAGACGGTTGTTAGGCTAGTTACCGTAGGGCCCCTTCGCACAGCCTGAGTCCGGGCTTTGGGGAAGAAACAACTAAAGGATCTGACCTAGGGCACATGGTCTGTGTGTGCACACGTGGTTGGGGGCGTCAGACCCACGCTGACGAGCGCGACTCCAACTAGTCCGTGTTCGTGGTACTTGTTGTGTGTCTCAGTATCCGCCTGGGACATTGTAGGGAGACACTGAGGCGCGGTGTAAGACGTCAGGGGACGCATCCGACATTACTTCTAGTGGGTGGTGCTCCTGTCTCCTGACAGGTACGAACTTGTGTTTTGACAGACTATGGTTGATTTGTACGGTGCAGCTAGTGTAGAGAGCTTTTCCGTTTATTTATTATTGCTTGTCGATTCTACCGTGCTTCCGTTAGGTAGTGCTACCTTCCGTGTTTGTCTGCGTCTTTCTGCCTTGTTTCTTTCGTGCGAGATGAGGGTTCGCGGGATCCCTACTGAGCCTATGAAATGAGGCTCACCCCTGTATTTTTAGGTGAGGCGGGGTCGTCAGGAGGCGCTTCCGAGGTTCCGCGTGGTTCTTTCGGCCAAGGTTAGTCGCCAGTTGCAGAGCCGGGGTATGCCCCGAGTACTTGTACTTTTCTTTTTGTTGACTGTACTTATTTTATACATGAGATATACTGGACCTTATAGCAGTTTAGTTATTTATTTAATTTCTTGCATTATTTAGTTGATCATTGTGCTATCTCTATAGATATTTTAGCTTCTCTTGTACCCTCACACCATCCTTTAACCCTTCCGAGTCTTCGGGCTCGTGGGTAGCGGGCCGGGGTTCGAGTCGCGCCGGTTCCTTTTCGGTACTCGGATCTCGGGTCGCTACATAACGTGATGGCTGCCAAGAACGTGATCCTGACCTTACTAAGCGTGATCATGAGATAACTATGATATGTGACAACGTAAAATCTAATATTTGTTGAATGAGCGAGAGTTACTCGATCATCTTACTATGACCATGTCACTGCCTGAAGAGGGTAATATTGCATAGCACCGCCGGAATTGAGAGGCCTACAATCTCTGATTCAACGAAGATTGTAGCTCACACTTTACATTGCTAAGTAGCATGCAAGATGACCTAATCGTTGAGTTTGAGAAATATGATACTGTCAAAGAGCTGTGGGACCGGTTGAAGTTCACTTTTGGAGAAACTTCCCTTACTAGGTTAAGGGCTTTTGTCCTACAGTTTGAAGCCTATCGGCAAGATCTATGCCATATGATGATTGGATATCTGAGAGTGATGTTAGTATGACTCGTGATCTAAAGGCTATTGGAAACGATCTCACTGATGAGTAGCAAGTGCAGGCTATGATTCGATCTTTGCCTGATTCGTGTATCCCTGTGAAACTAGTTCTAACCCACAACGAGAAGATCACAACTTTTGTGGATGTTGCTCATCATGTTGAGTTAGAAGCCGAGCATAAAGTAGTGTCTCGCGCTATTGCCAATGTGGCCTACAAGAGTGAATCGTCTAGTAGGAAGAGACCACAAAAGAAATGGAAAAGACAAAAGACTACACAGGCAATAAGGCAGATAAGATACTCAAAATATGATGTGCATTGAGCCGTGAATGCACTGAGCCAGAAAATATATCTTACAATTCTAGCTCTCTGTATGTTTATGTTTGTTCGCATGTATTTGTTGCACATCCTAATCTTGTATGGATCATGGATTTAGGGGCAACAAGACACATCACAAGGGATAGAGCGGGATTAGTAAATTATCGTCGAATCTCGACTGGGACGCACAGAGTTTTTATGGGCAATGGGAGCAGCGACCAAGTCCGAAGAGTCGATTTGTACCAACTCCACTTCATGAATGGACGTATGCTAATCCTATGCACCTGTATCCAAAATAATCTTGTTTCCATTTCCAGTTTGTTAGCCCTTGATTTTTTTCTAACTTTTGCTAGTAGTGATGTAAATATTATCTTGGATAATGTTGTCTAGTGTGCATGTGTGAGAGAGAGAGCATGCGGAGAGTGTAGTGCGACAGTTGTCTCTCCCTATCTCTCTCTCTCTTCTCTCTCCTAGTCATCTCTCTCTGATCGTCAGATGATGATGACAACGAGGATAGTGTGATGACCACGTAGTGATGCTCTGCGTATAGGTCGCGAAATTTCTTGTTCTAGCGACGGACTCAACAATGGCTCCGGAGGACCATCACTGTAGTCTTGCGGATTTGGAGGGTGGACCGGTGAGTAGACTCAGGTAGCCTACCTTGACTCTGCTCGAGTACGTCGGTTTCGACAAAGTTCGTTGTGCATCCCCGCCTCTACTTCAGCATCAGCTTCGACTTCTGCTTTTGTTCCGCTTTCGTTTCCGCTTTCGTTTCTATTTTGTGCGGCAAGATACATCTTTAGCACTGTACTCATGATTTTTGTAATCATATATATATATATATATATATATATATATATATATGTATATATATATAAATATACATATATATATATATATATATATTATTATTATTATTATTATCGTGGGTTATCAACAACTATAATGTCAAAACTCTAGACTGTAGCTTATTATGTTTTGGAATAAATTGTTAGTTGTTTGGTCCAAATTGAGAAACTAAATTGAATCAGTAAATTCAGTGTAATTGAGTTCGATTTGAGAACGAAAAAAAAGACATCTGTTTGTTTTGAAAACAAAATTGATTTAGGCAATGCGATTTGATTTGATTTCAAAAATTCAGAGACTAATGTAAATCGGATAAGCTCAATTACATAGGAGCTTTAGGAAAATTGTAAAATTGAATGTAATTATGGGTTAATAAAATTATGTCCTCTTCAGATTTAGAGAGAGTTGGTTCTGGCTTTAGAGAAAGTAATCCCAATTTTTAGCCTTTAGTATCTTTTTAATGTTTGAAAATTTTGATCTTGGCTTGAGCAATGGATCATATTACCTTTTATTTCACTTTTACTCTAAAGCTCCAAGCCATATGGGTCTATTAGAGGCCCAAGATGAAAACAAACCACAACAAACCGCATTATTTCGTTCTGATTCGATTTGGTTCAAAGAAAATTTAGTTCTGAGCTACTTTGATATTTTGAATTTAATTTTGGTCTAACCTGATTTCTTAGAAACCCTCATTGAGGAGCCTTCTTCCTTTTTTCTGTTAGTTTTATTTTTCTTCCTGGAACATATGAATAGACTTTGAAATTGGGTCAGCCGATGAAGACCAAGGGCTTCAACTCCTGGGGTTGCTGACCACTATGCTACAAATATTGTTGTAACTATGTCGTGGCCGGTCCCAAGCCCGGATGAGAAATGAGGATGAATTGTGTTAGGTTGACAGTCAACAGTAAAATTTTATCATATTTATTACAAGAATTTTGATCTAATTATATTTAGTGTTAAAATTTCTTGAGTTTAGATATAAATATAGTACTCGATAGAAATTTTTTGACGAAACGTAATACATGTAGTCGATCTCAAATTAAAATAAAACTCTACGACGACGACGACGACGATGATGATGGATAAATTATTAATGGATAAATTATTAACCAACCCTCACAAAATGTGGTGGCTCCCCTTATTGCCGTTTGGAGTACTCAAACCGTTTCTTGACCACTTGAAAATTCTAAAAAAAGTTTGCTAAATCACATGTAGAGAGGCATCTAGTAGAGGAGACCAAGTTAAACTGACAAGGAGAAAGTATTCTACAAAGGAGAAGAAGAGTACTCCCGTCCATGCACTGATCAAAATCAATTTCACCTCATATTATCTGGTCTCTTTAATAACATGCAAACACATGACCCATTTACTTCTTCATGGAAGTAAAATAAATCAAGTTCAAGTATCTCACTATTGGTAATATCTAGCTTGCTAGAACCCACAACAATATTGCTGATTTATCTTATTTGTGAATCCCTTGGCTACAAGTTTATTGGTAATTAGCATCTTATCTATCAATATTGTGGTGACGTAGGAGGAGGTCGTCATGCCGTTGGTCTATATATACTTGGACGGACATGGGTCTCATTTAGTGGCTCTCTGTGACTATCTTTTGTAATCCTGATCTGTTGTGGTAGCTAGAGCAGTAGTCCAATCATGTAATTACACGCACATTTAATTTGTAGGTCTTAATTAAGTATATATATATATATATATATATATATATATGTTGTGGTAGCTAGAGCAGTAGTCCAATCATGTAATTACACGCACATTTAATTTGTAGGTCTTAATTAAGTATATATATATATATATATATATAACTGAAGCGATATGACTCCCAATTAATTAAGCTGACAATCCCTAGATGTACTCTAGACCATTAAGTAGGACATGACAAGAAGAGGATACAGTTTTTGCCGACACCATCTTTTAAACGGAACAAACAACTAATTTAACAAATTAAGAGTCGGATAAATCAATGTTATCATAACTAAATCGATGTATGGACGGATCAATGAGCTGGTTAGATTCGAATCGCTTAGACCGTTCAATCGAATCGATTTGAATCATGACATCATCATAATATTGATACTTAGTTCGACTCGATTCTATATTCCAAGATAATAAGAAATAAAATATAATGATCAAAATAAAAAAATATAAGATTTTTTACATGAAAATCATTGTTATACGTGAATTTACAAAAAAATCACTCCTAAAAATACATTAGCAGGTATATTACTCTGTAAACTCTAATTGTGCAAAAATACCATCCTAGTTAACTTCCGTCGATGGAAAGACGAATATTTCATATAGATTATGTTATTCCCATCAGTTAGATGTAAAATGACAGGAATACTCTTAGAGAGGGAGAGAGAGAAAGAGAGACGTCGGGAGACTCACAGTGTGGCGGGTGAGGGGCCTTACTCCAGCGGAGAGGGGGGCATGGTGGGGGGGGGGGCTTATTCTGGCAGAGAGGGTGGTAGGGTGGGGGGCAGGTTTACTCCGGCAGGGAGTGGAGGTGCAGTGGTTGTATGAAGATCTGGAGGATCGCCTGCTCGCCCAGGTACACCAGCGGGACGAGGTGCTTCGCCCCATCGGCACCGATTATGGCCCGAGAGTGGTCCATGTGGTGGTAGTTCTCGTCGCAGGCGAACTTGGTCAGGGCGATCACCACCTCCCTGGTGATGTACCCTTCCCGCTCGTCGAGTAACAAGACGAGAGGCCCGATGATGCGGGTCTCTGTCGCGCGGAAGATCTGGGAGAGGCAGCCGATGGCCGTGACGCAGGGTAGGAGGAGGTCACTGGAGTCGCCCTTCTTGATGATCCGGACCATTTGGTCGACCACCGCCTTGGCGGCGGGGTAGTTGGGCTTGAACGTCGACCGCCGCAGAGGAGGGCCCTTCTCGAGGAAGACGGCGAAGCAGAGGAGGGCCTTGGACTCGGCGATGCTCTTACAGATCACGGTGTTGCCCTTGGCCAGCTGCTATAGCACCCGCGCTGCCACCGCCTTCATCGACGCCTTGGTCGCCGTGTCCTCGACCTCCCTTCCCTTTAGGCCTGCCCCCGCCGGAGACATGCCATGGTAGTACTACTTCACGACGTTGCCGTTTCCGGCGTCGTTGGTCTGATGCTAGGGCTTGGAGGAGGCCTTGTCCATGGTGGACTGGATGACAGTGTGTATATGGTCCTGTTGGCGTAGGCATGGTTCCCCGGGGGGTGTCGGATCTGGTGTTGCCGGTCGTCGTCATCGGTGGCAATGCCGCGTTGGAGGTGGTGGTTACCGCCGTTGCTGCCGGGGTTGCCGGTGGCGGAGCTGTTGGCGAGGACGATGGAGTGGATGGATATATGGCCCTTGGAGGAGATGGTGTACTTGCTGTGTTCCTGGTGTTAGTATTGGTGCGCTACAGGCCAATTTCGGGTCGGGTAGGCCCAATAGTTGTACGATCTTGTTCATTATTAATAGAGTGGTGTTTGAGCGTAAATATGTGATTGTATATTACTTTACGATGTCCCTAGGATATGTGGTTGTAAAGTCAACTCGAGATGGGATCTCGATCACGAGACTGACTTTACACGGACACATACCTTAAACTGTTCATGGTTAGAGGGTAATCACTCGGAGACTTTGATTACCAATTAAATTAGTACACATGATGTGTGACTGACCAGTCTCATGGTCATTGGTGCGGGGCACCAACACATATGTGTAGGTGTATGTCCTTGGAGGATGTACACTGAACTGATCCGCTATTGGATCTTCAGATGGTTGATTATACCTAATGTCAACTGAAGATCCAACGGTCTCAGTACCATCGTTGGTCCTTCGACCTAAGACATTGATCGTATCTTACACGAGGACTAGAATAGTTTAATTACTTGGCTAAGTGACTTTAACCATAAGTCACGAATTGCCGAGTCATTAACCACTCCAGGATACGTGTGAAGATCATCAATGGTCAAGAGGGGATCGCTCACTGTCGGGTATATATCAGACAGTTAATGGGTCATGACGTTGACGCTCCGTTAAATCCCTAGTCAGGGTCGTGTGAGTTCGTTTAGAACGGACGTCATACACTTTAAGGAGGTCATGGTCAAATGGCACGATCATGGGGTTTGACAGAAATCATACCTTCGATCATACCAGACTCATAGAAGGAGCGAGGGATTATATCGATACGGTAACTGTGGACTTACAGGTACCAGACAGGCTGGTTTAAACCCGGTGTCCTCTAAGATCACGCGGATTTACTTGACGCAACTTGATCAAAGGTTCGGAATAAATTAAACTATTATTCGGCTCTGGTAGAAGCGAATAATAAGTTTAATTTACTTCTAATTGGGAATTGAAAATTAATGGGCCTTAAACTAGAGTGACTAAGGACTTAGAAGATCACACACAATAGATTCTTGGGTGACAGATTATTATTTTATAAATGTATATATTAATTCCCTTGAAATCCGTTTAGAAATGCATATAAGAGGGGCTTAATATATATATACAATAATGAAAGGGATACATATACAATATCGATTAATAGGGGCTCTTTTAGAAAGGGCTAAAACCTATATATATGCATCCTACGAGAGCTCTCTTCCCTCTTGGCCTAATCAAGCATTAAAGCAAGGGAAGAGAGATTAACTCTCCCCCCTTTCTCCCTCTTGCTCTCTCTCTCTCACCAGAAAGGGGTACCGTAAGGAAGATCGTGGTTTAGGGACGCCGTCACTGCGCGAGGGTCCGTGTGGATCTGCTCTAGAGGCCGTGCATTTGTGCGGCTCGGTATTCGTGGTATTCTGCATCGGGCACTGCGGACAGCGTCGTTCCGCGCAAGGTATAAATACGTAACCCGTAGTTAGGGGTTGGGACGAGTAAAACGTCGATCAGAGCATGGATATGTGATTCCATGAAGTCGGGTTCGGGCAAATAAAATTTTTGTTATCCGCTGCGTTGCCCGAGGGTGCTGTTCGGAACCTTACAGTGGTATGAGAGCCAGGTTCGTGCTCTGGTCGGTGTTTTATCGCCGTATAGAACCATATATTAGGGACAATCTAAAACCTTCAATTAATATTAGAAGACATGAGTGCTCGGCATTTCTGTTATTCCTGGATGCTAGGCATCTGCAGCAATTTTTTTATAATATATATATATATAATTAGTCCGCTGGGCGCACTGCACCGCTAAGGGCGTAGTGCGCCCGCCCGCGTGCGGCGTCGCGTCCGTGGGCGCCGCGTTGGCGTGGCGGGTGCCGCAGGCGGCGCCTGCGTGCGGAAGCCGTCGCGTCCGCTCACGCGTTTTGTTTAATTTAATAGTGCAAATATATATATGATATATATATATATATATATAAATACATATTAAATTAATCTATATTTTTATCTCAATTATTAATTATGTTATCTTAATAGTAAAATCTAAATGATAAATTTTATTTAACCTTTTTAAATTTTACTAAGGTGAGATAATTACTATTTACCTTGAGATAAAATGGTGATAATTGAAGTTACTTTAGTAAATATTAAATTTTTGAATTTTTAATTATTATATAATTAGTAAAATCAGAATTTAAATTTTATTGAAGATTAAATGTATAAAATTTAAATATTTAAAATTTCAATTATTAGATAATTATTAAATTTAAATTTTGAATGTTAGAATATTGGTAATTAAGGATAATTATATTATTTAAATTTATTTTTAAATAAAATTATTGGATAATTAGTTTGAATTTAAATTTAAATGATTGTCATGTTTAAAATTTTAATTTAAATATGATTATTAGATAATTAAATTTAAATTTAAATAATTATCTTAATTATCTGACTTATTTGAATCAGATTCAAATATGTATGCCCCTGTTATAAATGATAGTTCTTTACGTGATTTGCTTTATTTACCTTGCATTGGCTTGCTTATGTGTTTAAATTTAGTTAATCCTACTTCGATTTTTAAAATTAAACAAAGCTAGCCTATTTTTGTTTGCACATCACATTTTTAAATCCAAAAGATAGGATTATTTTCAGAAATAACTCTTGATTAATTTTAAATGAATGAGTTGGCAAGTGATCATGGACTTGATTAATGTAATTAATTGGGGTCTGCGAACCTCCTTTCTCTCTCTGTTAAAATTCCTATGTACTTCTATCTCCCATTAATGTTGTACTCGCCCTAAGGGTTGCTGGAATTTTATTGACATGTAATTTACATTTTCCCGGCCTGCGTGCCGTGTAAAAGTTATAATTAATGCGGTGTCGGAGTTTGAAAGCGCGGAGCACACCCGACGAGGACGATCTAGCTGCTTCGGAAGCGGGCCGGATGTCTTAGTTACATTAGGAATAAAGTCCATGATCACTTGCGATTTATTTTGCATTGGATGTATTTACTTTGTGTAAACTACTAGGTACGGTAAATATATTGGATATATTTATATTACCACTCAGGGTGAGATCAAGATAAAATCAAATTCTCTCACGATAAAATTTTAGATCTGGTAAGCGTGACTCTAAGAGTCGTCGTGGCCCTCCATCATTATGGAGTGAATGAACGTCTTCATTTCATAGATTTATTGTGCTTTCCACAAGGTCCATGAGTTTGGGGGCGAGATACAACTCCAAGGCTCGGCCTCAATGGGGTGAGGAATTGAACTCGGCCTTGTTGTGCTTTCCACAAGGGTCGGGTCATGAACTCATTGCTATGAAGTAATGATGGTTAGATCTAACCGAGAATATTCTTTGTTGTACTTTTCACAAGGGGATGATTTCTCGGAGGCCGAATATCGGATATTGCATTAGATGCAAGTGCCGGTTGACTGTCCTTGAGATGGTGTATGACTTGTTGTACTTTCCACAAGGTCGTACCTCAGTCTCGTTGGGATTCCGACCCACTAGGTTGATCTCGCTGATCTCCCGTTCTATATACTGAGGGTTATATAGTTCGATCGAAAAATAGTGTGATTAACTATGATAGAAAATCACATCTAAGTTTGAATTCGAACACATGCTAAGTTGTCTTTTATTTCTTATCTAGATTACAATGTCGTCGTCCAACCCCCTCCGCGGCATCTTGGATGCCAACAGACTGACTGGACCGAACTACTCGGATTGGCTGCGTAATCTACGCATAGTCCTCACCGTCGAAAAAATAGCCTACGTGTTGGACATGGTTCATTCTGAGCCAGCTCCCGATGCCGACGAGGGCGAGTTAATGACTTATGCCAAATGGTCTGAAGACTCTTCTCTTGCCCAATGTTACATGTTGGCCTCTATGGCTCCCGAGCTACAGAGACAATTCTAAAAGACTGATTGTAGAAGCATACTTCTTAATCTACGCCTGCTCTTCGGGGAGCAAGGTAGGATTGAGAGGTATGACATCTCCAAGAAGCTTTTCAGGACACGGATGTCAGAGGGTGCTTCAGTACAGGCTCATGTACTGAAAATGATGGAGTGGATTGAGAGACTCAATGCACTGGAGTTCAAGTTGGATCTTGAACTGTGCATTGATCTTATACTCCAGTCATTGTCCGATTCCTTTTTTTCCTTCATCATAAACTTTAACATGAATAGAATTGATGCAAATCTCCCGGAGCTGCTCAACATGTTAAAGAGTGTTGAAGGAACTATGCATAAAAATAAACCATCTTCTTCTATAATGATTGTTGGCCGGGCCAACAAGAAAAGGAAGGTCACCCAGATATCCACCAAAGGTGACAAAGGGAAGGGAAAGAAGAAGGCCATGGGTAAGCAACTCGCCAAAGTTGACAAAGGGAAGGGCAAAAAGAATGAAAAAGAGGACAAGTGTTTTCGATGCGGGGAAACAGGACATTGGAAAAGGAATTGCAAGGTAATTCTAAATGAATGTATTTTTGTCATAGACCTTAATTTGTCATATATGGAATCCACATCATGGGTAATGGATACTGGATGTGCATCTCATATCTGCAATTCTGTATATGTGCTGACAAATAGAAGGCGGCTGGGCAAAAAGGAGATTGAAATGAGGATGGGCAATGGAGCTTTAGTTTCTACCAAAGCTGTCGGGACTGCACACCTCAGTTTACCTTCAGGAGTCATTTTAGAACTGAATGACTGTTATTATGTTCCTAATATTATTAAGAACATTATTTCAATCTCTGACTTGTATAACATTTGATATACATTGACTTTTAATAGCACTGAGTGCTCTATAATGAATAATGGTTTGGTTATAGCCAATGGTTCGTTAGTCAATGATTTTTATGTATTAGATACACGTTCTAATGTTATGCAAGTTTCCAATGCTGATGAAGTGAATTCTGCATATCTATGGCATTGCAGGCTTGGTCATGTAGGTGAGAAAAGCGTATCTCACCTACACTTAAATGGGTATTTGAATACATTCGAATACAAGTCATTTGATACCTGTGAGTCGTGTCTCATGGGGAAGATGACCAAGACTCCATTTAGTGGACATGGTGAGAGGGCTGTTGACCTTCTCGAGCTCATACACTCGGATGTGTGTGGACCCATGTCCATGGAGGTAAAAGGGGGTCACCTCTATTTTATTTCTTTTATTGATGACTTCTCGAGATATGTCTATGTGTATTTAATGAGACATAAATGACAAGCCTTTGAGAAGTTTAAGGAATACAAGAATGAAGTAGAGAAACAGACTGGCAAGAGTATTAAGGCTCTTCGATCGGATCGAGGAGGTGAATACTTTAGCCATGAATTCACTTCTTATCTTAAAGAGAATAGAATTGTTTCTTAGTGGACTCCACCGTATACACCACATCACAATGTTGTATCCGAAAGGAGAAACAGGACCTTGTTAGACATGATCTGATCCATGATGTCTATGTGAGGACTACACTTGTCTCTTTAGGGCTATGCCTTATAGACTACAGCCTATTTATTGAATAGAATCTCAAATAAATCTGTTCCTTCTATATCATATGAAATATGGAAAGGCAGGAAATCAAATTTTAATCACATTAAAATTTGGGGGTGTCCTGCTCATGTAAAGAAGAACGATAGTGATAAGTTTGAGTCGAGAGTCGATAAGTGTAAGTTTGTGGGATATCCAAAGGAGACATTTAGATATTATTTCTATCACCCTTCTGAGCAAAGAGTTTTAGTGACTAAGAGAGTTGTATTTCTGGAAAGGGAATATCTACTCCAGAAAAATAGTGGGAGCCAGATAGAATTGGACGAGATCCAAGAGCCACAACCCATAGACACTAACTCATTAGATGAGACTGTATCGGTCGATCCTATTCACAGTGAAACACAGACACTGCGGAGATCTGGTAGACTACCGAGAGAACCTGAGAGATATGTTGGACATGTCTCAGAGGGGTCCTCTAAGGTATGTGTCGATGAGGATGAAGATCCTCAATCCTACCAGGATGCGATCCGTAGTGCGAACTCCGAGAAATGGCAAGAGGTAATGGATTCTGAGATCCAGTCCATGTACACCAACAAACTTTGGAACTTAGTTAATGTACCCGAAGGGAAAGTCCCTATCGACTACAAGTGGATTTTCAAAAGAAAAATCGGTGCAGATGGACAGATTGACACATACAAGGCTTGACTAGTGGCGAAAGGATATCGTCAAAGACAGGGCATTGACTATGACGAGATATTTTCACCAATAGCCATGGTTAAGTCAATCAGAATCCTTCTCGCCATTGCTACATACCTGGATTATGAGATCTGGTAAATGGATGTGAAGACAGCTTTTCTTAATAGAAATCTATCAAAAGAGGTGTACATGGTACAACCTGAAGGATTCACCTCCAAGTTACATCATAATAAGATATGTAAATTTCAAAGGTCCATGAATGGATTAAAGCAGGCATCTCGAAGCTGGATCTTAAGATTTGATGAGGCTGTCAAATCTTTCAACTTCATTCGGAATGAAGATGAACCCTGTGTTTACAAGAAGGTTAGTGGGAGTTTTGTGACCTTCTTGGTCCTTTATGTTGATGACATCTTACTCATTGGGAATGATGTAGGGATGTTAACATCAACTAATTAGTCTTGGTTATCCAAGACCTTCTCCATGAAAGATTTGGGAGAAGCATGCTGGGCATAAGGATCTATCGAGATAGATCTAAAAGGATGGTAGGATTATCCCAATCCATGTACATAGACACTATCCTCAAAAGGTTTAGGATGAAAAATTTCAAGAGAGGTCTCATTCCCATGAGACATGAAATTTATCTATCCAAGGGGTGAGTTCTAAAACTTTTGAGGAGGTGGCACACATGAATAAGGTACCCTATGCTTCGGCGATAGGGTCAATCATGTATGCAATGCTATATACCCGTCCTGATGTTGTCAATGCTTTGAGCATTGTCTGTAGATATCAGGCAAATCCAGGCGAAGAGCACTGGAAGGCAGTAAAGGGCATCCTTAAGTACTTGTGAAGGGCTAAGGATCTTTTTCTGCTTTATGGAGGAGAGGACCTACAGCTTAGAGCTTACACAGATTCTAGTTTCCAGTCAGATCCAGATAACTGTAAATCCATGTCTGGGTTTGTATTCATGTTGAATGGAGGGGCAGTCAGTTGGAGAAGCTCCAAGCAAGATACGACTGCAGATTCGACGACAGAGGCAGAATATAATGCTGCAGCTGAAGCTGCTAAGGAAGCCGTCCGGATGAAGAAATTCATCTTGGAACTCGGCGTAGTTCCCGAGATATCAGCTCCCATCCCATTATTTTGTGATAATAATAGGGCCATCGCCCAGGCGAAGGAATCGAGATCTCACCAAAGGTCGAAGCATATTCTGAGGTGCTTCCACCTTATTCGGGAGATTGTTGATCGTGGAGATGTGGCGGTAGAGCGTGTACAGTCAGAAGATAACATAGCAGATCTACTGACTAAGCCTTTGACACAGACCGTATTTGAGCGCTATCGGGATAAGATGGGCCTCAAAGTTGTGGGCAATTGACTGTAGTTCAAGTGGGAGATTATTAGTATTGGTGTGCTACAGGTCAGTTTTGGGTTGGGTAGGCCCAATAGTTGTACGATCTTGTTCATTATTAATAGTGTAGTGTTTGAGCGTAAATATGTGATTGTATATTACTTTACGATGTCATTAGGATATGTGGTTGTAAAGTCAACTCGAGATGAGATCTCGATCATGAGACTAACTTTACATGGACACATACCTTAAACTGTTCATGGTTGGAGGGTAATCACTCGGGGACTTTGATTACCTATTAAACCAATACACATGATGTGTGACTGACCAGTCTCATGGTCATTGGTGCGGGACACCAACACATATGTGTAGGTGTATGTCCTTGGAGGATGTACACTGAACTGATCTGCTATTAGATCTTCAGATAGTTGATTATACCTAATATCAACTGAAGATCCAACGGTCTCAGTAGCATCGTTGGTCCTTTGACCTGAGACATTGATCGGATTTTACACGAAGATTGGAATGGTTTAATTACTTGGCTAAGTGACTTTAACTATAAGTCATGAATTGCCGAGTCATTAACCACTCTAGGATACGTGTGAAGATCATCAATGGTCAAGAAGGGATCACTCACTGTCAGGTATATATCAGATAATTAATGGGTCATGACATTGACGCTCCGTTAAATCCCAGGCCAGGGTTGTGTGAGTTCGTTTATAACGGACGTCGTACACTTTAAGGAGGTCATGGTCAAATGGCACGATCATGGGGTTTGACAGAAACCATACCCTCGATCGTACCCGACTCATAGAAGGAGCGAGGGATTATATCGATGCGGTAACTGTGGACTTACAGGTTCCAGACATGCTGGTTTAAACCCGGTGTCCTCTAGGATCACGCGGATTTGTTTGACCCAACGTGATCAAAGATTCGAAATAAATTAAACTATTATTCGACTCTGGTAGAAGCGAATAATAAGTTTAATTTACTTCTAATTGAGAATTAGAAGTTAATGGGCCTTAAACAAGAGTGACTAAGGGCCTAGAGGATCACACACAATGGATTCTTGGGTGACGAATTATTATTGTATAAATGTATATATTAGTTCCCTTGAAATCCTTTTAGAAAGGCATATAAGAGGGGCTTAATATATATGTACAATAATGAAAGGGATACATATACAATATCGGTTAATAGGGGCTCTTTTAGACAGGGCTAAAACCTATATATATGCATCCTACAAGAGCTCTCTTCCCTCTTGGCCTACTCCAGCATTAAGGCAAGGAAAGGGAGATTAACTCTCCCCCTTTCGCCCTCTTGCTCTCTCTCTCACCAGAAAGGGGTACCGTAGAGAAGATCGTGATTTGGGGACGCCATCGCTGCGCGAGGGTCCGTGTAGATATGCTCTAGAGGCCGTGCATTTGTATGGCTCGGTATTCGCGATATTATGCATCTGACACTGCGGACAGCGTCGTTCCGCGCAAGGTATAAATACGCAACCCGTAGTTAGGGGTTGGGGCGATTAAAACGTCGATCAGAGCATGGATCTGTGATTTCATGAAGCCGGGTTCGGGTAAATAAAATTTTTGTTATCCGTTACGTTGCCCGAGGTTGCTATTCGGAACCTTACACCTGGATGGTCTCAAAGGCGAGGTGGCCGACGAGTAGGTGGATGGCGTTGTTCTGGGCGAAGAGGTCCTAGCACTTGGGGTACGTTGTTGGCGGCGAGCTCGGAGACGGCCTAGGCGACCATGGCCTGCGCCTTCATGGGGCCTTCCTTGAGGACCTTGGCAAAGACGGAGCAGACGCCGGCGTGGAGAATCTGCTCCACGCTCTCCGAGTCATGGCCAAGGAGGCCGATGGCCCGGGTGGTGCTCTCTTGCCCCTCGACGTGGCCCTCTTTGACCAGCTTCAGCAGGGGGCCGACACCGCCCTCCTTGATGATGAGCTTGCCGTTGCGGTCGTTGTTGCGGGCGAGGGAGACGAGAGAGGCGGCGGCGTCGGCGCTGTTGTCGGGGGAGCCGTGGTGGAGCTTGGCTACCTGCTCCCAGATGAGGCAGAGGATGGGCTCATTGGAGGTGATGGGAGGGAGGCTGTGGTAGTCGTCGTCGTCTCCTCTGGCGTCGCGAGGGGCAGAGACGCGGAGGAGCCAGGAGACGTCACCGATAGAGTTCTCGAGCTGGGAGGACATCTTCTTGAAGGCGGCGGCGGGGTTGATAGTGAAGACGCGCTTGACGAAGCTGTAGTTAAATTATTGTTTTATTTTATTTTATTTTATTTTATTTTAACTAGGGATATCTTGGTCTTTTCTCATATCAGGTTAAGATTAACCATAGTTAAATTCTTGAGTAATAACATATAGTTACGGAGATGACATTTTTGCATAATTAGAGTTTACAGAGTGATATACTTGCTAACGTATTTCTAGGAGTAGTTTTTTTTACAAATTCACGTCTAACCATTGTTTTCATGCAAAAAATTTAAAAATATACATGTATAATTATTAGTCATGATTATGTAACTATACAAGTAAAAAAATAACAATAACATGGTTAAATAAACTGATCTTAAAATTTTGTAATATTTCATTAGTCTTCACACTTCACAATTGACATCTACGTTCTTTTAAAATTTTAAACATCAAATCACTCTCTTAAAACCCGACCCAGACCGGTCAGTCCGATCGGTTAACCCGCAACCCAGTCCCAAAACTGGGTTAGAATAGTGACTAGACCGTTTTAGACCCAAAACCTAGTCAAACCCAGTCAACCTGTTGTAACCCGATCGACCCGCTAAAATCGGAGTGACCTAATCGGGTTCGACTCTTAGGCATATTTTTTATTTATTTAATTTCTACCTTTTAATTTAGTATGAAAAAATACAGGAGAAGAAGTTCTTCACAAATGGTACGAACAATTTGGAAGGAAAATTGGAGTCATCTCATTGCAAACATAAATGCCAAGTATTTGTTTATATTTGAATTATTTACCCAAGATATTGTTTAATGTTATTTGCTTATCCACTTATTTATGAATTTTACATCTTATCCTAAGCGAGAGATGAAGATAAGAAAGATGATGAAAATTTAGATGAACAAGAAATTTGACTTCACATACCATGAAACTTATGTCTCATGAGATGTTAATTGTAGTTGATAAATGATCATATGTAATGTTTATTTAATATAAATTTTATTCCTTTTTAGATTATTTCAGCGGTTGTTTGATGCACTTGTTTTAATTTTTACAATATATCGTTAAGTGTTTCTTTCATATTTCTAACTCAAGTATCTTAAAATTTTATGACAATTTATTATATTATTATAAACGGTTCTAGTCTTACGGGTCAAGGGTTAACCTGAATGGTTAAACCATTGACGCGTGACCCACAAATTTAACCAGATCAAACTCCGGATCGAGTTTTAAAACATTGCTTCAAATATATCTAAACTAAAATGATAAATAACAGCAAATCAATAATAATAAAATAATTTTGTTCACGTATAAATATCATTTTGAATATCTAAATATTTTTATGTTTATTTTTTATTTTTTTATTTAAAGGGTGAATCGGCTCGTACTAGTTTGGATTCACCGATCGAACGACGGTTCATCCGATTCATTTGATTTTTTAACATTAGATCAGACCAATCTTCGTGGAACTGATTTCTACACCGATTCACGATCGAATCGATCTGACCAATCTGATTACGATAACACTGGGATAAATAATCATCATCGTAATAATAAGTGTACTGGCGTCCTAAAATTGCCCTCCTGGTGGTGTGTCGTGGACGCCAATACGTGGCATCTTTGTCGTCGTCGTGGTGTAGGAGCTTATTACTAAGTAGAAAGTTCCCATGCATGTTGATAAGGTTGCAGATTCCTTTGTGCAGCCGAGAGAGAGAGAGAGAGAGAGAGAGAGAGAGAGAGAGAGAGAGAGAGAGAGAGTTGAAAGTTCCCATGCACGTTGAAAAAGTTGCAGATTCCTTTGTGCAGCTGTGTGTGTGTGTGAATATTTTGGAGAAAAATGGAGAGTATTGTCTAATTTAGTTTCAGCAAATATTGGTAGGTTGGGTTTAAGTTGGGTCAAAATTCAAGTTAAGCATGTTGTCATTTAGTTTCACTTTAGAAGGCACTTGAGTTAGTTTTTCAGCCATTTCTGAGCTCCAAATGCTAAAAACTAGGTAGAAGTGAAAGCACCGAAAAAAGAAGAAGAAAAGAAAACGCTCGGAGTGACAACGGGTTGAAGACAGAGTCTGAAATAATTTAAGTAGTACGTACCTTTTGATTTCCTTTCTGATAAATTAACCAAAACAAACAAACAAAAAAGAAATATAAAATCATAAATATGCGTCTCTAATCTCACACCAAATTCTGATTTCTCATTCAAGCTGAAATCGGAAATAAGTCTCTCTGCCACTTCTCTGAGAATTCGTGGTCGTTGATCACCTGACAGAAAACTTGGGTCGTTCGATGAGTCCACCTGGGCTCGTACGTGCGAAAGGCCCGACCCACATCATCTTCTCTCGCCCCATGAAGCACAAATGGACAGGCCTCTCTTAGTTGAAGGCCACTACACCGCCTCTCACACGACACACACATGAACGGAAATACAAATACTGCTTGTATTATTATTACATGGCTTGAACAAGAAAATGTATCGTCAAAATAAGATCCAAAATAGAATAAAAAGTTTGAACGCATGTTCTATGCAGGATATATACATGGATCAAACCCAAGTTTAAAGATGTACACTTCTTACACGATCATCGTTATGGTCAGCTGAATGGTCTAAGCAGGGTTTGACAAATAGATCAAGTCAAGACGGCTCGACTCGCACAACCCGACCTGTCTCAATATGATGTGTTTTTTTTTGTTTTTTTTAAAAACAACGTTTAAGATAATGCGTGGGGAGAGGGTGTTCGAACCAGAGACGCAGGTTAAAATCACGTTGCACCTAACCAACTAGGATATGTCATGATTTGAGTTATTTTATAACGTAGCATATATATAATATAATTTTTTATCTTGGTACGTAACGGTATCGACCCGTCTCGTCCCAGTGAAAAATCTAGACGGACGGGATGAACGATCCGTCGAACCTTAGTCTAAGTGAGTCGCCATGAGATAAAATCAATTGTTAAGTGCTCGAAAGCTTAAGATGTGAGTGAGATGTGGGTAAAAACCCAAAACATCTTGAGAAGACATAAATACCATTTGCGAAGAAAACAAAGAAGAGTTGGGAATTGGGATTCTTATTTTACAGCATGGTTTGTCGGATCGGTCGTCCCGACCGTCTCGATTTTCTGCCGAGATGGGATGGGACAGTACCGTCCCGCTCCATCCCGTAAGATATATATATATATATATATATATATATATATATATATATATATATAATAATTTAATAAAATTTATAGCATAGTTGGTTAAGTTGTTTGTGAGTGCTTCTTCAACCGGTCTTCGATTTGAGTCTTGCCAGCGCCTTCACATTTGTGTTTTTTTGATTAAAAATTAAAAAAAACTCAAAAAATGCATGTAAACAGCCAGATTTGAACTCAAATCACCCTTGAGTGAGTGAAATTAATTAACCAACTTACCTATTAAATATTTTGTATTTAAAATAATATATATAATATATAAAGTGACCCGGTAGTGACCCACGGCTCGACCGTCCCGCCCAACGCCTGGGTCGGTTTATGACCGGGACGCTTCATTATTTTATTATTATATTATATTATAATATATATATATATAAAGTATCTTTTTTATTTTATTCTATTATTATATATATATATTATATATATATATATAAAGTCTTTTTTTATTTTAACATGGAGCGAGATGGAGCGAGCAAGTCGATCGAGATGACAAACCCTACTTTACCGTTTACAATCCCTACAATTATTTATGTTTTAGCCTCATAATTATAATTATTTATTTAGAAATCTCTATAATATTTTAACTCTTACTAAGAAACAAAACATGTGTGGTTAGCATACCGTGAGGAAAAGGAATATTCTGTTAAAGCGTAAAAGAAATATTCTATTTAAGTAAAAAAATTACTAGAATAATTCTCCTCTCCATCTCATCCCCTTGATTTTTTTTTTTCAAGACAGGGGAACAGAAGTCGGGGAGGGGAGGAAGGGAGAAGAGGATACACCTACCCATCGAAAGGATACCCGATAGAATACCCCTCAACACATACATGGAAGACTACGTGTGGTCCCCGTAAGCGCATGGATGAGGCACCCTACTGCCCCACCCCCATGGGGGCTGCTATAAACCCGGAGCCCTACGCTCCCTAATTTTTTTGGAGAATTGTCAGATTTTATCAACAGGACGATCTCATCAACTGGACGCCCCAGTGTAATGGTCCACAGTGGGCTGATGCCGGGTCGAGAGAGTTAAACTGGGTACAACGGTAGCTGACCGGAGTGGTCCAGAGCTGTTAAAGCCGTTAACAATCATTTACGTAAAACCAAAACCCATTAAGGGTTGTTCTGATTAGTTTGATGAGTAGTTTGGCTAGTTAGGGGAATGCGTCGAAATAGTGGCGTAGCTTTGCTGTTTTTCTTGAATCTGTCAGGTTTTTCTTGAGACTGTTAGTTTTGAGATAACCTGTCGTAGGAGTATGTGGCAGAGCTTCCCTCTCTTATGTCATGGAAGCAGTATAAATAGAAGGAGCAACTACAGAGCTGACTCAGTTAGAAATTCTCAGAAAAACTTCCATCTCCATCTTTCCTTTGTCATCCTCTCTATTCTTCTGCTCTCTTCTTCTAGAACAATTGTAGGACATACTTTTCCACAACGGTAGAAATCATCCAGAGCAATTCTTCCAAGAATTTCCTGGAGGATCGGAGTTTAGTTCCTCGGAGGCCCCGTACCAAATTTGTGTCAAAGAGTATATATTGGTGGACATTTGATCGACTACCCAAGTATGGTCATTTTATACTCACACACCCTTACATAGTTCTATCATCAGTAGCCAGAGAGTTTACTTCTACTATTGTTAAGCTGCATGGTTTACCCGAGGTCATCATTTCTGACCGAGATGCTGTGTTTACCGGTACCTTAATTTTGGAAAGAGCTATTTCATTTGCAACGTGTAAAATTACATATGTCCTCCGCATATCATCCACCAACCGGCGGCCAGGCAGAGGTGCTTAATAAATGCCTAGAAACATACTTAATATGTTTTTGTTTTCAACAGCAGAAAACTTGGTTCCGATGACTTCATTAGGCAGAGTATTGGTATAATACTTCTGTACATTCTTCCACGGGTGTTACACCATTTGAGATTGTATATGATATTTCTTCTCCCTCTTTTATCTCTTCCATTCCAAAAGAGCATCACAAGTTCAGGAGGTCGGGGATAACCTAACTCGCAGAGACCAGGTCCTTTGAGAGCTTAAGCAACATTTGATCAAGGCCCAGGACCGAATAAAGTGCCTATCTGATCGAGGACGAAAAGATAAGGAATTTTCAGTTGGCGATTGGGTTGATCTGAAATTGCAGTCATACCACCAACATTCTCTTGTTAAGCACTACAATTATAAACTGAGTGCAAGGTACTGCAACCCTATCAAATTGTGCAGACAATTGACGTAGTGGCTTATAAATTGTAACTTTCGGTCGCATCTAAATTACATCCAATGTTTCACATCTCCCAAAGAGTGCTTCAATATATTCTATTGATTTACCTTATGAATATGACGGGGACGTCAGCCCGAGACCACGACCTAGCGACTAGCAGGCTGTGGCATGAATGCGGTGGGTTCAGAGGGCACGACCAAGTCGCACCCATAGTAATTAATCACCACTACTAGCAAATGGACGCGGCTGTTCCCAGGGTCGCGTTCTTATCGCGGTTTCTATGAAGATCACATACTCAGAGTCATCTTCTTATTGCGGTTTCCCAGGGCAACAACCTCTTCATCCACAGCGTTAGCTAGGCCTGACAATTATCAGTTTAAAATTCGATTTGAATTCGAATTCGTTTAACCGGATAATTATCCGAATAAAATATCCGACAGATACTTTAATCGGATATCGGATAATCCGATTATTAATCGGATACGGATTCAGATATTGTGATATCCGTGTCGAATATTATCCGACCAAATATAAATATACGTTTTTAATATTATTTATTAATATTATATAATCTTATTTTTGATAAGTAAATGTGAGATAGTGAGTTGATGACTGTGATTTGTTGGGAAACGGAGAGACTGCATAGAGAAATGTTGAGATGGTGTTTATTGCATCTTGACTAACCGACTTTTGGCTCCTTCAAAAATATTTTTTCTCCATGTTTTTAACTCTCCTGTAGACTGTAATTGCGCTTATGTGGCCCGTGAGAGGAAGAGGAAGAGTCTCTCACAGTCACAGGAAGACGAAGAGTCTCTCCTACAGTTGTCAATTGCCATTCAATATCTGATTCAGTAATCTCGACTCTCCTTCATAGTCAGTCAGTCACATGAGCAGTGAGCACAGGTAAACAATTTGCCTCTCAGCTGGTAATGTAGCGCCACTTTTAAGCCTTTTAAGGTACACACAAATCAATCTCCCTGATTTCTACAGGGCCATAGATACCAGTCACTCTCCTTTTCTCTTGAAGGAGGGAGTAGAAATCAGAAACGCAGAGATGGGGAAGGGGGCCGCGACCGGGGCTTGAAGGCTATTGAAAATTATATTTATTTCTTTTATCATCGTTTGGTATATCGATATATTTGAGAAAAAATATATAATTGTTAAACATAAGATTCTTTATTTTTCACGATGTTTCTTTAAAAAAAGTTTATTTAGGTGTATCTTTTTTTCCATTATGACTTTAGGTTGATTTAGATTTGTTAGTTAATAATCATATTTTTAAAATTTTAATTTATTATATATATATATTTAAAAACTAAAAAATTATGAACATATAATATATTTTTATACCTAATCGGATAGTCGGATATATCCGAATCCGAATAGTATCCGTCGAATTCGAATTCGGATTGAGACAAAAATACACCCTAATAGAATATGTCGGATTCGGATATCCGACCGAATATAATCGGATACGAATTCGGATATCACAGTATCCGCTCCGTATCCGCTCTGTTTACAATTCTAGCAGCAGCCTCTTCCTCCGTAGTGTTGCACCCTCTAACATAATTAGTAAATGTGGTGAGGGCATTCTTTGTAGAGTTTTATTTACCACCCATTGCTGCATATGCACCATCATATGTCAACATAATTAGATGTGTACATATGCATCTACATGTACCCCCTCTCACCGCATCACATTTACAGTTTGGAGTTGTAGAACCTCAGTGTGCAGACGATGAGGACTTCTAGGAATGGTAGTCAAATACTGAATTTTCTGAGAATGATGATTGACTTGCAGGTTTTCTTTTATCATAATATATGTATGGAGTCTATGGATTATGGACTATTACATTAGCGGCATGTATATTAATTTCCTTTGAATGTGTTATATGAGGGCTATGGATTTTGATTTTAGCGGCATACATATTTTCATGAGTTTGATGAGTTTGTGAACTTTGAATGTGTTAATGACATGTGAGAATTATAAATTTGAATGTGTTCATTGATTTGAAGTGTTAATTTGAGTGTGTTCTGATAAGTTTAAATACATTCATTGAGTTGAGGTATATTATGATGAGTTTAAACTTTGAATGTGTTACTGACATGTGAGAATTATAAATTTGAATGTGTACATTGATTTGAGGTGTTAATTTGAGTGTGTTATGATAAATTTAAATGTATTCATTAAGTTGATGTAGATTATGATGAGTTTAAACTTTGAATATGTACATTAATGACATGTGAGAATTATGAATTTGAATGTGTTCATTGATTTTAAGTGTTACTTTGAATACGTTCTGATGAATTTAAATTTATTCATTGATTTGAGATACATTATGTTAATGGCACGTGAGAATTTAGTTTAAGGTGTGAATTATGAATTGAATGTCTTCATTAGTTTGAGGTGTCAATTTGATTGTGTTTTGATAAATTTAAATATTTTTATTGAGTTGAAGTAGATTACGATGAGTTTGAACTTTGATTGTGTTAATGTCATATGAGAATTATGAATTTTAATGTGTTCATTAGTTTAAGATGTTAATTTGATTGTGTTTTGATAAATTTAAATGTTTTCATTGAGTTGAGGTAGATTACGATGCGTTTGAACTTTGAATGTGTTAATAGCATGCGAGAATTATGAATTTCAATGTGTTCATTCATTTTAGTTGTTAATTTGAGCGTGTTCGAATGAATTTGAATGTATTAATTTGTTTGATTAATTTTTATAGGTTGTAATCATTATTTTGAATCAAGAATATAATTTAAAAAAGTAGAAGATGAGTTAATGTTTAACATAAATTTTTTTGGTTAAGAATAGATAATTATTAAGTCCTTTGACATAAGTCAGACCCAGTCAGTATGAGTCAGATGCGACTCGACCGTACCGTACCGGATCAGGAGGATCCCGATCCGATACGGATCAATCAGTTAGCAAACCACAGTTCAAACCATGTTCGATTCACCCAGGAGGACATACTCAATTCTCTAAGGGTGCGTGACTCAAGATTTTTTGATGTGTCAGGTTCTTCGTCACCAAAAAGAAAACAATACGTACGGTTCAATCCCTCCTCCGGGTACGTATTCCACTTTTTCTCCAATGTAAAGAAGTTCTAGTTTTGGAACTTCTCGGATGGAAGTTGAAAGAGCATCTCCCATAACTTCCATAACATATATAATATTTCCTCCTCAAAACCATTAATTAGAGTAAAAGTTACGAAAATTTAAAAGCATTTAATTGTAGTGGCAAATATTAGAACAAATTGTACAACATTAAATCTCCTTAATTAAATGCTCTCTTAATTTCGTGCAGGCAACTCATAGTTAATTAGTGGCAAATTGCTCCGAGCATAATTAACCTTGAATCTCCTCAAATGCTCTCTTAGTTTCGTGCAGGCAACTCTCGTATGTATAGTTAGGATGGCATGCAGTTCCTCTTTACCCTCATCTCACACAGAGAATGTGGTCGTCTGAATTAACCCAGTAATTGCTTGCACTTTCCTGCATGCACCTCCTTTTTATCCTGATTATTTTATTTGTGTATAAGTTGTAAAAAAAATGATGAACGAAAAAAGCATGAGGCAAATTAAGAAGAACGGCCAGACCTCCAAAATCTTCACATCTAGAAACATTAAGAAAAAAAACGAGAGTGGGAAATGTAATTAAGTACGTGATTAATTACTGGATCTAGATCCAATCTCATTAGTGAGATCGACGTCTATCTGACGAAGCACCAATCAAGTGGCATATGTTTTATATATGTGAAAGTGGAGTCCCGAAGATTTTACGCTCACAACCAAAAGTGATCATCTGTAATATTGTTGTACCATTACTGTAATACAGGGTACATAAAAGTGACTTTAATGGCCAGAAGCACAAGCATGCACAGTGGAGGAGACAGCCTTCAATAAATGTGAATATCCTTATTGACACTACTTATTGTGTAATACAGGGAAACCATTGTTAATTGCATCCGCACAGATATACCCACGTATATATGACCCTACCCCTACCAAGTACCAACACATACGTTTTGTTGTGAGGCTTCAGCCCCAACAAACATATATACCTATGAAAACGCCCATTCTTTCTATATCAAATAGCATCTCTAGAAGAGTCGTGTACGTAGATGGAATATATAATTGTGTATGGATGAATTTGTCGCAAAATTTTATCATCAATCACCTAACTAAGAAAAATAGTCAAGAGATTGTACACATTTATGGATACCCTGACCAAAAGCAGGACTGCCTCCCCTTTCCTGTGTCTTGAGAAGCAGATCACTTGACTTCTAAGTGTTAACTAAACTCATTGCCACCTCCTTCGGTCATAGTTAATGTTGAAATTCGTAAAATCGCGTTGTTGAGATACACAGATCTAGGGTCATAAACACATAGATCAAAACTTATTAGCCGATCTCCCTCTGACAGTCAAGATAGACCGTGAAGATTAATTAGGTGGAGATGACAAGATAAGAAATATATCGAGTTGGATCCAAGACCATGTTTTGAGATATCATGTTGAAATCCATAAAATTGCAGTGTTGAGATATACATGCCCATGATCATAAGCACATAGACCACAACCCATTAACTTATATGAGACTATTGCTCGGGGACTATGCCCAAACTCTAACATTCTCCCTCACAGTCAAGAAGCATGGGCGGTGAAAATTAATTGGGTGAAAGTGGTAAGATAAGAAATATATAGGTTTTGACTCAAGACCATGTTCTGATATAATGTTGATATTCATAAAACCGCGGTGTTAAGATGTCTATGTATGAGGTCATTAACACATGGACCGCAAGCTTTAAGCGTCAAAAAGATCTGTGCGCCAAATGCAATAAATTTGGCAAGTGGTGGTTCAAACCCTAACCGTGCAAGATGTTGTGAAGAAAAAGTAAGTCTTTACTGTGTCAACTTTGACGGATGCTCCAGAGGGTGCGACTTAGGTCATAATCATAGGCTCTAATATCATATTAAAATTTATTAGACTGAACCATTCTAACTCAAAATTTATAATCGCAATATATTTGTATTCTATTTTCAATACGAAACTATATATTCTAGCAATCCGACACCCGTGCGAGTGGACAAATCATGGCTTCGGCAATGATGTGTGTGCCCCCATACCCACCAAAAAAAAGAAGACAATGGTGTGTGCCCCCCATCGGCTGATAAAGAGATGAGAGATAATTAAGGAAAAATAAAAGGTTGCAAAGAGCATAATTTATACTTAAAGGAGAGAGAGAGAGAGAGAGAGAGAGAGACCTAATTTTGGGTTAAGTTCAGGGGCCTCCAATTAATGAGATCATCTCAAATATATAATTAAGTGAGGAGGGGACTCAGGCAGTCCTCAGACCCTCACCTGGCACCTATCCCACTGATCCTCCCATTCACCTCTTCAGCCAATCCCCCCGTCGATGAATTAACGCCCTCAACGAATTGAATGTTCCCTTAGCAATAAATAACTTCAATGTTGTTTGATTAATGATGTAAATAAATTAATACTATAAGTTGAGCAGATAAATATCACTACAAAAAAATGGGTCTATAGCGACCAAATCATTGGCGACCAATTAGAATTGGTCACAGAAAAATTATATTAGCGACTAAAATAGTTTAATGGTCGCTAAAGATTCCACGTATAGCCACCAACATAACATTGGTCGCTAACGAGTTGTAATAGCAACCACTTTATGATTGGTCGCTACGTGTGGTCGCTAATGTATATCACGAGCCACCGTGCATGTCAACAGTGACGGAAAATTGGTCGTTATAAAAGTTTCATTAGCGACAATATGCTAATAGGTCGCTAAACCTTAAGAAAATCCTGCGACCAAAGCACTATTGGTCGCTAATGGTGTCAACACAAATAGCGACCAACAATAGTCGCTGAATATTTATTTTAGTAAAATATTTTACATTGGTCGCTATTTACTTGCAACTTAATAGAGACCGATATTTTTGTTGGTTACTAATTCTATATTTTAGATTACAATACAATTTTTATCTGAAAAATATAATTAAATAAATAATTAATATGAAATTATGCATGACATGCAATCACTTAATGGTTAAAAAATAATGTATTCATTCATAGTTCGTACAATTTAATAAGAGTAATTTGAACGATCATAGCGGTTCAAATCGGTTGTGGTGAGGGATGATTAATTTGGCACGTACGGCCAATATGTTGTTATGTCATAATTGTTCACAATGGGCACAACAACAATAGACTATGGTAATATTTGATTGCATATGATATATAAAAATAAAAATAAATAAAAATTAATATATGAATTGTGTATGAGATTTGTGTCAAGTTGTGATTAATTGGTTGGGTATATAGACTGTATAAATCTTTGAAAATATAAATAAATATTTTAATAAACTTAATTAATATTTTTCTTGTGCTAATCAATGTTATTAAATAAGAAGATTTTAACAAAAATATTAAAAATATGTTTAAAATATAATCTCTCTCTCTCTCTCTCTCTCTCTCTCTTCAATGAGTTGGGTGGTGGGGGTCACTGGATGTGAGCTAGTGCTGGATGGTTGCCATTTTGTCGGGCAAGAATTCCATGGTTCTATTGGATGGGAGAGCGGGCGTTACATATCATGGCTGCACGGAAAGGTTATCCGGTGCTTATATATATATATATATATATATATATATATATATATATATATATATATATATATATATATATATATATATATATATATATATATATATATATATATATAATGATTTAAGAGAAAATCCCCTCCGAATCATGATCTACTCTAACCGAGTGAGTTTTATTAAGCTTATATCTATATATATAGTTTTTATTATGATTTTTTTATGATTTTTTATGATTTTTTATTTTGTTTAATTTCACGACGATCAAATCTTATTATTATATTCAAATATTATGAATAATTATTAGTAAATAAATAAATATTAGAGACATATGTCAATAAAACTAATTTTAATAATTTTTATTAAACCGGAAGTAAAAGTTAGTAAGCCACTTGTAGTTGGCGGGCAAAGGAGGGAAAACAAAAACAAAAACTAAGTTCACCCGCCGGCCGACCTTTCCCCTCCCGACCTTGCCGCTCATGTCTTTCCCCTCCCCGCCGCGGTAGTGTGCGTGCGACGTTGGTTTTCCCCTCCCCAAGAACCGGCTTCTGTCAGAGGCAGAGTGGCGTGCCATCGGTGTGCAGCAGAGCCGGAGCCGCACATCACGTTGTTCCGGAGGCCTCTCAACTACTAGCAGTAGCAGGAGAACCTGGCCGCCCAACAGATGGTGGGCAAGTGATCGATCCGTACTCCTAGGTCTCTCCTTTGCAACAGATGGTGGGCAAGTGATCGATCCATGCTCCCAGATCTCTTCTTTGACTATGCCTCTGCATACGACTCTTCTTTCCCCTTCTTGCAATCTATCCCCGCTTAGTCTTCATCTATTAGTCGTCTCTGTTCATATAATAGGGTCTGGAAATCTATGAAAGTGATGGTGCTCTGTGATAGACTGTGAAATGATCTTTTGTATCGCTTAATGGGATGGCTGTTACGTCCAAAATCTCTCCTTTGTTTGTTATACTCGTCTTAATTTGGGAGAACAATGGGTGCTGTAATGGAACATGCTCAAATTTTATTGGCACCGCACCGATTGATGCAATAATATATATATATATATATATATATATATATATATATATATATATATATATATATATATATATATATATATATATATGGGTTATGATCAGGTGGTGCCGGCACCATGGCATGGTGCCGGCGCCACCTGACTGTAAAAAAAAATTTATTTTAAATTTTTTTTTTTACACTCAGGTGGCAATATATAATCTTATGCATCTTCCTGGGGACCTGGAAAGGACAAAAGAATTGGGTGAACGGAAACACCGAAAAATATTGGAAATTACCATGTGTGAGCACCTTTATGGTCATTTTGGAGTGGGAATGCCCTGCAGTAATACCTTGATGATCTTTGCATATGCATCATGTTTGTATCCTCTTATAGGACAAGTGCGTTACTGTAGGAAATTGCCCCAAATATCAACAGTTGGTGGCTGAGCTATTTCTGTGAAGTTATTGTTGGGTGGATATATATGGATCGGAGTACCGAGACGAGGAGGACAAACAGCAGAGGAGGAAGAAGAGAAAATACCAATCACACAAGAACACACACAGAGATTTTTTACGTGGTTCGGAGGCAAGATGCCTTCCTACGTCCACGGCCGCAGCAGGATTTCACTAGTAATCACCAACAAGGTTACAATACAAAGAGACAGCCCACCCTTTTATACTAGGAGATTATGGTGTCATTAATCAGGACATTAAGGATAATAATACCCCTGATAAACAGAAACCCTCTTCCGGGATACATTAGACGCGCATGCTCGCCTGTCCCACCGGATGCTTTCTTGGGACCGAGTATGCCCTTCAGCGGCTGCAGATGCTCCCCTAGCATCAGTCAGGTTAATGTATTGCCAGAACCAGGTTGACACTTCTTCATGCAGGTCGACTTGCCTTGAGCCCGCAATGCATGTTCTCTTGATGCAAGTGATGCTCTCCTGAGGCAATGAATGCCCTCCAGAGACAGCATATGATTCCCTGCTAGAACCCGGAGAGCATATGCTCCCCTGGAGCAACGATTGCTCCCCTGGCACTGAAGGATGCTCCCCTGGAGACAGAAGGATGCTCCCCTGGAGACAGCATGTGCTCGCCATGCTCACCTGACGCTGAGAATGCTCCCCTGAAGCAGCGATTGCTCCCCTGGAGATAGCATGTTCTCGCCATGCTCCCTTGAAGCAGCGATTGCTCCCCTGGAGCAGTGGATGCTCCCCTGAGGCAGAGTGTGATCCCGTGCAGAGGCGCACGAACAAAAGAGTTCTGACTCCACACTCTAACAATCTCCCACTTGGAGTCTGAACTCCAAAGAAAGTAAACCTCTCAATGTATTAACAGTAGAAATAAACTGCTACGGCATCTCTCCATCAATCATCCATGGAGGCCAACTGAGGTCTTGCACAGCCTCAGTTTCTCTGTGGTAACCACCTTGGTTAACATGTCTGCTGGGTTCTCTGCACCAAGTATTTTCTCCAGCAGTAAAACATCATCTTCAAGCAGACCACGAATGAAGTGATACTTCAGTTATATGTGCTTAGTCCTTGCATGAAAGACTGGGTTCTTGGCAAGATGAATTGCACTTTGACTGTCACAAAACAGCACACTGTTGCTTTGTTCCTTGCCCAACTCCTTCAGAAAGTTTTTCAGCCATACCATCTCTTTGCTAGTTTCAGAGATAGCTACATACTCTGCTTCTGTTGTTGAGAGAGCAACAACCTTATGAAGTTTTGAAACCCAACTCACTGCAGTGCCACCCAAGGTGTAAACATATCCAGTGGTACTTCTTATGGTATCCAGATCATCACCAAGATCTGAATCAACAAAACCTTGTAGAATAACATCACTTTTTCTGAAACAAAGTGATTTGCCTGAGGTGCCTTTTAGGTATCTCAGAATCCATTTCACTGCCTCCCAGTGTTGCTTGTCCGGATATGTCATATGTCTGCATACAACTCCCACTGCATGTGCTATATCCGGCCTGGTACAAATCATGGCATACATCAGACTTCCTACAGTTGATGCATAAGGAATTTTCTTCATGGACTCACGCTCTTCAGCAGACTTTGGTGACTGCTCTTTAGACAGCTTGAAGTGACTTGCCAAAGGAGTGCTAACTGGTTTTGCATCCTGCATGTTGAATCTGCCCAACACCTTCTGGATGTAACCTTCTTGAGATAGCTTCACAGTGCCAACTGCTCTATCCCTCACAATTCTCATCCCAAGAATTTGCTTTGCTGCTCCTAAGTCCTTCATAGCAAATTCCTTTGATAATTGTATTTTCAGATTGTTAATCTCTGTCATAGTTGATCCTGCAATAAGCATATCATCCACGTACAACAACAATATGATATAACAATTATCAAACTTCTTAAGATAACAACAATGGTCCATATTGCATCTAATGAAACCATTGTTACATATGAATCTATCAAACTTCTTGTACCATTGTCTGGGGGCTTGTTTCAGACCATACAAACTTTTCTTAAGCTTGCACACAAGGTTTTCTTTGTTTGGGACTGAAAACCCTTCTGGTTGCAACATGTAGATGTCTTCCTCCAAGTCACCATGGAGAAAGGCTGTCTTCACATCTAGTTGCTCTAAATGTAAGTTCTCAGCAGCAACAATGCTCAACACCAATCTAATAGTGGTTAGTTTCACAACTGGAGAAAAGATCTCAGTGTAGTCTATACCTTCCTTCTGCTGGAAGCCCTTCACTACCAACCTTGCTTTGTACCTCTTACTGCCATCAGGTTCATCTTTGACTCTGTAAACCCACTTGTTGTGCAATGCCTTCTTGTTCTTAGGGAGTTTAGTTAGCTCCCAAGTCTGGTTCTTTTGCAATGAGTTCATCTCATCTTCCATGGCTAACTCCCACTTAACAGAATCTGTAACCTGCATTGCTTCATCATAACACTCGGGTTCACCTTCGTCAGTCAACAGTAGGTAATGCAAAGATGGAGAATACCTTTGTGTAGGCCTAGGTATTCTTGCAGATCTTCTCAGTTGTACCGGTGTACAAGGTTGTGCTTCTATTTCAGATACATCATGTATCTTATCATTCACATCATCTTGTGAAATTTCTTCTAGCTCAACATGTCCACCATTCTCATTTTGTTTCCCTGCACTGTCAGATTCTACAACAGCCCTGTCTTTGTACAAGACATTTTCATTGAATATAACATTTTTCCTTCTGAGAATTTTTCGATTTTCATCATCCCAAAATCGATATCAAACTCATCAGAACCATATCCAATGAAAAAGCACTTTATAGACTTAGCATCTAGCTTATCCCTTTCATTAGAATCTACATGCACATATGAAACACAGCCAAAGACTCTCAAGTGTGAAAGATTTACCTCTTTCCCTGTCCAGGCCTCCTCTGGAATTTCACCATCCAAAGGGACAGATGGTCCTCGGTTTATCAAGAAAGCTGATGTGTTAATTGCATCTGCCCAAAATATTTTAGGCAGTCCAGCATGTATCCTCATGCTTCTAGCCCGTTCATTCAAGGTTCTATTCATGCGCTCGGCAACTCCATTCTGCTGTGGTGTTCTTGGAACAGTTCTTTCCATCCTAATACCACTAGCTGCACAAAAGTCCTTGAATTCCTTGTTGTCATACTCTCCACCATTGTCTGATCTCAGACACTTCACCTTCAAACCTGTCTCATTCTCTACAAGGGTCTTCCAATTTTTGAAAGTAACAAATACATCAGATTTTCTTTTCAAAAAATAAACCCATACCTTGCGAGTAGAGTCATCAATGAAAGTGACATAGTAGAGTGAGCCTCCAAGAGATGGTACTGGTGAAGGACCCCATACATCTGTATGTACAAGCTCTAGCTTCTGTGTCTTCAAAGTTCTAACTGTCTTTGAGAATGTAACCTTCTTTTGCTTCCCAAAAATGCAGTCTTCACAAAGACCAACTTCCACAGATTTCAAGCCAGATAATTTACCTTTTGACAGCAGTACCTTCATCCCTTTCTCACTCATGTGACCAAGCCTGCAGTGCCATATGTTGGAGTCAACTCCTGAATTTGCCACTGCCACTATATCTTTGTTGTTGCTAGTCATGTAGAGAGTACCCATCTTGTTGCCTCGTGCTATAATCATAGCACCTTTGGTGATCTTTCAAGATCCACCCACAAAGGTTGTGACATAACCTTCATCATCAAGCTGTCCAACAGATATCAAGTTCCTCTTCAAGCCAGGTACATGCCTTACATTCTTTAACTTCCACAAAGTGCCATTTGTGGTCCTTACATTGACATCACCCTTCCCCACAATATCTAAAGGCTCATCATCAGCAAGATAAACCTTCCCAAAGTTTCCAGCAATATAGTTTTGCATACTTTCTTTATGTGAGGTAGAGTGAAATGACGCACCTGAGTCAAGAATCTATGACTCTAAAGGAGTGTCAACACAAAGAACTAAAGCATCTTGAACTTGCTCTGCTGCAGCTGAATTGGGGGACTCTTCATTATGGTTTTTCTTCTTTGGAGCCTTGCAATCTTTCTTTAAGTGCCTCTTTTTACCACAATTCCAGCACCCATCACCACTAAACTTTGATTGACCTTTCTTCTTGGACCTGGATCTGCTCCTATTTTGACCCCGCAGTTTTGTTCTTCCCCTGCTCTCTGTATTCAAGGCAGAACCTGAGACTTCACCTGATTCCCTTCTGCGAATATCTTCGCTTAAAATTAAGTCTCGAACCTCATTGAGCTTCAATTTATTTGAACCGGAAGAGCTACTCACAGCCGTCACAGTTGCACCCCAACTTTCAGGTAAGGAGGATAAAATAATCAAGGCTCTAACCTCATCATCAAAGTTTATTTCTACAGAACTCAACTGAGTTGTAATCACATTGAATTCATTGATGTGGTTTGTAACAGAAGCACCTTCGGCCATCTTCAGATTAAATAAATGACGCATCAAATATACCTTATTTGAAGCCGATGGCTTTTCATACATATTTGATAGTGCCTTCATCAATCCTGTCGTGGTCTTCTCGTTCACGATGTTGAAGGCGACGTTTCTGGCCAACGTCAAGCGAACAACTCCGAGTGCTTGTCTGCCTAGTAGATCGTAATCTTCTTTCTTCATCCCTGCCGGCATCGTTCCAAGAAGCGGCTCATGCAGCTTCTTCTGATACAAGTAGTCTTCGATCTGCATCTTCCAGAAACCGAAGTCCTTGCCATCGAACTTGTCGATCCTCACCTTTCCTTCATCTGCCGCCATTGCTCCCACTACTCTCCTCGAACCAGAACAAGGCTCTGATACCAGTTGTTGGGTGGATATATATGGACCGGAGTACCCAGACGAGGAGGACAAACAGCAGAGGAGGAAGAAGAGAAAATACCAATCACACAAGAACACACACAGGGATTTTTTACGTGATTCGGAGGCAAGATGTCTTCCTACGTCCACGGCCGCAGTAGGATTCCACTAGTAATCACCAACAAGATTACAATACAAAGAGACATCCCACCCTTTTATACTAGGAGATTAGGGCGTCATTAATCAGGGCATTAAGGATAATAATATCCCTGATAAATAGAAACCCTCTTCCGGGATACATTAGACGCGCATGCTCGCCTGTCCCACCGGATGCTCTCCTGGGACCGAGTATGCCCTTCAGCGGCTGCAGATGCTCCCCTAGCATCAGTCAGGTTAATGCATTGCCAGAACCAGGTCGACACTTCTTCATGCAAGTCGACTTGCCTTGAGCCCGCAATGCATGCTCTCTTGATGCCAGTGATGCTCTCCTGAGGCAATGAATGCCTTCTAGAGACAGCATATGTTTCTCTGTTAGAACCCGGACAGCATATGCTCCCCTGGAGCAGCGATTGCTCCCCTGGCACTGAAGGATGCTCCCCTAGGGCAGAAGGATGCTCCCCTGGAGACAGCATGTGCTCGCCATGCTCACCTGACGCTGAGAATGCTCCCCTGAAGCAGCGATTGCTCCCCTGGAGATAGCATGTGCTCGCCATGCTCCCCTGAAGCAGCGATTGCTCCCCTGGAGCAGTGGATGCTCCCCTGAGGCAGAGTGTGATCCCGTGCAGAGGCGCACGAACAAAAGAGTTCTGACTCCACACTCTAACGGTTATTAGCCAGCTGGTTATCCCTACAATAACAAGTCTTGGCATTAGAATATGTGGTTTAGGTGCCCATTAGTATAATCTTAAAACTTTGGAGCATCCTCTAAATGATGTCATGAAATTTGAATAAGAAACTTGCTGAAACTTTTAAAAGTTGTTTGTAACTTTGTGTACCGATCAAATTTATTGTTACTTACATGATAAGCATACAATTCTGCACAGTTAAACATGCTCCTTGAGAGACAAGAACTGCAACAGAGGGTGAAAATGTTTTGTGCAAATCGTGTCTCTCCTGACTATTGGATGAACTCTGGAATATACAAGCGAGTTGACTTACAGAAAGCTCTTGGGAACCATCTCTCTTGGTAGGATCGGTGAGTCTTCTTCAAAATCTGGTCTGGTAGCATTAAGATGGGAACTCTGAAATTGATAAAGCAGTCTATATGAAGTGTTTGATCCTATGTTTTAGTCATTTATGTGAGGGTGTAGATTTCCATTTCGATATGACAATTGTTGCCTTGCAGTAAACTTAAATTTATCATCATGCTTTATCTTACTATATAACTCTTCTCAAGAAAAGTTGTTAACTGTGTGTCAAGCTCATCATTTTAAAATCTACCCTTCTATTGGGTCTTGTCAATAATGTTATACCACCTCTAAATGGCAAGTTTAAGACAGGGATCATTGTAGAAAATACAAGCCTGCGTCCTGCACCAAACAAGACTCAAACATCTTCTCGGTCTGGACCAACCCCTGCATCTGATGTTCACAGGGCCTTCTATCAGAATCAGGATCCTGGCACATGTACTCAGCTTTTCTTGGAAACAGCAGTCATTGAGATACTTTCACTTCCAGCAACAGCTTCTCAGATAGTATCTTCACTTGTTTAAATAGTTGTGCATATTCAGCCAACATTGATTCAGTCCACTAATGGACTGCGAGGGGTATCTAGTGGCACTGGTCAAAGTTCTGTGCTACCTACATCTCCATCTGGTGGGAGCACTGACTCCTTGAGCACAAGTCGATCAAATCCCTCATCATCAGCAATAAATGCTTCGAACTTCATTTCGAAAAGTGGATATTCATGCCAACAATTATCTTGTTTGTGTATCCAAGCATGTGGTTTGCTTTTAGCCCAGCTTCCACTCGAATTTCAAATGCAACTCTACTCTGAAGCATCACGGATAATAAAAGATTGTTGGTGGCTGACTGATGGAAAACGATCACATAAAGAACTAGAGTTTGCCGTTGGCTATGCCTTGCTGGATCCATCATGGGCTGCTCAAGATAGTACCTCAACAGCCATAGGTGCTGTTCACTGTTCACTCATATCTCTTTCTTTTAACATTCATCTTGAAGGGCGTAGATTTGCCTTTCAGAATATAGAATTTTCCTCTGCGTGGATTTATGCAGATGACATTAGTTTCTATTTCTGCAACCACTTAGGTGAATATTGATGGGAATGCTTATATTTTTAATTTCACTTACCATATACTGATCATGACAGCATGCTGACTTATATGTTATCGGTTGTGACCAAATATTTAGTTGTGACTAAAATCAATAGTTGTTAAAATAATAATAATATTGATTAAATATTTAGTTATGATAAAAATTAGTAGTCACGGAAATTATAATAAAAATGAAAAATAGTCTATCGTTGACCAAAAAGTGTGCTTGTTAACATAAATAAAAATCAAATATTAAATTACAAATAAAAGTGATAGTCACTAATATTATAGAAATAATGATAAAAAAATTCATTGGGACCAAATATAATAATTATTGATATTGATATTCTCATGATAAGGACCAATGTGATGGTCGTTAATATGGTAGAAACAATGATTAAATATTACTTGCGACCGCACTCAACTATGTCGTTATTTAGAGTTTTTTTAGTTACCAATGAGAATTAACGGCCAATATTTTCATCGCTATAACATTAATCTATAGCGACCAAAATCATTTGGGTCGCTAGTGGTTAAGGGTTTAGCGACCACTGTGATAGTCACTAATATGGTAGAAATAGCGACTAAATATTACCTGCAAACAAATTCAACTATGTCACTATTTAGAGTTTTTTAACGACCAACAAGAATTAACGACCAATATTTATTCACAAATACGACTAATATTTTTGTCGCTATAGTATCAATCTATAGCGACCATAATCATTTGGGTCGCTAGTGGTTAAAGATTTAGCGACCAAACTTAAAAATTGATCGCTACGAGTATTAGCGACAATGATATAGCGACCAAGGGTTAGCGACCAATGTGTAGTCGCAAATTCTTTTAGCGACTAATTGTTATTATATTGCGACCATAGACGTTGGTCGTTATAGGTCAATTTTCCTGTAGTATATAATGCTGAATAAATAAATAAACGGAATAATGATGTTGAATCAGTGAGTCTCCTCCTCAAGGGCATCTATCTAACTCATTGACCATCATATATATATATATATATATATATATATATATATATATACTCCCCAAAATCTTAATTCTCTGTGTGTGTGTGTGTGTGGTTGGTTGTGTTGTTGCATACTTGCATGGCCGGAACAAGGTAGCTAGGTTGGTCATGTACGTGTTGCAAGTTTCATGCAAGAGCAGAACCCAACCTACTCTCCACCGTCATACGTACATCCCACCATGCACGCAGATTCTGTGTGCTCGCTCTCCGCTTTCAGGGTAGGAGAAGAAAGCCTTCCGCACGGCTTCTTCCACCCTCGCCAGGCATGCACCTCCTGCAACCCATAATTAAAGCCCTCATCCACCCCATGCCCATGTATCTGATCTCTCTCTCTCTCGCCCTTCCCATCATCTCCCCTCTCCTTCGATCAACTCCCCCTCCCCCAGTACTTGTCTCTGCCAATATGGGAATCAGAAGCATCCTCGCGAACGACGCAGCTGGTCCACACCACCCACTCCTCTTCCTCTCAGCTCTGGCCGTCGGATTCGTCGTCTTCCTGGACCCATTCCGCCTGGGGCCGCTGGGGGAGTACGACTACAGGCCCGTGAAGCACGACGCCGCTCCCTACCATCAGGTCATGGCGCGCTGGTCCCACGACGGCAGCAGCCGGCTAGGGCGGGGCAGGCGGGAGTTCGCCGGCGAGGTATACGGCCCGGAGTCCCTGGAGTTCGACCTCGACGGGCGGGCCCCCTACACAGGCCTGGCCGACGGCAGCGTCGTCCGGTGGATGGGGGACGGCGCCGGGTGGGAGACCTTTGCCGTCGTCACGGCTAACTGGTGAGAGCTCGACGCCATGCATGGAAGGACCTCTCTCTCTCTCTCTCTCTCTCTCTCTCTAAACTGTGATCTTGGAAGGTCTGAGGCGATGTGCGACAATGGGGTCGACTCCACCACGGCAAAGCAGCACCGCAAGGAGGAGGTCTGCGGCCGCCCACTCGGCGTCCGGTTCGACCGGCGCACCGGGGACCTCTACATCGCCGACGCCTACCACGGGCTTATGGTAGTCCACGACGCGCAGGGGAAGCCCATCCTCTTCACCAACGATCTGGACCTGCACAGTAACGGCTCCGTTTTCTTCACCGACTCCAGCGCCAGGTACAGCAGAAGGTGAGGTCTCAACCCCCCCCCCCTTCCTTCTCCGACGGTGTCGATCGCGTGGGTATTTTTTTTTTTTAACTATGGCAATATCTAGACAGATCCGAGGATCAGCTAGACGTTTTTATTAATAAGACAGAAAGAGAAAAGAGTACAATAGAACCAAGGGCGAGTAAGCTACACCCTACGCACTCGCAGAGGGGTCTATAACAAAGTTAAGCGCACAGCCCACACAACCAAGAAATAAAGAAAATCAATGGGCATAACCCAAGTAACCATAGTCCAACAAATGATGGAACACCTAAATCTTGATCACGGGAAGAACTTGTAGAACTGGATCTGCGTTGAGGTCGTCTTGAGCGAGCACTAGCATCACGAGATACCGGCCTAGCACGAGATTGACACGAGCAGCATAGTGTCCAACACTTCCGGGACCACCAGCAAGAACAAGAGGAAGCGCGTGGGGACAAAATCAAAGCACGAGGGGCAGGAATCGACACCAAGTCAGCAGAAGTGGACACTGAACCACCAAGAATGGTGGGTGGTGTTGCAGCCCTTTTAAAGTTTTGAGAGGGGACCACGGCAGTGCAGAGAGGACAGCACGGGTGGACGTCGCAGGTCCGGGTGGCAGTAGCCGCTTCGAACGGGGGTGCCAGCAAGGCATTAGAGGTCCGGCAGGAGGTGGCGTGCGAAGCACACCAAAGACGTGTCACCCGTCGGAGGGTATGGCGCGGCGAAGGAGGCGACGTCACCGGCAGAAACAGCACGCCACCGGGTGTACCTCTGTGAAACGAACGGCGGGGGGCCCAAGACTCACGGCTGGGCCGCCAGAATAAGGGCGGAGGCACGCCATCGAGCTCAGGGAGAACAACAGCAGGGGGCTGCAAAAGAAAGCCACCGGCGGCAGCGACCGCAGGCGCTGGGGTAGAGCGAGGACCACCGGCAGGAGAGCCGTGGACAGAGCAGGAAGAAAGGACGGACAGCAAGTTCGCGTGGGTATTCGACGCGCAGACCACGGTGGTCGCGGACGGGGGGTTTGCATCTTCTTCGTGCATCTCACGCCCACCGGTGCTAACAAACGGCATCCTTTTAATGCGCCCCCACAGTCTTTAACACACATTCCCCGGCCCACCTCCCTTTCCATCCATATGAAAGAGGAGTTTCTAGCGTGGAAACCAAAGAGCTCTCCGTGGAGGTGATCATGCAGCTGAGACAACTTCCTGGGTAGGCATGCGCGCAGGTCCACCTCCGAGCTGGAACTAGCTAGATATATATAGGTAAATTAGATAAAATTAAGATACAACTTTTTTTTACAAGATTTTTAGAGTTATATGATAATTTTCCAATATTCCTCACCACACCGTGATCACTTGAGACACACAGAATGAGATATAACCCCTTTGTGTTGCAGGCTCTGCCTTCCATGGCCGCCTCGCCGACAAGCACCTGGGGAGGAAGAGGACGGTCCTCTCCTGCGTCCTCACCTCCGTCACCTGCTTCCTCACCTCCCTCTCCCCCAACGTCTGGGTGTACGCCCTTCGCTTCGCCGCCGGCTTCGCCCGCTCCGGCATCGGCACCTGCTGCCTCGTCCTCTCTACCGAAGTCCCCGGTCGCAAGTGGCGCGGCCAGGTCGGCCAGTACGGCTTCTTCCTCTTCACCGTCGGGTTCCTCTCCATCCCCATCGTCGCCTACCCGACCAGGACCTCCTGGCGCAACATGTACCGGGTCCTCTCTGCCCTCCCCCTCGCCTACTCCCACCTCGTCCCCCCCTTCATCGCCTAGTCCCCCCGGTGGCTCGCCCTCAGGGGCCGCACCAAGGAAGCCATTGAAGTCCTCATCAAGCTCGCCAGGATCAATGGGAGGAAGCTCCCGGCGGACCTGGAGATATCCAACCCGGTGGCTCCAGCAAGCGGAGAAGGAGGCGCCGGCGGCCGCGCGAACCAGACCCTGTGGTCGGCGAGGTGGGCCGTGAAGCGGGTACTGCTGGCGATGGCGACCGGGTTCGGCGTCGGCTTCGTCTACTACGGCATACAGCTCAACGTGGAGAACCTCAACTTCAACGTTTACCTCGCGGTGGCGGTAAACGGTCTCATGGAGATCCCCGCGGTCGTCCTCGGCTGGGGGGCCGCAGTGGCGCCGCAGCTCGTCGTGCTGGGCCGCGTCCTCTTCGCACCTTTGCATCCTCTTCGCGGGGCACATAAACGGGTCGAAGGGTGGGGGGAGCAGGGGATGGGCGCAGCTGGCAGCGGAGGCGGTGGGGTTCACGGCGGTGTCGATAGCCTTCGATGTGCTGTACGTCTACTGCGTGCAGCTGTTCACCACGAACGAGAGGAACCGCGAAGACCCAATGCGCGTCTCTGTACGAGACCATGGAACAGCACAACACAACACACGACACCACGGTGGCCGAGCTGACGGTCCACCCATCGGGGCGGGGCAGGAATAGCTCCACGTTGGCGGAGTGGGGTATTGTGTGCGACCGCAAGTTCAGGGGCGACATTCCGACGACCATGTTCTTCCTTGGTACATGGTGGCCGAGATGTCGGCCCTGAACTTGCGGTCGCACACAAGACCCCACTCCGCCACCGTGGAACTCTTCCTGCCCCGCACCCACTCCCACGCCCCGCAGTCGAGCCCGCACATGGACGACGGGCACGTCCCGCCATTGCCCCTGCATCGCCACTGCGGTTACCCGTCCGCGAAGATGGTCACCAACGTACTATGCGCGTCGAATATCCAAGCGATCGACACCAGGAACACCTGGATCAACTGGACACACTCCAACGATTCCACGTGATTCTCGATAATTTCTTCCACGGAGAGTTCTGTCTTGCCAGTGGAGGTGATGTCAGCCTCCGAGGGAGCACCCATCTTTCTTTTCTCCCCATGTAAATTAAGCTCGGGCTCACCTCAGTTTCTTTATTTGGGCCTACTCCTTATACGGTTGCTTTGTGCTCTCAGTTTCGCTCATGGATAGTACGTAGGATGCATAGACACTTTGATTAATTACTACACCGCCTAATCAGGATAAGAACAACAAACGACTGTGCTGCAGCAATCAAATTAATACTTCTCCTTAGTGACACCTATGATATATATAATAGTGATGTCAAAGTAATTACTATCAATTTAGAGATATTTGACACAACAATTTTCAATGTTCTTGCATTAAAATTCATATCACATGCTTAATTAGTCTTTTTTTATATCCTAAAAGTAATTGGAAAACTGAAAGCTCACGATTTTTTCAATCGGAGAAACTGCAGCAAAGTCATCCTTGTAAGTATATATCCTGTACAGGCAGCAGCTGGTGACGTTCCGAGATCGTTTACTCTATTTTACCTAGCTATATACCATTAATTCGCACCCCATTTCATCTCAGCTGTCTATATATAATATATATATATATATACCATTTTTTATTCTTTATGGAGGTAGAGTCCACGTGAGGAAGCACCGACAGATGTGGCAAACTTGGTAGGAAAAAGAAGAATGAAAGCCGAGTTCAGCAAGAAAGCAAATGAGACGTCAGACCTCATCTTGCAGCTGTGGCGATCGATGGGCTACGCTGCTTCTGCCAAAAGCCCCTGCTGAAGAAACCAGCTTGCATGCGAGGTGGCCTTTATTGCTGCATGCAGCTGTGCGGCCGGCCAGTCCTCTTCTGTCTCCCTCTGTCTCGTATCTGCAGGGGGAGTTATAAATAAGAACATCTGCGTCCGCGTTATGTATGTAAATTATGTAATGGATTACAAAATAATCTCACACAGTGATAGTCATAAAATATATATCTTTAATAAAAGAGGTGGTCAGATTCCGTATTAATTATTCCAGCTGTCTTCACTAACTCTAATATAACATCAGGTTTCATAGTTATAATATATTGTTTCGGTCATGCTGTGTGATAGGGTCTAATAAGTCGACGTTTAGGTTGGATGGCCTCTATATTAAGTGGCCACAATAATTAAATATGTTCACAGTTAAAAGAGTGCCGTGTCGACTCTCCATCCTAAAGTTTTGTGAAAATGATATATATACACACATGTATGTATATATATGTAGTGAAGATAAAACCCTAAATTTACATTGAACATGTTTTCCTCCTGTCACGAAAAGTAAGAAAGAAAAATTAGAGAAGAAGCAAATGTACTCTCATGCCTCCTCACCGCCTCCCTTCGGCTAATAATCCAACCCCCCCCCCCCCTTGCAATGCGATCCGGGAGCGTTGCTGTCTACAACCCCCCTTATTAGCTACGGGTTGGGCGAGACTCCTTTACCAGCCCATCCGGCCTCGATTTGGCAGCACCCCTTCAACTGCCCCTCCAGCCTTTGGTCCGGCATCCCCTACCTTCAGCCTTCATGACCGAACCGTCACCCCCTTTGAACCCCTCTCTCATGGTGATCCGGCGACCCACAACTGCCTATTGTTATCGAGCATTATTGCGACATTTCCTGACCGAACGAATTCTGACATCAGCTCCCAGGAAGTATGTCTCCGGTTGAACTTGGATTGTCCGGGCGATCCCTGTCCCTTAGCAGGTTGGTCCTCGGGGATACGACAGCCGCGGACCGCGGACCCATGGGCGCCACGATCCGGCACCCATTGCTGCCTTGGATCGACACCCCTCTCACTCCCTGTTTCGCCCATTTTCCAACAAAAAAAATGCACGGAATAAATCAATAAATAGATAATAAAAGACAAAAAAGACAAAACAACGACAATAAGAAAAAATGATTAAAAAAGAATATGATAAAGAATAATAAAGCTAAAGAAGGAATAAAGGGGGGAGAATAAATAATATATAAAAATAATAAAAAAACAAAAAGGGAAGGGAAATGGGATATATAGACAAGATAATCACATTTTTTAAGAAGTTAAAATCAATGGTGACCCGCATTTATGTGTTTAAATTAATACAAGTTTCAGGCTACAGGGTCCTTTCTCTTTGCGATCAATCAAGTGTTTTCTTTTTATGGGGAGATGTAATTAACATCGTGGTCTTTATGGCACGGCAGGATGGGGTCGCGACTCGATACCCACTATCATCTGGTCAGTCAGACGACACACACACATTAGCGACTCAAAACCTTTTGGTCTTTAGAGTCCAAATGAACTGTCACCTCATGGTTGGCACATCCGCGCATAAAATAAAATAAACAAATAAATTAATTAATAAATTAAATAAAGAAAAAATGTGTCCGAATGTGGAGGATTTCCCGGTTGTATGCGAGTTTTCTGATATTTTTCCCGAGGAGTTGCCAGGGTTGCCACCGCAGCGAGAGATTGACTTCGTGATTGAGGTGGTACCTGGTACGACGCGTATGTCGAAGGCCCCTTCCCGGATGGCACCGGCTGAGTTGAGAGAGTTGAAGGTGCAGCTGCAGGAGTTGCTGGCCAAGGGGTATATTCATCCTACCTTTTCCCCTTGGGGTGCGCCGGTGCTATTCGTGAAGAAGAACGATGGTAGTTTGAGATTGCGCATTGACTATCGGCAGTTGAATCAGGCGACTGTTAAGAACAAGTATCCCTTGCCTTGGATTGATGACTTGTTTTACCAGCTTCAGTCCGCTCGGGTGTTTTCGCGGATCGATTTGAGGTCAGGCTATTACCAGCTGCGGATTCAAGAGTCTGACGTTAAGAAGACTGCGTTCCGCTCGAGGTATGGGCATTATGAGTTCTTGGTGATGTCGTTTGGGCTCATCAACGCCCCCGCGGCATTTATGAATTTGATGCATAGGGTGTTCCGTCCGTATCTAGACCAGTTCGTGGTCGTGTTTGTGGACGATATCCTCGTGCATTCGCGGTGTGCTGAGGAGCATGTGCATCATTTGAGGGTGGTGTTGCAGACCTTGCGTGACCACCAGCTGTATGCCAAGATCAACAAGTGCGAGTTTTGGCTTCGGGAGGTGCACTTTCTAGGGCACGTGATTTCTGGTGATGGTGTTTCCGTGGATCCAGCCAAGGTTGAGGCTGTGGTGCAGTGGACGAGGCCAGGTACTGTCACGGAGATTCGGAGCTTTTTGGGACTTGCGGGCTATTATAGGAGATTCATTCAACATTTTACTCATATTGCGGCCCCGATGACCAGGCTTACCCGGAAGGATGTGCCGCTTGTCTGGACGGAGGAGTGTGAGCAGAGCTTTATGGAGCTAAAGATATTGCTCACTACCGCTCCGGTGTTAGTGTTACCTTCAGGATCGGGAGGTTTTGTAGTGTGTACGGATGCTTCCAGGATAGGGTTGGGTGCCGTGCTGATGCAGCATGGTCGAGTTGTGGCGTATGCATCATGGCAGTTGAAGCCACATGAGGAGAACTACCCTACTCATGATCTTGAGTTGGCGGCAGTGATTTTCGCTCTAAATATCTGGAGACATTATCTGTACGGTGAGAAGTTCGAGATTTTCACTGACCATCAGAGTTTGAGGTATGTGTTTACCCGGAAGGATCTTAACCTCAGGCAGAGGAGGTGGATGGAGTACATGAAGGATTATGATTTTACTCTGTCGTATCAGCCTGGCAGGATGAATGTCGTGGCTGACGTCTTGAGTAGGAAGGCGGTGGTCAGTCAGATATTGTTGAGGAAGTGGAGGTTATGAGTGTAGGTGCCGGGCATGACTTTTAGGCTCAAGATCTCTCGGGATTAGGGTTCGGCTGTTCTTGCGAGCCTGATTGTCACGCCAGCTATTCGTCATTAGGTGACAACGACTCAGCGTGCTGTGGGAATGGTTTTATTCTTTATTTGGTTGGTTTATTAGGCGTGCCAGTCACCGGAGTGACAATTTTATTGTGCGCTCGATCTGACTCAGTCAGTCGATTGTGAAGTCCGAGTCGGGGCCAGAAATCCGTCATACCATAAAGGCTATGACGTTAATTACGCCCTTCCAAAGAAGGACAATCTTGATTAATCGCCAAAGTAGGAGAATCCTAGGGGCAAAACCAATGTGATAGGTATGCTCATTCATTTGCAGGATAGAAGATGCATGCAGATGATCATGCGAAACAAGATATGATATTAACATACGGAATAAATCCGGCAGCATATCCCCTTATCTTGGTCTATGCCAAGTGGGAATATAGGGCATCCATCCACTGAGTGCCGAGATGGACGCCAAAAGTAAGATGGGGGTAGCCCGAGATCCAAGAGGATCTAGATGCAACGTGACAATGTCCATTATCATGGTATTTATTGATATCCCCTTAAGAAACTATTGGAGGACATGCAGTGGCAGAACTTCAAGAGTCAGCAGGGTTAGAAGAAAACATCGTGGTCAAACGGTATAATGTGGGGATAAAACCTCATTAATTTATCTCCCTTAGACTTGGATGAAGAACTATGATTCCCCATGATATGATGAAGGTTGGCATGAAGGCTAATGAGGTTGGGACATTAGGTTTAGACTGGGTTTAGGGCTCATTAAGGTTGCTGGGAAGTTGAGTGTTTGAATAGTAGATGGTATTGAGTTGAACCAGCACGGAGGGGAGTCGGCGCGAAGATGAACCGGAGCGGTGGGGTCCCGGCGCGACGATGAACACGGGGGTATCGGCGCGGCAAGTGCCCGGCGCGACCTGCGTCTCGGCGCACCCTTCATCCGGCGCGGAACCCGCGCCGGGAGAGGGCGGCGCCGGGAGGCTATACGGCGCCGAGAAGAGGGGTTTCTTTAGATTTGAAGGCTTTGAAGGTTTTTTGAGGTTATGGATCTTGGTGGGTCCTATTGAGGGGATCTCTTGTGTTTAATCAGGGTTTCATAGGCTCTGGCAATGATGTTTAGGCAAGCTGAGTGGGGAGGAGAAATTCATCCACAGAAGGTCTAGGGAGACCATGTGACAATCAACGGGAAATCTCATAATGATTATGTTCCCTTTTACAGTGGGCAAAGGACCATGAGATAGTCTGCCTCAGGTCTCTGCCACATAGCCGGGAGTTAATACATCAGCTTAACGAAAATATCACATGATATAACAAAGCAAGGATCGTGAATGAATTTCGGCAGCATCTCCCTTTATTTTGGACTATGCCAAAAGGGGAGTATAGGACATCCATCTACGAGTGCCGAGATGGAAGCCAAAGGAAAGATGGGCGTAGCCCAAGATCCAGAAGGATCAGAAGTCAGCGGGACAGTGTCCACTAATCGTGGCGCCTCATTAATATTCCCCTAAAGGGACCAGCGGAGAACATGCAGTGGCAGAACTCCGTGACCCGACGGGGTGAAAGAAGGAAATCGGAAACCCGAATTGAAATAGATGTAGGGGTGAAACCCCATTAGTACAGCTCCTCAGACTCTTACGGAATCGGACATGAATGGGCCGACAGAATTAATCTATAAAAATAAGCATGCATTTATTCTTACATTCATATGTACATGTATACATATATATGGGGATGCATGCACCAATAAAGAAACTTGTGGGTAATGATGATTAATGGGCCATTTGGAAATTGATTAATGCATTAGTTTAATATGCATGCTTAGACATGAGAGGGCAGTGGGCTTTCACGTAATGGACAACATGCACAAAGAAAAGAATTGTTTGTGTATGCATAAGCCAACATATATCCCTTCCTATGTATATATATGCATATATGATAATTGGGTTGGTCTTCACTACCCCATGCACCACGTGACATGGTCACAGCTAGTGGGTGGATGTTTTATTTAGGACATTAATACAAGACATGTATGCATTAATGAATAGTGAACAGCCGATCACTATTTACATATATATGCATTACATGAGTGGGGGCCATGCATTTATACGCTTAACCACATGAATGCTTCTCACGAACATAATGCAACACGTGAACCACGAGATACCCATTAGTTAGAAATGCATGCATGCATGCTGCACACGGGAGGGCAGAAACGGTGGGGAGCTCACGTTCGGCGCGGAAACACGGACGGGGGAGTCTCGGCGTGGGAATGGAAAAGGAAAAAGCTTCGACGCGGCAGCTTCTCGGCACGGTAGAGGAACCGACGCGAGTAGTAATCGGTGCGGGTTCTGGCCGAGAGCTGTTGGCGCCGAGAATGGCCGAAATGGGGTTTTGTGAGCTTAGGATTTCATGGAAACGGCCAGGTTTGAGCTCCTCTGAGTGAACAGAAAATCATCAGGAGAACACAAACATCAGAATGTGGCCAGACAAAATTACTTTTCCTCATGATTTGGGGGACAGGAAAACCACGAGATGGGTTGTCTCGGGCTCCTATCTCATATCAGAGGTTGGCAAATCCAATTGAGCACGGAGGAGTTTAGCAAGCAGACGACTTCAGTCGATCGGAGTAGAACTCCACATCCCTGGGGCTTAATGTTGCCTTCGCAGGGTCATGGACAGATGGGATGGAAATCACATTGTCTCTGCGAAGGTTCAATAGCCATAAAACAACTGTCCAGGGGTAATCGAGAGAAACAATTAGAATGAAGAAAACTCGAGACGGAACATAAAAAAAAGAACCACGGGTTAATGCAAAGGGGACTTGGCTATAGCAACACACATAACAAAAAAAAGGAATTCATATCATGCATAGATGCATCAATATATCTTTCATTCATATAAAATCAGGCATAGCCAGGATACAAACAGAAGGAAGCCTCAAGAGGCCATTGCATTACAGAGCTCGTCGGCAGAAATATAGCGACAGAGGAACGTATAAAACAGAAGAGAAAAGAAGCCGGGGGAGGGGGAGATTGTACCCCCGAGGGGCGTCGGGCGGCAGCAGCAGCGGCGGCGCCCCCTACCTCTGCCCGTAGATGGCTCCCCCTTCTCTTCTTCCTCTTTACCGACTGGCTCTCTCTCTCTCTTTTCTTTTCTTTCCTCTCTCGCAAGTCTCTCTCTTTTGCTCACCCAACAGGCCCGCCGCAAACTCTGCCTGTCGAGAGCGCTTTTCTTCTTTGACGAACCTCAGCTTTTATAATGGGCTCTCGAACCATTGAAGCGTCGGCGCGGTTTCAACTTGGATCTCGGCCTTAGCACAATCGGCACGCCACCTTCTATTTTGGACTTCGGGTTCGGATGGGCTTTGACCATGCCTTCGGCGACACTTTCACTTCTGTGGTCGATGGGCCCTGGACGGCCCACTCCCAATATCTTCATCTTTTCTTTCATCCCTGAAAAATAAGAAATATAAGATGAAATATGTTAGTATTTTTATTTATATTGATATTATCTTAACATATTATTATTATTCTATTATTATCGTTATATCTTTTTCTCTCTCTCTCTTTTTTATCCTTTTTTGTTATTATTATTATTATTATTTATTTTCTTTTCCTCTTTTCCCTCATTTTCCCTCTCATTCATTATTATATATACATATATATTTTATGTGTCAACAAATGCCCCCCACCCGTAGGTGGCGCGAATGAGGGACGAGCGAGCGGGGCCTACGGGTGAAGCCCGTTTGAAAGCGTGTCTTTTTTGTTCATGCGAGCATGCAGGCATTCAACAGCAAGCATAAGCTAGATATATAGAATAGCTCCCCTATATCGGGGATATGACAAGGACATCGCCTGTGACTCATAGGCAGAGTGCGGCTCACAAGGCACAATTAAGGGAGATGTGCATGCGCAGAGAGGACATCGCATAGAATATGTGCACAGCGTAAGCCACGATCTACACCCGAGGCTACTTCTCCGTAGTGTGATAGTGCAAGTATGCGAGCAGCGAATCCCCGACATAGGGATACGCAGACGTTCAAAATAACACTAGAGTATTGCTCTAGCGTCTACACACACAACTGGGGTTCTCGATTTTTGGTAGCTTCGCACAACCCCCTTAGCTTAATTCTAGCTTCGGACTTCACCGTTCGGCACGAGTCTCCTCATGTGTCTCAATGGGGATTCCCGACTACTAGGATTCATCCTTTATAGTAATTTTATTACGGACGTCACCGTTCGGCGCGAGTCTCCTCATGTGTCTCAATGGGGATTCCCGGCTACTTGGATTCATCCTTTATAGCAATTTATTACGAACTCCTCCGTTCGGCGCGAGTCTCCTCATGTGTCTCAATGGGGATTCGCGGCTACTAGGGTTCATCATTTATAGCAGTTCATTACGGACTTCACCGTTCGGCGTGAGTCTCCTCATGTGTCTCAATGGAGATTCCCGGCTACTAGGATTCATCCTATCTAACAGTCTTCTTCTTTTTCTTCTTTTCCTTTTTTCTTCTTTTTTTTTAAACTGGGGGGAGGGCAACTCTCTCCTCACGATTACCCCTCGTATGGGTACAGAAGTTAGAGCACACATATAGTGTGAGGAAGAACCTTCTAGCATCCCTATGATAAGAGACCGCTGAACACATTGTGGTGCAAAGTGCGGGAGTTTTACTTTGGGTGTATCTCACGAGTTGCGTTAGCGACATAGCTATGACTTTTCCACTAGACGCATGCACTCAGCCAATATTGACTTTTCATCCCTTAGTGTATGCCGTGGCGCACACATGCTTAGAATCAGACAGTTTTATTTAGCAAGGAGATGTGGTCCTAGAAAATTGAAGGAGGTGTATTATCTTATAGTATAAGCAAGCATGCAAGCATGGCCAACAAACACCCAAAATTTTGAAAGCAAGCAATTTTTCCTTTCTTTTTCTTTCTCTTTTTTTATATTATTTTATATGTATGCATATATGTATATGTCACTATATATCCATTTATTTGTTCAAGCGCCTGATGCGAATACCTGCAGGTTAGTTATTCAAAAGCCAGCAGAATTGATAACAAAATAATGGAAAAGGGCTTTATGCAGCAAGTCCTGGCGGGACGAAGAGGGTTGGTACTGGCCAACAAGAGCCGTTTTATTCAGATGATGGACCTGGATTAAAGTGGAGTGGTAGGCCTCAACAGGGTGCCTTGGCCAAGGACGGGCAGCGGGTTTGACAGGGAGTCTAACCCGAATATAGAAAGTGGACTATAGAAGTCAACAGTTGGCAAGGGAAGCGGGCTATGACAGCCGAAAGGTAACATGGCAAGCAGGCTGTAAAAGCCAGGAGATAATGGGAGAATAGGATATGCAGACCTAGCGATAGCAGGGAAGCAGGCTTCAAGGGGAGCCCAAGTCATTCAGTTGTAGCAATCATCACGGTGGGACATGATGGTCATTGCTGAAGTAGGCTTAAGCCACAAGGGTAACGAGACAATGGGCTTGAGGAGATGCTGGCCGACCTTGCCGATGATGACAAGGGCCATGAGTAGGTTGACCGATCTCACCGATGGTGACAAGGGTCAGGAGTAGGTTGACCGATCTTGCCGATGGTGACAAGGGTCAGGAGTAGGTTGACCGATCTTACCGATGGTGTCAAGGACCGAAAAGGGTAGACGGTCTTGTCGATGGTGACAAGGACCGGAAAGGGTAGCGACCGATCTTGCCGATGGTGACAAGGGTCGAAAAGGTAGACGATCTTGCCGATGGTGACAAGGACCGAAAAGGGTAGACGGTCTTGCCGATGGTGACAAGGACCGGCAAGGGTAGCGACCGATCTTGCCGATGGTGACAAGGGTCGAAAAGGTAGACGGTCTTACCGATGGTGACAAGGACCGAAAAGGGTAGACGGTCTTGCCGATGGTGACAAGGACCGGAAAGGGTAGCGACCGATCTTGCCGATGGTGACAAGGGTCGAAAAGGTAGACGGTCTTGCCGATGGTGATAAGGATCGAAAAGGGTAGATGGTCTTGCCGATGGTGACAAGGACCGGAAATGGTAGCGACCGATCTTACCGATGGTGACAAGGGTCGAAAAGGTAGACGGTCTTGCCGATGGTGACAAGGACCGAACAGGGTAGACGATCTTGCCGATGGTGACAAGGATCAAAAAGGGTAGCGACCGATCTTGCCGATGGTGACAAGGGTCGAAAAGGTAGACGGTCTTGCCGATGGTGACAAGGACCGAACAGGGTAGACGGTCTTGCCGATGGTGACAAGGACCAGAAAGGGTAGCGACCGATCTTGTCGATGGTGACAAGGGTCGAAAAGGTAGACGGTCTTGCCGATGGTGACAAGGACCAAAAAGGGTAGACGGTCTTGCCGATGGTGACAAGGACCAGAAAGGGTAGCGACCGATCTTGTCGATGGTGACAAGGGTCGAAAAGGTAGACGGTCTTGCCGATGGTGACAAGGATCGAAAAGGGTAGACAGTCTTACCGATGGTGACAAGGACCGGAAAGTGATGCTAGCAGGCCGTGGAGGCCAGGGTAGCAGGTTAAAAGAGCCAGAGGTAGCAAGCCGTAAAGCCAGGATCAGCAGACTATAAGGTCTGGAAACATAAAACTATATGAGCCAAAGATAGCAGGATATGGGAGCCAATAACAGCAGGCTTTAAGAGCCAGAATAGCAGGCCATAGAAGCCAGGAATAGCAGGCTGTAGAAGCCAAGAATAACAGGCTATAAGAGCCAAGATAGCAGGCCGTAGAAGCCAGGGATAGCAGGCTACGAGAGCCAAAGACAGCAGGCTATAAGAGCCAAGATAGCAGGCCATAGAAGCCAGGAATAGCAGGCTACGAGGGCCTGAGGCAGCAGGCTATAAGAGCCAGGATAGCAGATTGTAGAAGCCAGGAATAGCATGCTACGAGAGCCAGAGACAGCAGGCTATAAGAGCCAGGATAGCAGGCTGTAGAAGCCAAGAATAGCATGCTACGAGAGTCAGAGACAGCAGGCTATAAGAGCCAAGATAGCAGGCCGTAGAAGCCAGGAATAGCAGGCTATGAGAGCCAGAGACAGCAGGCTATAAGAGCCAAGATAGCAGGCCGTAGAAGCTAGGAATAGCATGCTACGAGAGTCAGAGACAGCAGGCTATAAGAGCCAAGATAGCAGGCCGTAAAAGCCAGGAATAGTAGGCTATGAGAGCCAGAGACAACAGGCTATAAGAGCCAAGATAGCAGGCCGTAGAAGCTAGGAATAGCAGGCTACGAGAGCCAGAGGCAGCAGGCTATAAGAGCCAGGATAGCAAGCTGTAGAAGCCAGGAATAGCAGGCTACGAGAGCCAAAGATAGCAGGCTATAAGAGCCAGGATAGCAGGCTGTAGAAGCCAGGAATAGTAGGCTACGAGAGCCAGAGACAGCAGGCTATAAGAGCCAAGATAGCAGGCCGTAGAAGCCAGGAATAGCAGGCTATGAGAGCCAGAGACAGTAGGCTATAAGAGCCAAGATAGCAGGCTACGAGAATCAGATACAGCATGCTATAAGAGCCAGGACAGCAGGCTGTAGAAGCTAGGAATAGCAGGCTGCGAAAGCCAGAGAGCAGTAGGGAATCAGGCTTGTGAAAGCCGAAAGGTAGTTTAGCCGAATTATATGGTAGCAGGCCTTAGCCGAAGTGGCTTAGCCAGAAATGTAAGATAGTTGAAACGTGGGATAGCGAGCTTTAGCCAAGATAGCTGAAAGTCATGATAGCGAGCTTTGGCTAAGCAGAGAGATAAGATAGCTGAGGTGTAAGGTAGCAGGTTTGGCCGGAATGGCTAAGCCGAAAGATAGGATAGTGGTCACATGCTGTAGGGAAGCTGGCTTCCAAGCCGACATCTAGGAGGATGGAATGTGAGTTGAAATTGAGCAGAGGGACTGAATAGTCATAATCAAGGGAAGCGGGCTTCGACGACATGTCTAGGCTGTTGCATTGCATTGATTATCGCAATGGGACAGGTAGATGAGTTCTGATAGCAAGCTTTGGCCTGAAATGGCTAAGCCGATGGATGAAGTAGTTGGAAATTATAATAGCAGCTTTGGCCGGAATGGCTAAGCCGAAAGATAGAATGGTAAAAAATTATGATAGTAGCTTCGGCCGGAATGGCTAAGCCGATAGATAGAGTAGTTTGAAAATCATGATAGCAGCTTTGGCCGGAATGGCTAAGCCGAAAGCTAGAATAGCTGAAAATTATGATAGCAACTTTGGCCGGAATGGCTAAGCCGACAGATAGAATAGTTAAAAATCATGATAGCAGCTTTGGCTTGAATGGCTAAGCCGAAAGCTAGAATAGCTGAAAATTATGACAGCAGCTTTGGCCGGAATGGCTAAGCCGACAGATAGAATGGTCAAAAATTATGATAGCAGCTTTGGCTTGAATGGCTAAGCCGAAAGCTAGAATAGCTGAAAATTATGATAGCAGCTTTGGCTGGAATGGCTAAGCCGAAAGATAGAATAACTGACGAATTGTGATAACGGCTTTGGCCAGAATGGCTAAACCGAAAGAGGAGATAGCCGAAGAATTGCAATAGCGGCTTTGGCCGGGATGGCTGAGCCGGAGGACGAGACAATTAACAAATTGTGATAGCGGCTTTAGCCAAGATGGCTAAACCGAAAGAGGAGATAGCTGAAGAATTGTAATAGCGGCTTTGGCCGGGATGGCTGAGTCGGAGGGCGAGACAATTAACAAATTGTGATAGCGGCTTTAGCCAGAATGGCTAAACCGAAAGAGGAGATAGTTGAAGAATTGTAATAGCAGCTTTGGCCGGGATGGCTGAGCCGGAGGGCGAGACAATTAACAAATTGTGATAGCGGTGTGGACACCAAAAAATGCATGCCTTGATATCCTGCTCGGCCTCGCGTCAGCAACGGCGCCGAGTGAAGAAACCCCGGAGAAATCAAGCACAAAAGGCCCCACAGCCCGTGGGCCTCAAAGATAGCCAAATAGGACATGACTCGTGTCCACAACGGGCTCAGAACAGGGCTCAGAAACACGCCCAATTTGGCCTTCAACGGCACACCCAGGGTTGCCCAGCGGCACACCCCATTTTGGGGTTCAGCGGCACACCCCATTCTGGGGTTCAGCGGCACACCCCATCTTGGGGTTCAGCGGCACACCCCATTTTGGGGTTCAGCGGCACACCCCTTTGGGTGTTCAGCAGCACGCCCTTTGGGTGTTCAGCGGCACGCCCTCAAGGGTGTTCAGCGGCACGCCCTCAGGGTTGTCCAGCGGCACGGCTGTTTGTGCTCCCAGCGGTACGCCCTTTTGGCTCCCCCACGGCACGCTTGTTCAGCCCGCCAGTGGCACAGCGTTGAAGCTTTTCAACGGCAAGATGACGTGCAGCCCATGCCCTACGCTTCCTTGGCGCGCAGTGAGCCGTCTGAGGTGGCAACCATCCATTGGGCCACGTGAGCTACCCCCTGACGACCCAGGACGGGGCAGGTCAAACGCCATCATCACATACCGTTTCCCACCTCCGACGGCCGGGCTCGAAGGCGTCCCGCTGCTGGGCGTATAAAAGACCCCGGCTTCGACAAAAAAAGGGGAGGGAAAAAAGGAGAAAATTGAGAAGAGGAGACACACGGAAGAGAGGATCCCACGCAGCCGGAGGCACAGAGAGGAAGGGAAGAGAGAATAGAAGAAGAAGAGCTCCAGCGAGCCTCCTCCGACGACCACCGGGAAGAGAGCAAGAGTAAGGGAGAAGGAGAGAGCTCAATGTAATGGGGGAGAGGGTTAGGGACAGTGGCCAGGGTTTTTGGGCCCCAAATGCTTTCTTTCCTTTCGTATTCCATTCCTCCTCCTGTTCTTTGTTTTGGGTTTCTCTTTTCCTTTGTCCATGGCCTCGTCTTGGGCATTTCCTCTGTAATGTGCATATAGGGCTTTGGCCTTTGGCTCCCCATAAATGAAAATCACCCTCTTTGGGTTTCTCCATGAGTTTTATTGACTTGCGCTAGCTCTCACGGTCTTTTTATGGGGTTGTTCGTTCTCCCTCCGTCTCCCCATCTTTCCGGTGTTTTTGGGGTCTTCATGTCGAGGTGATTTCTCCTATGAGCTTTCGCCTCATGAATCCTTCAAGCCCCTACATGGCCTTCCGTTGTGCTCACTGGCCCCAGGGGAGGGGGAGACCCTTGCCCCCCTCTTCGAATATCCAGTAACCAAGTGGCCTACCCCTGGCCTTGAATCCTCTTTCTTTTTCCTGAATGGCTTCTGAGGCCCCCAGTTTGCTTACACACTCTGTTTGGCCCCTCCAGCGATACACTCTTTTGGCTCCTGGCCGGTACGCCCCCATTGGCCTTCAGCGGTACGCCCACCATTGGCCTTCAGCGGCACGCACCATTGGCCTTCAACGGCACGCCCCCATTGGCCTTGGCCTTCAGCGGTACGCCCACCATTGGCCTCCAACGGCACGCCCCCCCCCCATTGGCCTTCAGTGGTACACACCTGTTCAGCCCTCAGCGGCACGCTCCTTGGCCAGCCCCAGTCCATGCCCCTTAGAGGCCTTCAGTCTGTCGTTTTCCTTCGTGTTTTTTGAGGCTCTATAAAGGTGTTGCTCCTTCGGGGGCCCACCTCCAGTTGTCGGGTTCCGCCACCCCACGTGGGCGCGTTCCCTGTATCTCCCTTACGCCCCGGGTCAAGGGGAGATGCTGCCGAATTTTTGTGAGAAGCTAATAAACAATTAAAAGAGGCAAAAGGAGGCAACAAACGAGCAGGATAATTAATGAAACCTTCCAACTCATCAAATCACTGCCGGCACCACAACGAGAACTGAACCGGACTAATTAACCACCCGGCAGCCCGAACGTTCGACCCGCAAGAAAAGAGACCTAACCGAACGAAGAGAACGAACAAAGGGAGAAATTCTGTATAAAACTACACGAAAGTTAAGATAAGAAGAAAAGAAAAGCCTTAAAACAAATAATCAAAAATTGATCAAACCTCCACCATCACGCCCCGTTGGCCTTCAGCGGCACGCCCAGATTGGCCTTCAGCGGCACGCTCCTATTAGCCCTCAGCGGCACGCTCCCATTGGCCTTCAGCGGCACACTTTCCTTGACCCTTTCAGCGGTACGCTCCCTCCCTTTGCCGGTACACCCTCAGCCACCGCCTCAACGGGATCCAATGTATAGACTTTGGGCTTGGCAACGTACAGACTTCATGTTGCAGCGTATAGACTTGGCCGATGTATAGACTTTGGGCCAGCCAACGTATGGACTTCACGTTGCAGCGTATAGACTTGGGGTTGGCCGATGTATAGACTTGGCCGATGTATAGACTTTGGGCCAGCCAACATACAGACTTCATGTTGCAGCGTATAGACTTGGCCGATGTATAGACTTTGGGCCAGCCAACGTACAGACTTCATGTTGCAGCTTATAGACTTGGCCGATGTATAGACTTTGGGCCAGCCGACGTACAGACTTCACGTTACAACGTACAGACTTTGGGCTTGGCAGCGTATAGACTTCGAGCTGCAGTCAAAGGGTCAATGTACAGACTTCACGTTCCAATGTATGGACTTTGGGCCAGCCAATGTATTGACTTCATGGCGGCCAGTGTACAGACTTCGGGCCAGTCGCCGTATAGACTTCATATTGCGACGTGCAGACTTTGCTCCACTCTGCTCCAACGTACAGACTTTAGGCTTGGCAACGTATAGACTTTGAGCCTGGGGAACGTACAGACTTCATACCCACCCCCACGTTCTGATTGGCCCCTTAGCCGGCACACTTCTCTCACCTCTTAGCGGCACACTCGCCTAACTCCTTCAGCGGTACACCCCTTTAAACCCTCAGCGGTACGCCCTTCAAACCCCCAGCGGTACACTCTTAATTGCCCCAGCTGCACGCCCCTTGAACCTTCAGCGGTACACTCCCTTGAGCCCCAGCGGTACGCTCCTTTGACCTTCAGCGGTACGCCCCCTTTTTGGCCTTCAGCGGCACGCCCTCTGGGCCTCTCAGCGGTACACTCTTACCTTCCCTTCGCCGGCACACTACATCTATGCACATATACAACCTGATAAGGGCATTAACAATAGCAAATAAATTAATAAAAATTACGCTAATTAAAGGACTCCGAATGCGCAATATTAATCACAATAAAAGAGGCGGGAGGGGTAATAAAAAGATAAATAATAAACAAATGACAATAATAAGAATGATCATGAATAAAAAGAAGAAAAATCACCCCGGACAAAGGCACGAACAAACAGTAAACATCGAATCAGAAATCCCAGAGGATATAACTAAGAAAACCCCAGATAAAAGACGCTAAGGCCTACACCGCAGCCTCCCCATCTCTCCCCGTGACCCGGGGCCAAAGGGAATAACGACGCCGCCCTTTCAGGTCGAGCCCGAGTCTCGGGAATTACCCCGATATGGTCAGGCTTTGATCCAACCTCGGGCCGACATCCTAATCGGACCGGATTTATTTTCTCGTTCCAGATACCTTCCGATTCTTCATTAAAATTGCCGCATGCTCGGCAGACATTTGAAGGGACCTACCTCGATTTTCTCATCGTGACTCTGCCACGGACCTGTGTCCGAATACGAAAAGGTCTACGAGTGGCCGACACGGCCGACAGTTTATGGCCTTAATACAACTTTCAGTGTGATCTATTCCTATCTCTCTCGCATAATTAGTATTACTCTTTTCGGCCGCGGGGCCTCTAATTTCGGCAATCAATCAAGGGTATTCCCTCGTATGGGGGATGTAAATGACGTCGTGACCTTTATGGTGCGACGGGATTCGGTCCCGACACGAACCACACAATCGTCTGACTGAGTCAGATCGAGCGCACCATGGGCTCTTCGGAGCCCAAATAAATCGTCACCCCGGTGACTGGCACGCCCACGCACTTAATAAACCAACAAACGAATAAAATAGTTGTTAAATAAAAAGTGCGTCCACAACTCTGGCACGCCCGGTTGGACAGATCCACCCTTCATCTTTTTGCCGAAATAAGGGGCCCCGCGGCCCCCTTCTTGTAATACTAATTGTGCTACTTTCTTAAATGCAGAAAAAAAAAGAGAGAGACATCATGGAACCAACCATGGCGGTCGTCTGCGGCCCTCAGCCCGTCCAGAACCACGTTCGAGGCGGCTACCTGGCGGTGCCCCTCACCTTTGGGAGTTTCCCTCCCACCGTGGGCTTCCCCAACTTTTTGGGGGTGGCCTTCGCCGAGATCCTCGACGTGGAGATGCCCGAGGATGCCCAGATCAACGCTCCCGCCTCGGGGGCCATGAGAGCCGCTGCCGGCCGAGCTGTGGCCGAAGGCAACAATAGCGTCCTCACAACGACGCTTAGCTGCAACGTGCACCACGTGCACCACACTACCGGCCCGCTCCACCAAGGGTCGACATCCCACCGGAGAAGGCTCCGGAGAAACAACACCGGCACCGGCTCAGGGCGTCGCATGTCCAACTCCGGAAAGTCAATGACTGTTGGAGCCCTCCGAGTCCGCCTAGACGGACAGAGGTCCCAACCGACGCCGGACCGCGTCGTCTCGACCGTTCTAGTCCGTAACTCTTTCCAGGGACTGGAGAAGCTAAAAGAGAGGGCAGCGCCCGCGACCCCAGCTGTGGCACCGAAGAGGGCGCCGGCCCACAGGCCGGCTAAATTAAAGCGAGTCTGGGTGCCTAAGGAGACCCAGCCCACTGCACCCGCCCAGGCAGGGCCCAGCACTTTCCGCCCCAGGAGGGCCCGACGCGATGACAGGGTCGAGGTAGTGACCCCCACTCTTCGACCGGCACCCGTCATCCCAATGCCGTCCGAGAATGCTCACCGCCGTCGCCGAGGGCGCCGGCACAATGCCACCCGCCCGGCTCTCACGGCCTACTCCCCTCTTGCCGCTGTCCTCGACGCGCAACCCCGGGCCGCTCTCCCCGACCAGGAGTGGGAAGGGATTGAGCAGGCCATGAGGAACTACCTCCGAGGCCCGGGTAGCACCCCCGCCGGCCGCCAGAGACTGCTGGGGGCAATGGCCTCCGCCTTCCAGGAAGAAAGGGGGGGACCTGCACCTAGCATGGAGTCGAGGACCCGCCCGGAGGAGCCGCGCCAGTCCCCTGTACGGGAGGAAGCGCCGCCCCGGCGGTCGGTCTTCGATAGGCTGACATTCCCAGGAGGATCGTCCAGGAGGGCGTCAAGAAGAAATAAGAATGAGAAGTGGCAGACATTCACCTGCAATATGGCAGGAGTTCATGGTCGGTATGGGGCCTTACCCACCGACCCGGAAGAATTGGCCAGAATAACCGTCAGGCCGGGACCCCTTACCAGAAGAAGGAGAGCGGCAGGCGGCGCGACACCCACTGGCGCCGAAGGGGCCCTACCTGAAGAGCCCCTTGCGGCCCTCACGGCCAATGTGGTCACCACCGGCGACACGAGTGGCGGACTCTCGACATCATCCGAGGACGCCCCGGCCGAAGAGACAGGGGGCATGCCCAGTCTCCCCACAGCTGACCCAGCAATGCTGCTTATGATACAACGATTCCAGCAGGAAATCGAGTCACTCAAGAAGCAGCTAAGTGAGCGGGACGCACCGCCCCCGATGTCCTGGCAGACCGAGGTTATACCCGAAGTACCCAGGGACAGGGGGCAGTTTTCAGAGGCAGCTCTCCCAGCAACCCTCAACCCTCTCGGGGGCACGCCCCCACAGCAGACAAATCATACAGTAGTGGCCCCGCCACAGGCTCCGCTCTCACAGGGGTCCCCCATGGCCCCCCAGGCGACCGTGGTGATCACCCCGAGTGCGCAGCCCGCTCATTTCTACCCGAATCCGGTCGACCCGGCGGCAGTTAGCCGTCTGATGCTTGAATAGATGATAGATATGAGGCTGGCTGAGAGGGGCGATGGGGATCAGACGCCTTTCGACGTCTACCGGGTACCCTACCCGGCTCACTATGCTGCCAGGAAGTTGCCGGCTGGCGTCACCAAGCCGCCGAAATTTGAAAAGTTCAACGGGCAAGGGTCTCCCAGAGAGCACATTGCCTACTATGTGAACGTCATGGGAGACCTGGCTGCTGATGAGGCCTACCTCCTGAAGTTCTTCGGCTCAACACTTACCGGACTGGCCTTTGAATGGTACTCCAGCTTGTCACCCGGGTCGGTGACCGATTGGCCCGACATGCAGAAGAAGTTCAAGGAAAGGTTCTACGGTGCCGAGAGAGAAGTTACCATGGATGAACTCTACGCCACAAGACAGTGGGCTGACGAATCAGCCCTCGACTACATTAAAAGGTGGAGAAACCTCAGCATGAGGTGCAAGCGCCCCCCACATCAGGAGGACGCAGCGCAGATCTGCAAGCAAAACTTAAAGAAAGAACTCCTAGAAAGGATGATCGGCATTGAGGTCAAGACATTCGACCGCATGAACAATGTGGTAGCGGAGATCGAGGCATGCTTGGCCCGATACTCCTCCACCCCAGGCATGTCAAGCCAGAGAGCCAGGCAGGCGGAGAAGAAGCCGGCTCCCCCGGAGGTGCATGCACTAGACTTCCAGGCTTTTGAAAAGCAGAAGGAGAAAGCCAAGGGAGCGGCCAGCACTCCGCCGCCCAGAACCACCGAGCGGCGAGAAGGCCCCTCGCTAAGGGAGAAGATGAGAAACAAGCTATATTCCTTCTCCCGGGACAAGTCCAAGCTCCTGTTTGAATGGGCAACCAGCTACAATAAGATCACACTGCCAGAGCCGAAAAGGCCTGGTGACTTGAAGAAGAAGGATGACCCGCGCTTCTGCATGTACCACCGGGTGCTCGGGCATACTATTGAAGACTGCTACGTCTTAAAGAACGTTATCGAGTCCTTAATCAAGGACGGAGAGCTGGACATGGGGGAGCATAAAGTAGACCCCCCGCAGCCACACAAGCTGCCCCGCATAGCCTCCTCCGTCACTATGATCTCACTATATCAGGAGTTGCCAGAAGAGTGGGCGGAAGCCTGTGCCCGCGCCACTTATGAGGCTTTTGTCCTGGCCCCGGCCCAAGATCAAGAGGGTTGGCAGACGGTGCCCGGAAGAAATAGAAAGGCACGCATCCCTCGGTCCGCCCCAGGGATTCATCCAAGGGACGCGACACCTCTGCCGGCACCACCACCGACGAGCCCGGTTCGCCTTGACACGGCCCCCAGGCTGGTCATGAGGCGGCCTACCCACAACAAGAAGAGCTCCATCCCGCTGCGAATACCCCAGAAAGCCAGCCCGGCAGTCGAGAAACTACAGGCTATTATTGACGGGCTTGAAGATTATGAACAGCCCAAAATCAAGCCCATGGAACTAAAAGAGTACGTCCCCTGGGAGGAGTTCGAATCACTCGAGCTGGCTCCGGGAACAAAAGCTGAAACAGAAAAAGAGCCTCCCCTGTGGGGTGAGCTTCCTCAGGAGCAGCCATTGGCCACGGCAGGGAAGAAGAAGAAGAAGAGAAGACCCAGGGGCAAGAAGAAGAAGGAGGTCGTCCTCGCCTGCAACACCCTCTCGGCGCTGTTCGACACCGCTCTCTCCCTGGAAGAAAAAGAAGAAGACCCACCCCATGAACCAGCAGAGGTGAGTCAAGCTGAACCATCCACCTCCCAGCACGCCACCAGGTCAGGGAGGAAGTGGGGGCGCCCTCCCCAGGGCAGCCTCAACATCATGCTCAGAGGGGAACAACCATACCAGGTTCCCAAGCCCGAGGTCCGAGGCACAAAGATCCCTCCCCCATCAGGTCTCTATCCCGGAGGCACTAAGAGTCAAGGCGCCCCGTCATTCGCCGAGTTCCTGTCAGCTCGAGCGGGAAGGCGGGCGCACCCCCAGGGGTCCTCTGCGACCAGTAAAGCAAGCATTCCCCAAGCTCTACCAGCTGCAACTCCTGCCCAGCCAGAGGAAGAATTCAGCGGCACCCCAAACCTCGCCGAATTCATGCGAGCAGTGGAGGAGGCCCAACAGGCCCCGCCTGCTCAACGGGCTACAACAGATCCTGCGAAGGAGGCGTCCCCTGATCTGACACCCCAGCCCCAGGAGGGGAGCAGGCGCGGCAAGCCCGAAGAAATGAAGTTGCTCAAGGTGCGGGCTGCCGAGCGGATAGTCAGACACCTCAAGAAGATCCCGACCCGGTTCACCGTATGGGAGATGTTATCCTTGAACGAGGAAACACGACAAGCCATCATAGCCGCCCTCCAGACGCCTGCACAGCTTGAAGCTTGTCTGGCAGAGATGTCGCCTGAAGTGGCCGTGGCCTTCACAAAAGATGACATGCTCCTGCCGACCTGCAGTCACAACAGACCCCTCTACATGAAGGGGCAATTGAATGGCCAGCCCATCAACAGGGTCCTGATCGACCCAGGAGCAGCAGTGAATATACTCCCTTACCGGGTGTACCAGAAACACTATTTCGACGTACACCTGGTTGAGGTTAAAAATGTCAAGATTGCTGGCTTCAACCAGAAATGTGAGGTGCCTATGGGGGTTGCAGAGTTCAACTTGACCTTTGATGATTTCACCACCAAGGTCCAGTTCCACGTCATCAACTCCAGCACTTCCTACAAGGCGTTGCTTGGCCGGCCTTGGCTACACCAGAACAGAGTGGTGCCCTCCACCCTGCATCAATGCATCAAATATCCCTGTGAGGGGAAGGAAGTCAGGATCTTCGCCGACCTCCACCCGTTCGAGGTGTTCGAGTGTCACTTGTCAGACGCCAACTTATACTTAGAAAAGGCAAAGCAAGCTCCTCAAGTCATCCAAGACAAGGGAAAGAAGAAAACGGAATCAGGAGGCTGGTTTCCTCCGCCGCCCCCAGGTTATGCGGCTCTCCCACATGTACCATTCTTTGCACAAGAAGAAGGGGTATTTAGGGCAGCTCCTCTCGCCATTTACCCTACACCAGGGGCACCCTGCCTCGAAGACCTGCTAGAAGATGTCAGGGTCCCGTCAGGGATCGTCAAGCCGATAGCGGAAATTGAATGCCAAACGGCTGAGCAACTGAGAACCTCCGAGGTGCCTAACTCTGAGGGGCCGCCCACTATTTTCTATGTGGCCGGGGAGAAGCCAGTAAGGGAAGACGATGATTGCCGGTTCCCTGACGAACTGCATGACCCGCACGTCCCCATTACGGGACTTCCCCACATGACTGACCAGGCAGCCAGAATGGTCAGAAAGCAGAAGATTCCTCCCTACCAGCCCTCCAGCCGGAAGGAAATATTTGAAAGAATGTGGAACCCACCAAACCTGGATCGACGGTTGCTGAAAATCACCAAGCACCCCGGTCTGGGCTTTTCACTAGAAGATTACTACGAGACTGATGTTATATCGGTCTCAACATGGCCCGGCGACGACCCCGCAGAAACTACGGATTCGCGGGAAGTCTGTCAAGAGGCATATTCTGGGCCTCCGGTTCAGGAGGCACAAGACGAAGAGGTCTTCCTTTGGAAACCTCCCCGCCGCCGCTGCCTGGAGAAGACCCCCTCCTCCTCCGAAGTGTCGACCTCGAGAGGGCACACCAGCGAGGCACCTCCACCCCGGCCGGCCAGCGAAGCAAGGAGCAGCAGCATGGGCCATGCTCCGAATTCCCCTCGATACGACCCCATCATGTACGCCTTGTACCACAGGCAGCAACGGGAGATCGAGATGCTAAAAAGGCGGCTGGCTGAGTTAACCTCGCTAGTCGCCGACCTGATCCAGGGCTCCCTCCCCCCATGGGGCGGCCGGATGCCTCGGCCCCGAGGCACCAGTCCCAACACCCCCGCCTTGTCAAGGCGGGAAATGAGAGACATGGCAAGCTCGCTGACCGAGCGGCCAACCAGGCAAGGGCTGACACTCCAAGAGAAGCTGCAGAAGCCCTACTCCTTTCCGAGAGAGAAGACCCGGGGCATCTTCGACTGGGCCCGCCATTACGGCAAGGTCTCCCTCCCACGGTCCAAGAGGCCGCAAGACATCCGAAGAAGCGGGGACCCACGATTTTGCCCTTACCACCAGATGCTGGGCCACGCCATCGAAGACTGCTCCGTCTTCAAAGACATCGTCCAAGATCTCATTGAAAGGGACGAGCTCAGGATGGGGGACTATGTGGTAGCCCCGCCACGCCCCCACGTGGCGGACAGCCCCAGAGCAGGAGCCTACACCGTGTCCATCCACTACCAGGCCCCTGAAGATGCGGCTGCCCCGGCCCCCGTCCGAGCTGTCTACGATGAGTACATAGAAGACCCCGAGGTGGCCCCGTGCCTTTCTGCACCAGTGGACCTCACCGACCCGGCGGCTACGGCCCAGGAGGACTGCGGGGTGAATGCAGCCTCCATGCCCAGTCATGATGAACAAGAAGACGAGGATGCCATCCTCGAGCCCGAAGACAATGAAGACCAAGACTTCGTCGATTTGTCGCCAGCCCCGCCGGAAATTGAAAATGGCGGCCAGGCCACAGTTGACGAATTGATTGAGATCAACCTCGGCACGGAAGGCGACCCCAGGCCGACCTTTCTAAGCGCTCTCGTACCCCCTTGTGAGAGAGAACAATACATAAAGCTGCTGCAAGAGTTCCGGGATTGCTTTGCCTGGAACTACAAAGAAATACCCGGACTCAGCCCCGAGGTGACTCAGTACATCTTGTCCATCGATCCCAAGGTGGAACCAGTGAAGCAACCTCCCCGGCGCATGAGGCCGGAGTTAACCAGCCAGATCTGCAAAGAGGTCGACAAGCTCATAAATGTCGGCTTCGTGGCGAAAAATCGATACACCACATGGCTGGCCAATATTGTACCGGTGAAAAAGAAGAATGGACAGATCATGATTTGCGTGGACTTCCGCGACCTGAATAAAGCCTACCCGAAAGATGACTTCCCGGTGCCTGTCACCGAAGTGATGATTGACGCAACCACTGGCCACGAGGCCCTGTCCTTCATGGATGGGTCGTCCGGCTATAACCAAATCTGGATAGCCGACCACGACCGGGTCCATACAGCTTTCCGGTCACCCAAAGGGATATTTCACTACAAGAGGATGCCCTTCGGCCTCAAGAATGCCGGTGCCACATATCAGCGGGCGATGACCAAGATCTTCGACGAGCTACTGTACGGCAAGGTCGAGTGCTACATTGATGATCTGGTCATCAAGACCAAGAAAAGAGACGAGCACCTGAGTGACCTCAGGGTCGTCTTCCAAAGGCTCCGGCAGTACGGGCTGAAGATGAATCCCATGAAGTGCGCCTTTGGCGTGTCCAGCGAGAAATTCCTCGGCTTTATTGTCCGACACAGAGGGATCGAGATCGACCCCCTGAAGATAAAGGCTATCCAGGAGTTGCCTCCTCCGAAGAGTCTGGGAGAGCTGAGGTCCCTGCAGGGGCGTTTAGCTTACATCCGCAGGTTCATCTCCAACCTGTCAGGGCGCTGCCAACCCTTCCATAGACTGATGATGAAGAATGCACCCTTCAGCTGGGGCCACGAATGCCAGCACGCGTTCGACCAGTTAAAGGAGTACCTGAAGACCCCGCCTGTCCTGGGGGTGATGCGGGACGGACACGGGGACCGACTCTACGTGGTATGGACCTCGGACTCTAGACGTGGACACGACCAGCAACACATGATGGGAGAGACATTAGGCCCGACACGGAGAGCTCCTATAGGCTACACGTCGCTAACAGAAGTGCAAACTCACTCGGCGTCCCATGCGAGGGAAAGCGTGGATCGTGCGCGGTTAAGGAACCAGCAGAGTTCAAGGTAGTCAGACTCACTTCCGGACTCGGATCGAGCCGCGGGACGGGTCACTCTCACGCTCACAGCGGTGACATGGACACACGGGCTAGGAACTTACACTCTCGACAGCGGCATATGACCGTATACTAGCTAAGCAAGCAAATGCCAAGAAGGTGAGACCATTACCTCCACGCACCCGGCGTGGCGAAGACAACCCTGGCCAATCACGGACCCCCGGTTAACACAATTTTACAGCAGTACAATAATTTGACCCACTCCACGCAGAGAGGTAAAAGGTCACATGCGGGACCCGGGAATCACGTGAATTGGGTTGACGGGCAGCATCTTGATGTCGCCCGGCGGTGCCGAACTCCGCGTTTTCGTGCTTTCCGAACGGCGGGTTCTGCGGGTCCGTGGGGCCCACGGGTGGCGCTGGCCTCCGGATCTGCAGGAGTGGGTCCCACTGTGATGGGGACCCCTGGTGGCACGCCTCCACGGAAGGCGGTCGGCCGGGAACACCGATCGGTGGCCGAACAACTCCGATCTCCAAGCTTGTGGAATGCTGCCCACCGATTTTTGCTTGCTGTTTTCAGGTGCGCGCTCCGGCGAAATCAACTGCTGCGATCAGCCCCGTCGCCGGAATGCGACGAAACCAGCGCCGTTGGAAAGTGGACTCCAAATCCTCCAACCTAGGGCCAGTGGATTCCTCTGAACCTGCGCGGACCTGGACCTTAACTAATTTTCAATTCTCTGCTACACAGTTCCAGAACTCTCAGTTCAGCACATCAGTTTCCCGTAAATGGCCGTTGACTGCCTACTTACAGTGGGATTCAGACTTCAAGCTCTTCTTCAAAGTTGTAGATAATCAAACCACGAAGTTGGGACAGTTTTTAGAATTGGATTTGGAGGTGGTGGTGATTTGATAGGATTTTTGGAGTGTCTGGTGGTTGGATCTGGGAACGGGTGGACAAAACTTCAGGTGGATCTGAGAACGATTTGTGGAAAATATGAAATGGACGAACTAGAAATTTAGAAAAATTTTGGATGAAGGGGTTGGTGGAAGGAAGATCCAGTAAAATTGGGCGAACCAAAGAAAATCAAAAAGTGGACTTAAGACCTAAAACTCAGGGTAGAGATGAATCTGGACAGACTACTGGCAGAACTGAAATGGAAGAGTGGACGAAAATCGAAAAATATGGAACGGGATCTGAATAACAAACCAATTTTTTTGGGGATATCCTTGACACCTATGGAACCTCCAGTAAAATCCCCAGGTCGATCAAAGCTCGTGGTTGATGGCTGAATTTCGTGGAAGCTGCTGTGGTACTGCGCGGGCAGAACTCCGATGAAGACGATGGCGGTGCGGTGGCGGCGGCGACCGGAACTGATAGGGTGGAGTCTCACCACCAGAAGGAAGCCTTCACAGCTTCAAGAGGGATGGGGAGAGGAGAAGGGGGCGGCCTAGGCCTGCTCAAGAGATTTTTTTCCAACTTTCAAATGGCATTAATTCAAGTAAAATGGAAAATACAAGTTTAAATAGCTTACATCTCACATCCATCCACAACCGTAGGATCTAGGGGTAAGAGATGAAGGGCTGGGATGGCATGTGACACACACACAAAAAAGAAATAAAAAATTAAGGGGAGGGGGGCGGCCCTTGGACTTTGAATGGGAGGGGTGTGGAAGGTTGAAATGTAGGTGGGAGGTAGGTAGCCTCCTTGGACTTTTTAAGCCCATTGTCCCCCATGTGTCCAATTACAAGTCAAGCTTCTAGATGCTCCCATGTGGCATGTTGACTGGCCCCACGTGGGACCCTAGGCTGAGGTGGCCCAATGTGGTGGGGCCCGGGGGGCCCGTGGGGCCCACGGGGTCCGAAATGCTCGTAAGCCCCTATTACACTCAAAATGGCAAACCGAATGCAACGAAATAAATACAAATTACACACACATAAAGTCTAGCTAAATATAATAAATGGGGAGGCTCAAGGCGGAGTCTCCAGGCTGTCTCCGAGCCAGATGGACGCTGAGGTGGCTCGTGTCGTGCTCCGTGTGCGGTACCGGTGGCTCGGTGTGTCGTGCCGATCAACTGCTCGGGTGTCCGCACCAATTCTCCCCTGGTGGGAGAAACTCGACCCTGTCGAGTAAGGGTCTGCGTCGCTCCTGTATCGCTCCAAAAGGTCCGGATCAATCTGCTGCAACTCGCCATGTGTGATCCATGTGTCCTCAGTAGCGGGCCGTCCTCTCCATCGCACTAGGTAGCGCGGGTAAGATCCACTCCTTGTAACTGTCACTTGCTCGTCCAGTATACGATCTATATGCTCACGCTGCCGTGAAAAAGGGGCTGGAGGTGGAAGTGGACACTCAGGTGTGGGATCACTCTCAAGGGGAGGAGATGGCTCAAAAGACTCACTAGGGATCACCGCTGGGTCCCTATATGCAACAAGATCCGATACATTAAATGTAGAGCTTATACCATATTCCTCGGGCAGGTCCACAACGTACGCATTGGATCCAACGCGTTTCAACACTCTAAAGGGACCGGCTCCGCGAGCTTGCAACTTCTTAACGGTTCCAGAGGGAAACCGTTCAGGTCTTACCCTGATCATGACGTACTCGCCCTCATGGAACTCTCGGTGGTGTCGGTGGGCATCGGCTAACTCCTTGTACTGTGCATTGCTGGCCTCAATGTGACGACGGATGTCGTCATGCAAACTCCTAACATGCCTAGCAAACGACTCGGCCGACTCCGACACTCTAGCATGGATAGGCATGGGGACAAGGTCAACGGGCTTCCTAGGCCTACGACCTGTGACAATCTCAAATGGACTCATGCCGGTAGACCTATTCACCGAATCATTGTATGCAAACTCAGCCATGGGTAAAATGAGATCCCAATCCCCAATGCGGTCCTTAACTAGACACCTCAAAAGATATCCCAGACTCCTATTGACCACCTCGGTCTGACCGTCTGTCTGGGGATGATATGCAGTGGAAAACTTGAGGTGCGTACCCATCATATGCCATAGTGTCTTCCAAAAATAGGAAGTGAATCTAACATCACGGTCAGACACTATAGTGCGAGGCAACCCGAACTTGCACACCACATGAGTAAGGAATAGGCGGGCTACCCTAGAAGCATCCGAAGTCTTCGAGCAGGGGATAAAGAGGGCCATCTTCGAGAAACGGTCAACCACCACATAGACCGAGTCATGCTTCCTAGAGGTACGTGGCAATCCCAAAACAAAATCCATACTAACATCCTGCCACGGGGCATCAGGCACGGGGAGAGGCGTATAAAGACCCGAGCTTTGCTTCTTCATCTTGGCCGTAGCACAAGTACGGCACTGAGCCACGATGTTAGCAACATCGCGCTTCAAGCTCGGCCAATAAAAACGATGCTCCACTGCCTCAATAGTCTTGTTCCGACCAAAGTGGCCGGCTAGACCTCCCGCATGTAGTTCCCACACTAAGAAATCTCGAACCGAAGTTCGGGGAACACATAGCCTGCTACCTCGAAAGAGGTAACCCTCCTGAAGTACATACTCATCAAGGTCTCTCGAGGGTCCGGCCTGGAGGGTGGTAAAAATCTGACCGAAGTCAGGACAATCAACATAGGCCTCCCTCATCTTCTCTAACCCTATGACCTCGGCACTCATGGTGGTAAGCAAACATGCTCACCGACTCAAGGCATCAGCCACCTTGTTCTCCACTCCAGCCTTATGTTTAAGCACAAAGGTGAACTGCTGGAGATACTCATGATGCGGGACGGAACCACGGACACGACAAGCTCGCGATCGTCCCTTAACGAGGGAAGCGTCGGATGTGCGCGGTTGAGAAACCGGCAATGAGCTAGGGTGGTCGGCTCTCTTTTGCGCCCGGATCGGGTCACGGGATGGCTTCGCTCTCTCTCGCAGCAGTGATATTATAAATTGAAGGCGAGCTAGGTATCCCTACACATGCTCTCTAGCAGCGGCATATAAAACATATAAAGAATTAAGCTAATGCCAAGTGTAAGGGTGAAGGCGATACCTCCACGCTCTCGGCGTGGCGAAGATGGCACCCGGCCGAAGCTCGTACTCCCGGGAACTTAGTACATTATGTTTACAGCAGTACAAATAAGCCCACTCCACGCAGGGAGGTAAAGGGCGACACAAGTGGGCCCGGGAGGACCAAGTTCGGGTTGACGGGCGGTTTCGGGCAATGCTTCGGCTTCACGCGCACTCGTGCTAGTGGGGGCCCACGTATTGACCGGAGGGGTCGTGTGGGGCCTGATGACTCCTCTGTTGTGGGGACACCTGGAAAGCGTTCCCCTGGGATGGCGAGCTGCTGGAACGACCGCCGGACGCTGGGCGGCCCTCGGACGACGCTCGCCGGGAACTCGGCCACGAACCTGAAAGTTCTGTTTATAGGCGCGCGACTCGGAGAAAACTGCTGCTACGATCAGCCCCGTCTTCGGAATACGACGAGGTTAGCGCCGTTGGAAAGCTGACTCAGAGTACTTCGACGTAGTGGTCTTCAAAAAAAATAATCAGATCTGTATTTCTGATCATGTATTTTACAAGCTTGCTGGAATCTGGCCAGAACTACAGGGGCAGGTTCTGACTTCTCTGAAGATCGACGTTGACTGGGGAGAAGATCTCCGAATCTGGAAATAATTTCTTCAGAAAAGTTGAAGATCTCTGAGAGAGGAATCCGGAACTATTTTTGGTTTTCTGATTGGAGAAGAAATGGATTTTCTGGGATTTCTTTACTAGACCTGGGTCGGATCTGGGAAACTGTGGGCAGACTGTTCTTGGGAACTTGGACGAAATTTGAAAAATACTTGGAGGGTGAACCAAAAATTAATAAAATTCCTGGTGGTAGAGGGATGTGGATAGAGATCCCAGTAAATTTGGGCGACCCAACAGAAATCAAAAGATGGTTCGAATGGGGTAAACTCAGAGCTGGTGAACAGTAAACAGAACCAGGACAGATCTGGAACTTGGACTTGGACGAAAATAAAAAATAGCTAAAGGATGAATTTTGACGTGATTTTTTTTGTGGGGATAAAGGTTCTAGAGGGGAACCAACCCTGAAATTTTGAGCTTCAGAAGACGAAGGGAGTGATAGCAGAAATTCAGAGAAGAAGGGTCTGTCCTGGGTGGACAGAACACCGAAACCGTTGGCGACGACGCGTCGGCGGCGAGGCGATGGCGGCGGCGATCACCGGAGTTGCTTCAGATGCTGGAGGGGATCAAGGGGGAAGGGATTACACTCTAGAAAGGGGGCTGGAGGTGGAGGAACCAGGGAGAGAGAGGGGAGGGGAGCAAGATCCAATTGGGGGCAAATGCCTTTTTTTCCTTCATTTATTCCTTCAATATGAAAAATACAACCTTATATAGGATGCCAACCAAATTCAATCTCAACCCTTGGATCTAGGGGTTTGGATTGAAGGGCTGGGATGAGGTATGACCAACCACAAGAAATACAATATTTAAAGGAATCCCATTCCTAATTCTACCACATGTGGTCAAATAAAGGGAGGAAAGAAAGAAAATTAAACAACCTAGCCTAATGGAGCCAAATAAGGGGGCGCCCCCCTTCATGGGCCAAGGGCCTCCTCATGGGCCATGAAACATCCACAAGCCCATGCTAGACTTGGACCCCTCCCACTTAGTTGGCCCATGAGGCAGTGTAACCCAATTTGGGCCTTAAGTGCATTAGTGACCCATTAGACACCTAATGACCCAATATGAAGTAACACTCTTAATGGACTCTACTAATGACAACCTAGCCTTGGACTTGACATAACAAATGGCCCATTGGCTTGATATAAGCCTTACAAGGCGCCCAAAAGAAAGAAATTACACAATTACAACTTCATACAAGCCATAACACACAAATACACTTCACCCGTGTATGGAAATCGCCTTTGATGCCCCATCAATTCTCCCCGGGTGGGAGGAACTCGACCCCGTCGAGTAGGGGTATGGCTGCTCCGGTACTCCGGCGGATCTGTCAACGTGCTAAGTAGCGCGGGTATGCTCCACTCCAAGTGATCGGCACCTGCTCATTCCATATATACTCGATATGCGCACTGCTATGGCTAAAGGTGGTCACTCCGAAGGGGCACTCTCAAAAGGAAGGAAACAGCTCGAAGACTCACTAGGAATCACCGCTGAGTCCCTATAGGTGACTGATCCGGATATAGATGTAGAACCGATCCCATACTCATCGAGTGAGTCGACTCGCCTCACACTCATAAGAGAACGACACGAGCTTGCACAAGACACATGCAGACTCACCATGCACTGACACATGAATGGAAATCACACAAACAATCGACTCAAAATCACCACACAAACAAACCACACAAAGAAAACACACCGACTCAACTATGACCCTAGACACACCTAATGTTAGTCCGACCCGTACATGGGTGATGGCGGACCAGGACACCCGAATGTGTGCCATGCATGCATGTTATGTAACCGGACATGGGTGGCATGAGGTACACCTAAATGTCCAAGTATGACCCAGTCATGCATGGACGGCCCTTTGGATTTGGGAGACTTGAGAGGGCTAGGAAAGCCGGGTGTGGAAGAGCTGGGTGTAGGTGTATCGTGGACGGGCTTGGTGGGTATGGAGGACCCGGCCCGTAGGAAAGGGGTATGAAAGTGGACTTCCCCGATAAGGTATGAGGGAAGTGATGGGTCACGGGGCCCACTAGAGTAGGGGTCAAATGGGTCAAAGAATGTGTGACCCCTTGTGGTGGGTTCCCACAAGTCACGGTCCCACGTGTAGAAGTTTTGAAGGTGTGGATAATCACCTTCTTGAATTGTGATGGGTGGGACGGGGACCGTAGGCAAGAAGTATGATTCCTCCCTCGGACAAAAGGGTATGAATTCAGGCTCGTCCGGTAAGGGAAGGAGTAAGAGGACCTCCGTGGTGATACAACCCACGGTGCACTCGGAGGTAATAGACCCTAAGGCCGGATGAGTGAGGCTAAGACTAGTGGGTTGGTCAAAGCCTCGGGCCAAAAGGTGCGTCAACTCCCATTGTGAATCCAATCCCATGACAAGATCGTCCAATGTGTCAACATGGTGACGAGATCGAAAGGTGGTATGGAATGAGTTGACTGGCACTAAAGGTAAGGTGGGGTCCATGGACGGGAAGGGATGTGGGACCAAGCCATCCTTGAGCCATCTAAGAAGTGGCTCGGCTATGTAAAGTGTTCCCGTAAGAAACACGGGTGGCTCGGGCTTTGGTAGTTCCCACTTTGATGGTTTCGAATGAAGACCGGAGGTAGATAACAATGGAGCATCCATGGGTGGTGGAGTAGCTTGTGTCCTTTCCCACCAATCCGAAATCATTTTCTTTATTTCCTCTAAGGAGCGGGTTGGAGGAGGGACCTTGGGGTGGACTAGCTCCTTAACTCTCGGCTCGGGTGTGGGCCTCGGCTCGGTTATAAGCGGGACTTCCACTCGGTTGGAGGTGCTTGAGTGGGTTGGGATGGGAGTGCCAAGGGGAGGTTGGTTGGTGGTGCATGGGCGGGCCACTAGATTGGGGTCACTTTGGTGGGCTTGGACGGCGGTGAAGGGGTGGGATTGGGTAGAGGTGTGGCCCACTTGATTGTGGGTGAGTTGGTGGGGTTGGTGAGTGGAATGACCTCCGTGGTTGGAGGTAGGTGGGCGGGGAACGTAGGCCCTCCTAAGCACTCTCTTCATTTCCCACCATGACTCGATGGGCCTTAGATTCCTATCCTCCCTCCAATATTTGATGTCCCTCCAAGTTGCAGCGGCTTCACCAAAAAGTCACCTTCTGACAACATCGACTTGCATGGGCCCGTACATGATGTACACCTCGAAGTAATCATCCATAATGGCTTCCCATTCTAGATAGACACTCGGGTCATCGGACCCGTAGAAATCCTGGGTTTCGGGCCTCGTGGGGTGGTTCGGGTGGTCCTTCCATTTGAGATAGTATCGCCACCATCCGGGAGTTTGGGACTCCATGGGACACGGGGAAACTAGTGGATGGCCATGCCGACACTCGGACCAAAACACTAGACACGACACTAAGTAATGCAAAGTTGGAATGCACTAACTAATGCACACTAAGGACCCTAGACGTAAACCAAGACTCGGTACGGGGCGGAGACAATCGACCCGAAGGTCACTCGCACAAGTGTGCGGCCTTCCCGATAGGCGTAACCTAACGGTCGGACAACACCTTTTTATATACCGAGTAAAGGGATGTATGCGACCCAAAAATGACTCTTTTTGTTGTTTTAAAAATATGATGATCCTAAACACGACTTAGACCGACTAATGACTACATGACACTCTCTTTTTTTTTGAATGCAAACACCCTAGACTCAACCTGCTCTGATACCAAATTGATGCAGGACGGAATCACGGACACGACAAGCTCGCGATCGTCCCTTAACGAGGGAAGCGTCGGATGTGCGCGGTTGAGAAACCAGCAATGAGCTAGGGTGGTCGGCTCTCTTTTGCGCCCGGATCGGGTCACGGGACGGCTTCGCTCTCTCTTGCAGCAGTGATATTATAAATTGAAGGCGAGCTAGGTATCCCTACACATGCTCTCTAGCAGCGGCATATAAAGCATATAAAGAATTAAGCTAATGCCAAGTGTAAGGGTGAAGGCGATACCTCCACGCTCTCGGCGTGGCGAAGATGGCACCCGGCCGAAGCTCGTACTCCCGGGAACTTAGTACATTATGTTTACAGCAGTACAAATAAGCCCACTCCACGCAGGGAGGTAAAGGGCGACACAAGTGGGCCCGGGAGGACCAAGTTCGGGTTGACGGGCGGTTTCGGGCAATGCTTCGGCTTCACGCGTACTCGTGCTAGTGGGGGCCCACGTATTGACCGGAGGGGTCGTGTGGGGCCTGATGACTCCTCTGTTGTGGGGACACCTGGAAAGCGTTCCCCTGGGATGGCGAGCTGCTGGAACGACCGCCGGACGCCGGGCGGCCGTCGGACGACGCTCGCCGAGAACTCGGCCACGAACCTGAAAGTTCTGTTTACAGGCGCGCGACTCGGAGAAAACTGCTGCTACGATCAGCCCCGTCGTCGGAATGCGACGAGGTTAGCGCCGTTGGAAAGCTGACTCAGAGTACTTCGACGTAGGGGTCTTCAAAAAAAATAATCAGATCTGTATTTCTGATCATATATTTTACAAGCTTGCTGGAATCTGGCCAGAACTACAGGGGCAGGTTCTGACTTCTCTGAAGATCGACATTGACCGGGGAGAAGATCTCCGAATCTGGAAATAATTTCTTCATAAAAGTTGAAGATCTCTGAGAGAGGAATCCGGGACTATTTTTGGTTTTCTGATTGGAGATGAAATGGATTTTATGGGATTTCTTTACTAGACCTGGGTCGGATTTGGGAAACTGTGGGCAGACTGTTCTTGGGAACTTGGACGAAATTTGAAAAATACTTGGAGGGTGAACCAAAAATTAATAAAATTCCTGGTGGTAGCGGGATGTGGACAGAGATCCCAGTAAATTTGGGCGACCCAACAGAAATCAAAAGATGGTTCGAATGGGGTAAACTCAGAGCTGGTGAACAGTAAACAGAACCAGGACAGATCTGGAACTTGGACTTGGACGAAAATCAAAAAATAGCTAAAGGATGAATTTTGACGTGATTTTTTTTGTGGAGATAAGGGTTCTAGAGGGGAACCAACCCTGAAATTTTGAGATTCAGAAGACGAAGGGAGTGATAGCAGAAATTCGGAGAAGAAGGGTCTATCCTGGGTGGACAGAACACCGAAACCGTTGGCGACGACGCGTCGGCGGCGAGGCGATGGCGGCGGCGATCACCGGAGTTGCTTCAGATGCTGGAGGGGATCAAGGGGGAAGGGATTACACTCTAGAAAGGGGGCTGGAGGTGGAGGAACCAGGGAGAGAGAGAGGAGGGGCGCAAGATCCAATTGGGGGCAAATGCCTTTTTTTCCTTCATTTATTCCTTCAATATGAAAAATACAACCTTATATAGGATGCCAACCAAATTCAATCTCAACCCTTGGATCTAGGGGTTTGGATTGAAGGGCTGGGATGAGGTATGACCAACCACAAGAAATACAATATTTAAAGGAATCCCATTCCTAATTCTACCACATGTGGTCAAATAAAGGGAGGAAAGAAAGAAAATTAAACAACCTAGCCTAATGGAGCCAAAAGAGGGGGCGCCCCCCTTCATGGGCCAAGGGCCTCCTCATGGGCCATGAAACATCCACAAGCCCATGCTAGACTTGGACCCTTCCCACTTAGTTGGCCCATGAGGGAGTGTAACCCAATTTGGGCCTTAAATGCATTAGTGACCCATTAGACACCTAATGACCCAATATGAAGTAACACTCTTAATGGACTCTACTAATGGCAACCTAGCCTTGGACTTGACATAACAAATGGCCCATTGGCTTGATATAAGCCTTACAAGGAGCCCAAAAGAAAGAAATTACACAATTACAACTTCATACAAGCCATAACACACAAATACACTTCACCCGTGTATGGAAATCGCCTTTGATGCCCCATCAACTCGACCCCAACGACTATGACGTGAATTAAGCTTCTTTTGCGAATGGAGGTACCTCAATGCCTCGTGGTCGGAGTATAGGACAAACTCCTGATGTAAAAGATAGTGCCTCCAATGCCTAAGAGCCTGAACAACTGCGTAGAATTCTTTATCATACGTGGAATATCGCAGTTTCGCGTCATTCAGCTTCTCGCTGAAATATGCGATCGGGTGGGACTCCTGACTCAAAACTCCTCCAATCCCAACACCCGACGCATCACAATAGACCTCAAACACCTTCGAGAAATCAGGCAGTCGAAGGATAGGTGTCTGGGTCATACGCTCCTTGATGTCCCTGAAGGCAGTAGATGCGGCCTTCGTCCATACAAATGTGCCCTTCCAGATGCAATCCGTGATCGGGGCAGTGATGGAGCTAAATCCGCGGATGAAGCGACGATAGAACGTCGCAAGGCCATGAAAGCTGCGGACATCATGAACCGTACGGGGTTCCGGCCACTCAACAATGGCCCGGACCTTCTCCGGATCGGCGGAGACCCCAGTACTAGACACAATGAAACCCAAGAAGGTAAGTTGAGATGTCATGAAAGCACACTTCTGTGGGTTCGCAAATAACTGCTCTTGCCGAAGAAGTAGACAGACCTACCGAAGGTGGTCTAAGTGGTCCCCTGTGGTGCGGCTATAGATAAGGATATCATCAAAATACACCACTACAAAGACTCCAATGAAAGGTCGAAGGACCTGAGTCATGAGCCGCATGAAAGTGCTAGGGGCATTGGTCAACCCAAAAGGCATGACCAACCACTCATATAGACCGTCCTTGGTCTTAAATGCGGTCTTCCACTCATCACCTGGCCTAATCCTCACCTGATGGTAGCCACTCTTAAGATCGATCTTCGAAAAGATAGTGGCACCTGCCATCATGTCTAGCATGTCATCAAGGCGGGGAATAGGGAACCTGTACTTCACGGTGATTTTGTTGATGGCACGACTATCAATGCACATTCTCCACGTGCCATCCTTCTTCGGGGCGAGTAATGCGGGTACAACACATGGACTCATGCTGTCCTGGACAGATCCTCTCTGCACAAGCTCATCGACCTGCCGTTTAAGCTCGGCATGCTCCGTGGGGCTCATTCGATAATGAGGAAGGTTGGGCAAAGAAGAGCCCGGAACAAGGTCGATGGCATGCTGAATATCCCGCATGGGTGGGAGTCCCTCGGGAAGCTCATCGGGAAAAATATCAGCAAACTCCTGCAGAATAGGAACAACCTCGGGTGGGAGCTCACCCTCGGAGTCCCGCTCCACCTCTCGGACCGTAATGGCAAACACCGGACAACCTTGACTAAGCTCCTGCTCCATCTCACGGGAGCTAATCATCATCAATCTCCTCGTCGAGGGCTCTCCTGGGCCAGAGGTAACGGTCATAGTCCGAGCTGGGGATGGAGTACTGGGCCCGGGTACGGAAGGCTTCGGAGTGCTAGGGCCAGTAGGACCCCTGACTGAGGGGCTCCTGGGCCGAACGGGTTGGAGGGTGACCCGCTGGCCATCGTGGTCGAAGGTACAGGTGTTCGACCGACCATGGAGTGTGGCATCTCGGTCGAATAACCACGGCCTACCAAGAATGATACTTCCCACTTCCATGGGAAGAACATCACACCAGATCTCGTCACGGTAGGAGTGGAGCTGCAGTGGGACCAAGCACCGCAGCCTGACCGAAATAGAAGTGGTATCCACCCATGATACCTGGTAGGGGCAAGGGTGGTCTACGGGTGTGAGACCAAGACGAGTGACAGCGTTCGTGGAGATTGCATTGATACAACTCCCGCTATCGATGACCACCTTGCAAATTTGCTTTCCCAGCCTACAGAATACATGAAGGATAGTGGTCCGACGCCAGTCATCACTGACCTGTGACTGGGTGAGGATACATCTGACGACCCCCACGCGGGTATCGTCCGACTGCTAGACATCCTGGGCCTCTCCTCCCATCTCATAGTACTCGTCAGCTAGCTCTTCATCTGCCTCATAGCTGACTAACTCGAGGCCCGTAGGGGTGGTATCCTCGGCCTGTGTGTCCCCAATGTGAAGAGATGGGCGGGTGGGACACTGGTTGGCGAAATGGCCAAACCCATTGCAGCGATAACACTGCTGCCGTGATCCACTAGGCTCCCCAATCATAGGTCCTTTACCTTTATTCTCCCGACGGATAGGAGGCGTAGGCAACAAAGGACGTGCAGGAGGTGCGGGTGCCGGTGGACGGGCTATGTGTGGGGCCGTAAGATGCTGGGGACGAGGAAGGTCCCTCGGGGGTGGAGGACGAGGCCTAGGAGCAAAGGGCTCGGGGCGAGCGGGCTCCTGAGGTCGTGCCATGGGGGCCCTCGGATACGTGCCAGATGAGCCACGGGACTCGACACTACGAAGGGGAAAGGAGCCCAACCGATGCGGTGACTCAAACTCGGCCTCGAACTGCTCCAATTCGAGAGCAATCTGATATGCCTGCTCCAAAGTGGTGGCATTACGGCGAAAGAGTTCATATTGATAATTGGGCCGCAAACCTCTCCGAAAGCGGGATATCGTCATGGTGCTCTCTTCCGTGACCCCGCACCGCAAATAATACTCATCGAACTCGGCGGTGTACTCGGTCACGGATCGGTTCCCTTGGGAGATGCTTTGCCACTTGTCTATGAGACATTGGCGATATGAGGCGGGAAGGTACTTCTCCCTCAAATTGGTTTTCATATCATCCCAAGTACCGATCTGGGGTTGACGTCGCTGGTTGAGCAGGCTCTCCATATTGATCCAATAAGTTTGGGCCTGCCCTTGCAGCTTCATCTTTGCGTATCGGACTCTTCGGTGGTCCGTCATCTCAAACCACTCGAAGTACCGGTCCATGCCGGCCTCCCAATCTAAATACACCCTAGGGTCCAAGGACCCGCTAAAAGTGGGAGGGTCCGCACGCACACCCCTAAGAATGCGGTCGTCATCCTCGTCATCACGATTCCGTCGTTGATGACGACGACCGTTACCCCTGTGATCATTGTCGGAGGCATAATCATCCACTATAGGCGCCTGTTGCCTCCCAACATCCTCCACCTGAGCCCTTGGCACAGCGGGTTGCTGCACCGGCTCTAGTTGGCCGTTTGTCGGCGCGGGTTGCGCCGCTACTGGGCCCCTCTCTAGGACGGCAATCCTCCCAACAAGGCCTTGAATGGACTGCTCCGAAACCCCGGCCCGATCCTCGAGGACCTTCATCCGCCCTTCTAGACGCGTCCCTATGCCATCCATACGCGTACTAAGACCATCCATACGCGTGTCTAAACGATCCATGATGGCCCGGAACATCTCGGCCGTGGAAGACTCATCAGAACTACGGGCTCGGGAGTCCGCCATAGGTGGTGGTGGCGAGTATTGGGTGCCTCGACGGGTGGGCATGCAAAGACGTACGGACTAGGTGACAACAACCGACTAATGCAAACACACTAAATGATACACTTAGACCTAATTGCAATTTGAAAACACTCTTTTTTTTGGTATTTTAAAAGAATGCAATTTGAAACACTTTTTTTTTGTTTTGAAAAGAATGAGACTCGACTACACCCTAGACACGGCCAAGACTCGGTACGCGGCGGAGGTAATCGACCCGAAGGTCACTCGCGCAAGTGTGCGGTCTTCCCGGTAGGCGAAACCTAACGGTCGGACAACACCTTTGGATATACCGAGTGAAGGTGTGTGTGGGGTAACCTTAGACTATGCAAGACTTATGCAACGACTACCCTAGACTCAACTTGCTCTGATACCAAACTGATGCGGGACGGACACGGGGACCGACTCTACGTGGTATGGACCTCGGACTCTAGACGTGGACACGACCAGCAACACATGATAGGAGAGACATTAGGCCCGACACGGAGAGCTCCTATAGGCTACACGTCGCTAACAGAAGTGCAAACTCACTCGGCGTCCCATGCGAGGGAAAGCGTGGATCGTGCGCGGTTAAGGAACCGGCAGAGTTCAAGGTAGTCAGACTCACTTCCAGACTCGGATCGAGCCGCGGGACGGGTCACTCTCACGCTCACAGCGGTGACATGGACACACGGGCTAGGAACTTACACTCTCGACAGCGGCATATGACCGTATACTAGCTAAGCAAGCAAATGCTAAGAAGGTGAGACCGTTACCTCCACGCACCCGGCGTGGCGAAGACAACCCCGGCCAATCACGGACCCCCGGTTAACACAATTTTACAACAGTACAATAATTTGACCCACTCCACGCAGGGAGGTAAAAGGTCACATGCGGGACCTGGGAATCACTTGAATTGGGTTGACGGGCAGCATCTTGATGTCGCCCGGCGGTGCCGAACTCCGCGTTTTCGTGCTTTCCGAACGGCGGGTTCTGCGGGTCCGTGGGGCCCACGGGTGGCGCTGGCCTCCGGATCTGCAGGAGTGGGTCCCACTGTGATGGGGACCCCTGGTGGCACGCCTCCACGGAAGGCGGTCGGCCGGGAACACCGATCGGTGGCCGAACAACTCCGATCTCCAAGCTTGTGGAATGCTGCCCACGGATTTTTGCTTGCTGTTTTCAGGCGCGCGCTCCGGCGAAATCAACCGCTGCGATCAGCCCCGTCGCCGAAATATGACGAAACCAGTGCCGTTGGAAAGAGGACTCCAAATCCTCCAACCTAGGGCCAGTGGATTCCTTTGAACCTGCGCGGACCTGGACCTTAACTAATTTTCAATTCTCTGCTACACAGTTCCATAACTCTCAGTTCAGCACATCAGTTCCCCGTAAACGGCCGTTGACCGCCTACTTACAGTGGGATTCAGACTTCGAGCTCTTCTTCAAAGTTGTAGATAATCAAACCACGAAGCTGGGACAATTTTTAGAATTGGATTTGGAGTGGTGGTGATTTGATAGGATTTTTGGAGTGTCTGGTGGTTGGATCTGGGAACGGGTGGACAGAACTTCGGGTGGATCTGAGAACGATTTGTGGAAAATATGAAATGGACGAAATAGAAATTTAGAAAAATTGTGGATGAAGGGGTTTGTGGAAGGAAGATCCAGTAAAATTGGGCGAACCAAAGAAAATCAAAAAGTGGACCTAAGACCTAAAACTCAGGGCAGAGATGAATCTGGACAGACTGCTGGCAGAACTGAAATGGAAGAGTGGACGAAAATCGAAAAATATGGAACGGGATCTGAATGACAAACCAATTTTTTTTGGGATATCCTTGACACCTATGGAACCTCCAGTAAAATCCCCAGGTCGATCAGAGCTCGTGGTTGATGGCTGAATTTCGTGGAAGCTGCTGTGGTACTGCGCGGGCAGAACTCCGATGAAGACGATGGCGGTGCGGTGGCGGTTCGTGACGGCGGCGGCGGCGACCGGAACTGATAGGGTGGAGTCTCACCACCAGAAGGAAGCCTTCAAAGCTTCAAGAGGGATGGGGAGAGGAGAAGGGGGCGGCCTAGGCCTGCTCAAGAGATTTTTTTCCAACTTTCAAATGGCATTAATTCAAGTAAAATGGAAAATACAAGTTTAAATAGCTTACATCTCACATCCATCCACAACCGTAGGATCTAGGGGTAAGAGATGAAGGGCTGGGATGGCATGTGACACACACACAAAAAAGAAATAAAAAATTAAGGGGAGGGGGGCGGCCCTTGGACTTTGAATGGGAGGGGTGTGGAAGGTTGAAATGTAGGTGGGAGGTAGGTAGCCTCCTTGGACTTTTTAAGCCCATTGTCCCCCATGTGTCCAATTACAAGTCAAGCTTCTAGATGCTCCCATGTGGCATGTTGACTGGCCCCACGTGGGACCCTAGGCTGAGGTGGCCCAATGTGGTGGGGCCCGGGGGGCCCGTGGGGCCCACGGGGTCCGAAATGCTTGTAAGCCCCTATTACACTCAAAATGGCAAACCGAATGCAACGAAATAAATACAAATTACACACACATAAAGTCTAGCTAAATATAATAAATGGGGAGGCTCAAGGCGGAGTCTCCAGGCTGTCTCCGAGCCAGATGGACGTTGAGGTGGCTCGTGTCGTGCTCCGTGTGCGGTACCGGTGGCTCGGTGTGTCGTGCCGATCAACTGCTCGGGTGTCCGCACCAGGGGGCACCTGTCAAAGGCAGACCGCTGATTCTATACATAGCGGCCACCGAATATTCACTGGGGGCAATGCTTGCCCAGAACAATGATGAGGGAAAAGAGCAGGCTCTCTATTATCTCAGTCGAAGGTTGGTGGGTGTAGAGGCTAAGTACACCCCGATTGAGAAGATCTGCCTTGCCTTGGTCTTCGCAGTCAAGAAAATGAGGCACTACATGCTATCCCATGAAGTCAGCTTAATATCCATGGCCGACCCCATTAAGCACATCCTCTTCCAGCCAGTCCCAAAGGGGCACCTTGGCAAGTGGGCCGTGCTACTCATGGAGTTTGACATCACCTACGTGCCACAGAAGGCCGTCAAGGGACAAGCCATCGCGGATTTCTTCGCAGCACACCCCGTGCCCGAAGACTCCCCTTTGGCCACCGAACTACCTGAAGACGAAACACTAGAGGTAGACCAAATACAACAAGCCATCTGGCAGCTTTACTTTGACGGAGCTTCAAGAACAGAAGCGACCCCGTCCGGGCGCGCCAAGGTACGAGCCGGAGCAGGCATCGTCCTCAAATCCCCAGACGGAGAGGTCATGCATACTTCCTGCTGCATTAGCAAGCCCTGCACAAATAATGAGGTAGAATATGAGGCTCTGATCATCGACCTCCAGGTGGCCCTCCAGTTGGAGATTAAAATGCTCCAAGTGTTCGGCGACTCGCTGCTAGTCGTCAAACAGGTCCAGGGACAGTTTAACGTCCGGAAACCTGAGCTGCTCCCTTATCACACTAAGGCGAAGCGGCTCATGGAGCGGTTCTACCTCCTCGAGATAGGCCATGTCGCCAGAGGGGAGAACGCACAAGCCGACGCATTGACAAAATTGGCAAGCTAACTGGCAGTGCCTCCAAATGGATCTCTCCATATCCAAGTAATAAACCAGCGCCAGATGCCCAGCATGATAGAAGAAGAGCCAGAAGAAGAGGACCTAGAGGTCGCTACAGCAGAAGCCGTCAACCTACCTGACTGGAGAGACCCCCTGATGCAGTGGTTCAAGTACCAGCAACTACCCAGGCAAAGGGAAGAGAAAATCAAGCTAGTCAGAACCAAGGACTCTTATGAGCTCCGAAACGGAATATTATTCCGGACCGTGGCCGATGCCAAGCAGAAGCTACTCCTCCGATGCTTGTCTATTGAAGAAGCTTGGAGAGTTATGAAGGAGGTCCATGCCGGGACAGCTGGTGCACACCAGGCGGGGCCGAAAATGAAAATTGAAATCAAGAAACTTGGCTATTACTGGCCTGCAATGTTCAACGACTGCTGCGAGTACGCTAAGTCGTGTCAGAGATGCCAGGAGCATGCCACTATACCCAGGAGGCCTCCCGTGCAACTGCACCCAACCGCGCCCAGTTGGCCGTTTGCCCAATGGGGAACAGATGTTGTGGGCCCCTTACCCGCATCTTCCACAGGCTGCAAATACATTCTGGCGGCGACCGACTACTTCTCCCGCTGGGCAGAGGCTGTTGCCTTACGGGAGGTCACCGGAGAAATTGTGGTCAGGTTTGTCCGCCGCAACATTATATTCCGGTTTGGCGTGCCCGACCGGATTGTGTCAGACAACGGCAGCCACTTCCGCAACCAGAAGGTTTACCGGCTAGCAGAAAAATACAAAATTGACTGGAGGACATCGACTCCTTACAATCCACAAGCCAATGGGCTGGCCGAAGCTTTCAATAAGACACTTTGCACTCTCCTGGCCAAGACTGTTAGCCCTAACAAAAGGGACTGGGAAGGAAGAATGTATGAAGCGCTTTGGGCGTATCGAACAGTATACAAGACCCCAACGGGCTGCTCGCCCTTCTCTCTCGTATATGGCTCGGAAGCAATCGTCCCCATCGAACTGGAGATACCGTCCCTCAGGGTCGCCATTCAGCATGGGCTTGTCCCCGAAGGGCAGACCAACACCGAGCGAAGGCTCGACGAACTCTCCAGTCTGGAAGGAAAGCGGCTTCAAGCCCAACAGAATATCCAGGTCAACCAGGCCCGGATTGCACGCGCCTTTGACAAGCTCGTCAAGGAACGCGAATTCAAGAACGGTGACCTTGTCATGGTCAAGAGAAGAGATCTCATGGCGGCCAACCCCAAAGATAAGCTAAACGAGAACTGGCTCGGACCCTACGTAGTCCAAAAAGTCTACGAAGGCGGAGCCTATGTAATTGTCAACCACCGCGGGGAGGTTCAATTCCCGCCTCTTAATGGAAGGCACTTGAGGCTGTACCACGCTCCGGCGCCCCCATTCAGGTAATAATATTACTCTTCGCCCCATTTTGGGGCGGATTTACGTGATTAATGTCCGAATGATTTGGCCACCAGCTGGGTTTCCAAAAAAGAAGAAAGGAATAGAAAGAGAAAGAGAAAGAAAGAAGAAGCAAAAAAGAAAAAATATATAGAAAGACAAAAAAGGAAGAAGCAAAAAAAAGAAAAAAAAGTAGAAAGAGAAAGAGAGAAGAAGCAAAAAAAAATAAAAAAAATGGAAAGAGAAAGAAGGAAGAAGCAAAAAGAGAAGAAAAAAAAAGAGAAGAAAAAAAAGAGAAGAAAAAAAAGAAGAGAAAAGAAAGAAAAAAAAAGAAAAAAGAAGAAGAAGAAGCCAGAAAAGGGGAACCCCCCCCATTTCCAGTCACCGCCCCGTATCAGCGGGGGTACCAAAAATTGATTTAAAAAGAAAGAAACGCACTCTTCTCTCCGTCCTTCCCGGGCGGTGAGTACCCCTTTGGCTCGGACCTCCCGTCCGGGTCATTGACTAAACAAACTCTTCTCTCCGTCCTTCCCGGGCGGTGAGTACCCCTTTGACTCGGACCTCACGTCTGGGTCATTGACTAAACAAACTCTTCTCTCCGTCCTCCCCGGGCGGTGAGTACCCCTTTGGCTCGGACCTCACGTCCGGGTCATTGACTAGACAAGCTCTTCTCTCCATCCTCCCCGGGCGGCGAGCACCGCTTTGGATCGGACCTCCCGTCTGAGTCACTGACTAAACAGACCTTTCTATCCGCCACCTCTGAACGGCGAAAGGGGTCTCTGGCCAAGTACCCCTTACTCGAGACCAGCACGCGCTTCCAATATTGCGGCAAAACCTGGGAGTTGCCCGTTCGGTATGGTGGAGTGGTCCCCTCGTCCTCCCCCTGGGAAGGCGAGCACTCTCCTGTACCCTGACATGGGTCCCTGCCTGGTCCTCCAAAGTGAATCCCCGCAAAGACTCATACCCTGCCAATGGGTCTCTACACAAAAAGGGGGAAAAGATACAAGAGCGAGGGAAGAGGAAGAAGAAAACAATATGCAAGGAAGAGAAAGAAGGGTAAGAAAGACAAATGCATACACAAAGAACGCGTGAAATCATAAATGCTTTGCTCTATTCAAAAGAGGATCAAACTACATGTGCTGCGGGGCATACCCCTGTGTTACATTCAAAAAAAGAGAGAGAAATTAAGGGATGCAACGCTTAGTCGATGTCCCTGAAGATGTCCTCGAGAGGGAGGATCCCGACACAAGGGAAGTTCGTCATATCGCGCAGTCGGCCCCTCAATCCCTCAAGACGGGCAAGCTCCGCTTCGACGGACACCATTTCAATGTCGGCGACGGCAAGAGCTTCCCTCTCCTCTGCCACCGCCCTTTCCGCCTCGACGAGGCCAAGTTTAGCCGCAGCGAGATAGCCCTCCAGCTTCTCAATCCGGCTCTTGAAGGAACGAACGCTGCCTTCGCCTTCCTCTAAGGCCTTTCCGTGGCGTTCTCTACTGTGGCGTAGGGCCTTTAGGGTCTGCAGATATTCGTCTGCCTGAGCATCAAGGGCGGCACGTTCGTCAGGAGCCTGGGTCTCCAGGAACTCGCGGCGCTTGACATACTTCAGCAGCAGCAGAACCCGCCGCGACCATTCCCCCAGCGGGCAGCTGAGCACTTGCAATGCGCCGGTCAACTGCACCACTATAGTATGCACCTCCCTATATGACAGAGAAGGGTCGGCGAGGAGCATGGTCCGTAGAGTGATCAGCATTTGGCGTACTGGCGCTTCTGATGACATATGGCTGACTGAGGGCGCTACCGGAGGAGTGAATTCCACGATGCTGTCCACCTCTGCCCATAGGTCGGTATCTGCCGCCACTAAAGATGAAGGAAGGGCGAGGGTCAAGTCGCCCGGCCGGCGTAGCTCGACGAGAGACTCTTGGCCAACCACTGCCTGAGAACGGAAGAGACCATTGCCGAAGCCTCCGATGCCCCCATCGTTTGGAGTTCCCCTGCCCCCTCTGCCTCCGTCTGGCCCGACCATGCCACTGCTCCAAGGGGCAGGGGTGCAGGGGCCGTCACCTCGGCTAGAGGAGGAGTTTCGAGTAAGGCCAGGCCCGTAGTCGCCACCCATGAACTCCTCCCTCGCGGCTGAGATCCATCCAGATGCGCACGGAGCCCCGCAAATATCTGCTGCAAGAGCGGGTCCTCCATCTGAGCCGGGAGTTTCGGGAAGGGCGGAAGCGGAACCACCAGCTGGGGTAAACGTCCCGCTTCCACGAGCGCAGCCAGGCTCTCTCTCTCCAAGCCCAAGACTGGAGCCGACCCCTCCACCGCTATAGGGCCAATGCTCGGTCTCCGTTTGGCCACGGCCTTCCGGATACGGCCAGGCGCCTTCCCCGATATCGGCATCGCCTGACCATGGGAATGGGAATCAACTATTCACCATCTAAAATAAACCATGCAAAAAGGGAGACCGCGGAGCCAGCATACTCACCTCAGCCGCTGGGATGATGCTACCCTCAGGCGCGATCTCCCCCTCCTCCAGAGGCTCGCCCGCCGCTCTGGTAGTACCGGAGGGCTCCACGGGCGTTTCCTCTCGAAGGGCGTCGAGTAAAAGAGCCAACTTGCCCATGCCGACATCGACCCCCGTTGGGCGGTCGATCAGCGCAGCCGGGGCAGCCTCCTCTACGACCTCAAGTTTGGCCGGTTCTTGAAAATCCTAAAAAAAAATGGGGGGGGGGATAAGGTCGTCAGTCAATCACAAAAAAAAGGGAAGGGAGAGCCGGCCCAAACAAGCTCACACTCACAGCGGTCTTCCCCACAAGGCTCGGGGAGCCCGCAAGTAAGGGGGCCTCGAAGACCGGCTCGGGCGGCTCCGATGCCCCGGACATGCCCTCGTCAGGAGCTGCTTCGTCGGAAGAGTAGTTGTAATCTACCTCTTCCCCAGACGGAGACTCGACCGCCGTCGGCTCGGCCTGGGCCGGCAGAGGAGCTTCCACCTCAGAGTCTCTATCTAGCACGTCCTCCCTCGGGCTAGGCGAGGCTTGCACTCTGATCTTCTTCCTCCTCACATATATCAGCGTCGTCGGGAGGTCGAGATCAGGCCACAATGACTTGGTGGCCGCCGCGGCAACGCCTGTCATGCAAAGGAAGATAAGCCATGTTGAATCTACTGGCCCCCTGGACAAAAAAAGGGGAGCTAACCGTATAGTCGAAAATATTTACCCCCTTCAGTTCCTGCAACACGAGATGACCCACGGGCTTCCTCAACAGGCAAAGCCTTCTCGGGAGTCCCAGCCGTACCCTCGCCCGGGAGCAACACGGGCGCCGGTTCCTCCGTGCCACCCGTGAGATAGAAGCGCATCGTCGCCATGCGCGAATCCGAGGCCAACTCGGGAGGCCGGTCGACCGCAGACGACACGGGCGGCCGATGAATCTCACCAGCTTCGTGGCTCGGTTCGGTCCGCGTGGCTTCGAATTCTTCGAAAGATAAGACAGGGGCCACCGGCGAGGCTGCCGTCGGAGCCGGGGATGCCGCGGTCCGCCGCCGTTTTACCGTCTCTTGCCCTGCCACCTTGGCAGCAGCCAGTGCCTTCTTAACGGGCGACTGTGCCCGGGGCCTTCCCGTTGCCTGCGGCAAGGGAGCCGGAGCCGCCGCCGGGGTCGCCTCTGCTGGGACCGCAACTTCACCCATGCCAGGCGTGGGCACGGGCTCTCCCATAGAAGCTGAGATAAAATAAGTACCCAGGTGTCAGGGCTCCACTCCAAAATAAAAGGGGGGGGGAGATTCAGAAGACACACTAAAGAGCGGGGACACGGACCGGCGGGTTGGCCTGGCTCGGGACGGGCAGCTTCGAATTCCTCGAAAGACGGGACTAGTGGTGCCGGAGGAACAGCCGTCGGAGCCTTAGCCGATTCTGTCTTCCTCCGCTTTGTGTCCCGCTGCTTAGCCGCCTTGGCGGTATCCACCGCCTTCTTCACAGGCGATTTAGCCCGGGGCCTCTTCGCAGCCTTGGGCAAGGGAGCCGTGGTCGGGGCCAGCGGTGCTGCTTCAAAATACGCAGGCTTCTTCACCAGCCGGAGGAGGTTCCGGTACGTGGCCATCTGCGTGCTGTCAGGATGGTCTGCAAAGAAAAGAGGGGAAAGAACGAACATGCATTTACGATTAATACCCAACTCACCGCGAAGGCCGCAGTGCTAAGAGACAAAATCGAAAAGCAAGAAGAGACTGAATACCATGAGGACCAGTGTACAGCCGCAGCGTGATCGGCCAGTAGCTCAGGGACGTCTCCTTGTCCCGACGCGCCGCCTCCCGGACTAGCCAGCAAACGTCTTCAATCGTTTGGCACCGGTCCGTAAGGTTGGCCAGATCCGCGTGCTTCTTTGAGGAGAGGTGACAGAAAAGGTTAAAGTGGTCCATGCCCCACCCGTCAGCATAATAATAAGGGACGTGCAGACGCTTGCCCAGGAGGGAGGCCGTCAGATCTTCGATCTTCATCCCATTCACCCGGAGAAGGACGTATAGCCACGTGGTATCCTTATAGTTCTCGGGCTGCCTCTCCTCCCGCCTCATAAACGTGCGGTACGGGCAGGCCGAATCCCTCTCTGGATGCCAGCTCCTGGCAGGAGTCCCCTCTTCCTCTATGGGGAATGGATAATTGATGAGGTCCAGGCGGTCGCTCCCCACTTGGCACAGGTCCCTCAGCGTCTTCTGATAATGATCCTTGGCCACCGAGGGTAGCTCCACCTTCGGCGTCGGCCTCTTATCCCGGGCTTCCCGGTGAGCCACCAGATATGCTGCCACCTCCTTTTCCTGTCTATTCCTGAGCCGAAGAAGATGGTCTGGCTCAATGTCAAGAACCGGCACCGGCTGCCGACTAAGGAACTTCCTCTCGGCCCCATCCCAGCAATCGGTCTTGTGTAGCCGATAGAAGGCCGTCCGGCTATTCCACCACTTAATATAATCTTGGGTCACTCGGGGAACACGACCCGGGGCCGGTACTCTGAAGGAGGCGGGGTCCGCCCGGTGGAAGAAGTCCCACCAGCTCCTGGCGTGTTCATCAACTGCGCTCCCCCGGACACTCCGCAAGGGCAGGTCGAACTGTGCATGATAAGCAGGGATATGCTGGTCATACCCAAAATTGCGACCGAACCAGAAGGGTTAATACGGCTCCAGCAACACGTTCTCCCCTTTCCTGAACACCAGCACGCTCGGGCGAATCGACAGTGCCCAGTCCCTCAGCTCCGGCTCCAGCAGTGGATGGATCACATTCTCTGGCTAATAGGGTGGACGTACCTCTCCACCTGGTCGTCTTTGCACTCCCTCTTGTTGTTCACCAGAGGGCTCGAATGTGCCGCCAAAGTCCAGAAATGGATAGTTCCGACCGCATCACGGGGAACCGTTGTCAACCGGCCCCGGATATCATACATCCGCATGGAGGTGGAGCCCGGTTCAGCACTGGCAAATTCCAACATCCTCGGCATCAGCCCCCAGTCCTGGAGAACTCGCGGGGCAAACTCCGGGAACAGCGAACAGACCCACGCGTTGAAGAAGTGCAGTGGGCACACATACCGGGCCTGCCGCGGGAACTGGTGCGTGCTGATGTCCCCCAGGGCCTTGTAAATCAAGCAAAGGGTCGCCGGGCACAGCGACAGCCTGACACCCCATGCCATTTGACATGCCGGGTAGATGGCATCCGGCCGAATCACTGTCTCGTCGCCGTACGGCATGGCGAATGAGCATAGCCAGTACGTGAGATAGGCGGCGCAATGGGTCTGGGGATCCAAGCCCATCGGGTTAGACCCGCCTCGACGCCCTCTAGACGGGATCTTCACATCGAGCTTGGGCTTCGCACGCTTCTTGGGGGCGACAGCGGTACTGACACAGGGGAATTCCTCGTACCGCTTCGGCCCGTCATAGAAATACTCCAGCCACAAGGGCATGCGTACCCTCTTCCTGTCCCCACGAGCGGGCTGCTTTCCCTTATGAGAGCACTGGTACAGCTCCCGGTACGCCTTCATGAGGTACCGATATGAATACCCCAGAGAATAATAGCCATCCCCGTTGGTCTCATCCTTGATCAAGTCGGGGAGGCATACTTCTTCATAAGGCTCCCCGTCAATGGGCAAGCCACTTAGCTGACCGAAACTCCACAAATCAAGTGAAGTCTCACCCTCTGCCGTATAAAAGGTGTTGGTCTCCGCGCTGAATACCTCTATCATGCCGCAGTAGAGACCCTTGGAGATGGGGTAGCCGTACCGGGAAGCGTACACGCTATGATAAATGCCGACCCGAACCAGCAGCGGAGCATAGTTGAACAGCACGTGCTCCGTAAACTCCACCGCCCTCTCCCGGAAGCTGTGTGCATCCTGAAGCTTCAGCTCCCCAAACCAGCCCAGTGACAACTCATACTTGAATCTGACGGCCAAGCACTCCAAGATGAACGGCTCTTCTCTATAGCCCCACTTCAAGGGAGCCAAGAATAGGCCGAATCGAGGCGCCTCGTTGTGCACCTTCCCGGCAGACAGGTCCCATCGTGCCGGGGTAAATTGAGGCGCCCGCACCAGTTTGTCTTCGATCGGCAGCACCCCCTCAATCCCCAGAACTGGTTTCCACTCCCGGACTTCTCCCACCAGATACATCGGAATACTCCAGGGGACGCTGTACAATAAGCTGTCCCGGGCTTGTAGAATGGCCTGCTCAGCCTTCTTCACGACCCGGAAGTCTCGCCCTTCCCGCGAGCGAAAATGCTTCAGAAATCGAACCAGGTGTCTGTCCTTCGGGAAGTCCTTCCTGTACTCCCCGGTGACCCGGTCAAATGTGAAGCCGCTGTCAACTCTGGCAAGCCTTTGGAAATCCATGGTCTCCCCGTCAGACTCAGATGATTCTGCCAAAGCGGCTATTTCTGCATGCTCCCGATCCAAGTCCTCTACATTTAACCAGGTAACTGCTGGCACCGGACCCCGTGGGATAAGGTCAGCACCGATAGCAGCAGCAGGAGCAGAGGAACCACTTGGGGCAGCCATTTATCTGCAAAGATGCATAAACAGAAGATCAGAATAAGCCACATGCAAAAGGAAGTGAAAGACTGTAAAATAAGGGATTTGCTACAAGTCAAATGAATAAAGTATTACCAATTTCTGACGAAATTTCGACAGAGTTTCCCCTAGGCCAGAGGCGTAAGGGAAAACACGGGTGCGCGTCCACAAGGAGTGACGGCCCCAACAAAGCATGGTGGGCCCCGAGAGGCAACACCAGAAGTCCGCCAGTCGAAGGAGTCCTCTTCCTTAGCTAAAACTCCCCATGGAGACCCTCACCGGTACACTGCCCAGTGCCCTTCCCCGGCACACCCTGCAGTTGCCCTCACCGGTACACCCTGGGTGCCTTCACCGGCACGCCCGCAGGTGCCTTCCCCGGTACACCCCAAACAACCTTCGCCGGTACACCTCTCTGCCAGTTCCCCGGCACACTCCAGCAGGCGCTCCTCGGCACACCCGTGCCCCGTGCTCCCCGGCACACCCTGTGGCCGCCCTCACCGGCACGCTGCTAGGTGTCCTTCCCCGACACGCTCATGACCCCGCTTCGCCAACACACCCCCATGAGGGCTCCCCCGGCACACTCAACCCCCGTTTGCCGGCACGCCCAGAAGGCCCTTCCCCGGCACGCTTCCAACGTCGCTTCCCCGGCACGCACCCAGACGAGCCACTCCCCCGGCACACTCGTGCTCTCCATTCAACGGCACACTCGTGCCCTCCATTCCCCGGCACGCTTGTGCCCTGTGCTGCCCGGCACACCAAAAGGGCTTCACCGACACGCCCTGATGCGGTCCTCCCCGGCACACCCCATGTGGGGTTTCGTCGGCACGCGTCTCCGCCTTCTCTCCGGCACCCTCCGCAGTCCCCCCCCTCGGCACGGTCGAGGCCCCTCCCGCCGGTGCGACCGGCGGTGGCCGACAGCAGGAAAAGAAGGGGAAGAAAAGAGAAGAAGAAGAGAGGGGGGGAGGGGAAGAGAAAGAGAGGGAGAGGGAAGAGATGGGGAGATAGAGACGGAGGGGGGGCTAGGGCCCCAGCCGTCATACACGGTGAAGAAGAAAGGGGGGGAAGAGAAGGGAGAAGAAGGGGGAGGGAGAAGGAAGAAGAAGGGAGAGGGGGAGAGGGAAGGCCTGCGCGGCGAGGCCCTCACCACGACGACGGCAACGACGGCGATGGCGCTCACGGCGGCGTCCGGTGTCGGAGGAAGAAGAAGACGAGAAGGGGGAGAGGCTTCGCCTGTTGGGTTACAAAAGGGAGAGAAAGAGAAGGGAGAGAGAGAGAGAGAATTCGAAGGGGGGAAGGGCGGTAACCGCCCCCGCCCCTCTTATATACATATAGAAAAAAAAAGAAAAAGAGAAAAAGAGAGAAAAAGAAAAGAAAAAGAAAAAAGGGGGAAATAAAAAAGGGAGAAGAAAGGGGCGGGGAAATAAAAAAGAGGAAAGGAAGAAAAAAAAAGAGAAAAAAGGCGGGGGAGAACAAAAACAAAGGAGAGAAAAGAAGAAAAGCAAAGAAAAAAAAGGGAAGGGAAGGAAGGGAAAAGGAAATAAAAAAGGCAGGAAGAGAGAAATGAGGGAAATGAAATAGAAAGAAAAAAGGAGGGGAGGAGAAGAAAGAAGAAAGGAGAATAAAAAAAAAAATAAAAAGAAGGGGGAGCAAAATATATGTAAGATATTAAATAAGTATATATATATATATGTATTTATATATATATATATATACATATACATGTATATGTGCATGCACTTACATACTCATCCACTCACATACGTGGAGGGGTAAGCCGGTGACGTCCAGTAACGAATGTCCCCGGGGAAGACATTCCATCCCCACAATCATGGTCATGCGGGCGTCCACCCGAGCAAAAATGACTTTACCCCTGCAGCCCTGCCCTTGCCATGGCACCGTTACCCCGCCAATAAACAAGCCCGTCCCTGGCACGTCGCCTCGGGCCTCAGCCACCTCCCATCACACAATATTGCCATTACGGACCCTACGTCCGAATCGGCACAAATTCCCTCCTTGCGCTGGCATTAGTCCCTTGCCAACGAATAAGTCCCTTTCTGACGCAAGGCCCCGTGCCCTAGCCACCCACTCCATACAATATGGCCATTACGGACCCTACGTCCGAATCGGCACGAACTCTCCCGTTGCGCTGGCATTGTCTTCTTGCCAACGAATGAGCCCTACCTTTCGGCGCAAGGCTCCGTGCCCTAGCCGACACTTGCATATCACCAGCTCGTCAAAAAAAGGGAAAGAAAATAAAATGGGGTTAAAAATAGAGATACCCCGCCGGACTTGTCCCTACACGGGGATAAGGGTAAAAATGGCAATAACCCGGCTGGGGCGAAAACCCGAAAGTGCGCTACAGGCAAAATCGGGTACCCCGCCACGTGAAAACTCGAAAGGGCGCGTGGGCAAAAGCAAGAGGGGGCCGGTACCAGCGAAAACCCGAAAGGGCGCTTGTATCGGTAATATGGTTCAAAAAAAGGGGGGGAAAAAAGAGACCAAGAGAACAACAAACCAGGTCAGTTCCCGACACCCTGTCGGCGCTGACAAAGAGATCAACAAAGCATGTCAGTTCCCGGCATTCTGTCGGCACTGACGAAGAGACCAAGAGACCAAGAGATCAATAAAGCATGTCAGTTCCCGGCATCCTGTCGGCACTGACGAAGAGACCAAGAGACCAATAAAGCATGTCAGTTCCCGGCATCCTGTCGGCACTGACGAAGAGACCAAGAGACCAAGAGATCAATAAAGCGTGTCAGTTCCCGGCATCCTGTCGGCACTGACGAAGAGACCAAGAGACCAAGAGATCAACAAAGCATGTCAGTTTCCGGCATCCTGTCGGCATTGACGAAGAGACCAAGAGACCAAGAGATCAATAAAGCATGTCAGTTCCCGGCATCCTGTCGGCACTGATGAAGAGACCAACAAACAACAAACCAGGCCGGCCCTCGGCACCCCGTCGGCATCGACAAAGAGAGAAGAGGCGAGTACACCCACGGGCACCGCCCGGCTCATCCTTCGCCCGCGCTACCCATGGGTGGGGGGCATTTGTGGACACCAAAAAATGTATGCCTTGATATCCTGCTCGGCCTCGCGTCAGCAACGGCGCCGAGTGAAGAAACCCCGGAGAAATTAAGCACAAAAGGCCCCACAGCCCGTGGGCCTCAAAGATAGCCAAATAGGACATGACTCGTGTCCACAACGGGCTCAGAACAGGGCTCAGAAACACGCCCAATTTGGCCTTCAACGGCACACCCAGGGTTGCCCAGCGGCACACCCCATTTTGGGGTTCAGCGGCACACCCCATTCTGGGGTTCAGCGGCACACCCCATCTTGGGGTTCAGCGGCACACCCCTTTGGGTGTTCAGCAGCACGCCCTTTGGGTGTTCAGCGGCACGCCCTCAAGGGTGTTCAGCGGCACGCCCTCAAGGGTGTTCAGCGGCACGCCCTCAGGGCTGTCCAGCGGCACGGCTGTTTGTGCTCCCAGCAGTACACCCTTTTGGCTCCCCCACGGCACGCTTGTTCAGCCCGCCAGTGGCACAGCGTTGAAGCTTTTCAACGGCAAGACGACGTGCAGCCCATGCCCTACGCTTCCTTGGCGCGCAGTGAGCCGTCTGAGGTGGCAACCGTCCATTGGGCCACGTGAGCTACCCCCTGACGACCCAGGACGGGGCAGGTCAAACGCCATCATCACATACCGTTTCCCGCCTCCGACGGCCGGGCTCGAAGGCGTCCCGCTGCTGGGCGTATAAAAGACCCCGGCTTCGACAAAAAAAGGGGAGGGAAAAAAGGAGAAAATTGAGAAGAGGAGACACACGGAAGAGAGGATCCCACGCAGCCGGAGGCATAGAGAGGAAGGGAAGAGAGAATAGAAGAAGAAGAGCTCCAGCGAGCCTCCTCCGACGACCACCGGGAAGAGAGCAAGAGTAAGGGAGAAGGAGAGAGCTCAATGTAATGGGGGAGAGGGTTAGGGACAGTGGCCAGGGTTTTTGGGCCCCAAATGTTTTCTTTCCTTTCGTATTCCATTCCTCCTCCTGTTCTTTGTTTTGGGTTTCTCTTTTCCTTTGTCCATGGCCTCGTCTTGGGCATTTCCTCTGTAATGTGCATATAGGGCTTTGGCCTTTGGCTCCCCATAAATGAAAATCACCCTCTTTGGGTTTCTCTATGAGTTTTATTGGCTTGCGCTACCTCTCACGGTCTTTTTATGGGGTTGTTCGTTCTCCCTCCGTCTCCCCATCTTTCCGGTGTTTTTGGGGTCTTCATGTCGAGGTGATTTCTCCTATGAGCTTTCGCCTCATGAATCCTTCAAGCCCCTACATGGCCTTCCGTTGTGCTCACTGGCCCCAGGGGAGGGGGAGACCCTTGCCCCCCTCTTCGAATATCCAGTAACCAAGTGGCCAACCCCTGGCCTTGAATCCTCTTTCTTTTTCCTGAATGGCTTCTGAGGCCCCCAGTTTGCTTACACACTCTGTTTGGCCCCTCCAGCGATACACTCTTTTGGCTCCTGGCCGGTACGCCCCCATTGGCCTTCAGCGGTACGCCCACCATTGGCCTTCAGCGGCACGCACCATTGGCCTTCAACGGCACGCCCCCATTGGCCTTGGCCTTCAGCGATACGCCCACCATTGGCCTCCAACGGCACGCCCCCCCCCCATTGGCCTTCAGCGGTACACACCTGTTCAGCCCTCAGCGGCACGCTCCTTGGCCAGCCCCAGTCCATGCCCCTTAGAGGCCTTCAGTCTGTCATTTTCCTTCGTGTTTTCTGAGGCTCTATAAAGGTGTTGCTCCTTCGGGGGCCCACCTCCAGTTGTCGGGTTCCGCCACCCCACGTAGGCGCATTCCCTGTATCTTCCTTACGCCCCGAGTCAAGGGGAGATGCTGCCGAATTTTTGTGAGAAACTAATAAATAATTAAAAGAGGCAAAAGGAGGCAACAAACGAGCATGATAATTAATGAAACCTTCCAACTCATCAAATCACTGCCGGCACCACAACGAGAACTGAACCGGACTAATTAACCACCCGGCAGCCCGAACGTCCGACCCGCAAGAAAAGAGACCTAACCGAACGAAGAGAACAAACAAAGGGAGGAATTCTGTATAAAACTACACAAAAGTTAAGATAAGAAGAAAAGAAAAGCCTTAAAACAAATAATCAAAAATTGATCAAACCTCCACCATCACGCCTCGTTGGCCTTCAGCGGCACGCCCAGATTGGCCTTCAGCGGCACGCTCCTATTGGCCCTCAGCGGCACGCTCCCATTGGCCTTCAGCGGCACACTTTCCTTGACCCTTTCAGCGGTACGCTCCCTCCCTTTGCCGGTACACCCTCAGCCACCGCCTCAACGGGATCCAATGTATAGACTTTGGGCTTGGCAACGTACAGACTTCGAGCTGTGATCGAAGGGGCAACGTACAGACTTCATGTTGCAGCGTATAGACTTGGCCGATGTATAGACTTTGGGCCAGCCAACGTATGGACTTCACGTTGCAGCGTATAGACTTGGGGTTGGCCGATGTATAGACTTGGCCGATGTATAGACTTTGGGCCAGCCAACGTACAGACTTCATGTTGCAGCGTATAGACTTGGCCGATGTATAGACTTTGGGCCAGCCAACGTACAGACTTCATGTTGCAGCGTATAGACTTGGCCGATGTATAGACTTTGGGCCAGCCGACGTACAGACTTCACGTTACAACGTACAGACTTTGGGCTTGGCAGCGTATAGACTTCGAGCTGTAGTCAAAGGGTCAATGTACAGACTTCACGTTCCAATGTATGGACTTTGGGCCAGCCAATGTATAGACTTCATGGCGGCCAGTGTACAGACTTCGGGCCAGTCGCCGTATAGACTTCATATTGCAACGTGCAGACTTTGCTCCACTCTGCTCCAATGTACAGACTTTAGGCTTGGCAACGTATCGAGCCTGGGGAACGTACAGACTTCATACCCACCCCCACGTTCTGATTGGCCCCTTAGCCGGCACACTTCTCTCACCTCTTAGCGGCACACTCGCTTAACTCCTTCAGCGGTACACCCCTTTAAACCCTCAGCGGTACGCCCTTCAAACCCCCAGCGGTACACTCTTAATTACCCCAGCGGCACACCCCTTGAACCTTCAGCGGTACACTCCCTTGAGCCCCAACGGTACGCTCCTTTGACCTTCAGCGGTACGCCCCCTTTTTGGCCTTCAGCGGCACGCCCTCTGGGCCTCTCAGCGGTACACTCTTACCTTCCCTTCGCCGGCACACTACATCTATCCACATATACAACCTGATAAGGGCATTAACAATAGCAAATAAATTAATAAAAATTACTCTAATTAAAGGACTCCGAATGCGCAATATTAATCACAATAAAAGAGGCGGGAGGGGTAATAAAAAGATAAATAATAAACAAATGACAATAATAAGAATGATCATGAATAAAAAGAAGAAAAATCACCCCGGACAAAGGCACGAACAAACAGTAAACATCGAATCAGAAATCCCAGAGGATATAACTAAGAAAACCCCAGATAAAAGACGCTAAGGCCTACACCGCAGCCTCCCCATCTCTCCCCGTGACCCGGGGCCAAAGGGAATAACGACGCCGCCCTTTCAGGTCGAGCCCGAGTCTCGGGAATTACCCCGATATGGCCAGGTTTTGATCCAACCTCGGGCCGACATCCTAATCGGATCGGATTTGTTTTCTCGTTTCGGATACCTTCCGAATCTTCATTAAAATTGCCGCATGCTCGGCAGACATTTGAAGGGACCTACCTCGGTTTTCTCATCGTGACTCTGCCACGGACCTGTGTCCGAATACGAAAAGGTCTACGAGTGGCCGACACGGCCGACAGTTTATGGCCTTAATACAACTTTCAGTGTGATCTATTCCTATCTCTCTCGCATAATTAGTATTACTCTTTTCGGCCGCGGGGCCTCTAATTTCGGCAATCAATCAAGGGTATTCCCTCGTATGGGGGATGTAAATGACGTCGTGACCTTCATGGTGCGACGGAATTCGGTCCCGACACGAACCACACAATCGTCTGACTGAGTCAGATCGAGCGCACCATGGGCTCTTCGGAGCCCAAATAAATCGTCACCTCGGTGACTGGCACGCCCACGCACTTAATAAAACAACAAACGAATAAAATAGTTGTTAAATAAAAAGTGCGTCCACAAGCGGTTTTAGCCGGATGATGGAATGGTTGAAAATGTATAATAGCGACTTCGACTGTCATGGCTGAGTCGGGGAATAAAATAGCTGGAAGTTGTGAGATATATGGTAGTGGGCTTCAGCCGAGGTGGATGAGCCAAAAAATGAGATACTTGAAATACATGATAGGGTGTTGTGCTTGCAAACAAGGATAGCTGGCTTTGACCGGACGTCAAAGGCCGGAAGATAGGATTGTGGATCCTGGTAGGATGTTGGACTTGGAAGCAATCTGGAATTGATGTTGCCTTGACGGACTGCCGAAGACAACCCATGCATCTGACCCAGACGGGAGGTCTGCGTCAAAGGTAGAATCTTGATGCCAACCTGACAATATGTCAGAGCTGACAAACCTTACTCAGACGGTAGGTCTGGGACAAGGGTAGAATGCAGACGTCGACCCGACGAGATATTGGGATCGACAAACCTTGCTCGGACGGCGTGTCTGGGACAAGGGCAGAATACTGACGTCGACCCGACGAGATGTCGGAATCAACAAACCTTGCTTAGACGGGAGGTCTGAAACAAGGGCAGGATATAGACGTCGACCCGACGAGATGTCGGAATCAACAAATCTTGCTCAGACGGGAGGTCTGAAACAAGGGCAGGATATATAAATGGGCATTGACTCGACAGAATGCCGAAATCAAGCAACTCAGCGAAGACGTGGGGTCTAGGCCAAGGTTAGAACTTAGCCGGCTGGCGAGGGCTAAGAATGGTACCTTCCAAAAGTACTCCTGGTACAGACCAGCCCATAGTGCAGGCTGTGTTGTCCGGTGGGACTATTGATGGATTTGACTATGTTGTTATAGCACCGGTGGGGCTTGGGATTAACATCTGAGAGCTCGGCCAAGGCGGGGTGCCTTGAGCTAGAGGGAAAAGGTTTATGGGCCTAGCTCGGTAGCAATATTTAAGAGCTCGACGCAGACGGAGTGCCTTGCGCTGAGGAAAAAAAACTTATGGACTCAGCTCGATGAGACTTGATGGGCAGAGTCTAAGAGCTCAACGAGGGCGGAGTGCCTCAGGCCAAGGTAAGGGGTAGCTCGATCAGGGCGGAGTGCCACTAGACTAAGGTGGAGGTAGCTTGATCAGGACGGAGTGCCACTAGACCAGGGCGGAGGTAGCTCGATCCGGGCGGAGTGCCACTAGACCAAGGTAAAGGTAGCTTGGTCAGGACAGAGTGCCACTAGACCAAGGTGGATAGAGTTCAGCCAGGGCGGAGCGCCACTGTTGTGTAGTGGACAGCGGATCTAGAGGGGAGGGGTGAATAGATCAGCCCCACTTTTCACAATGCGGCCCTCTAAACAGCTAGTTAAAATGAATTACAGCGGAATAGAAACTAGCTTCCAAGTATGCTATGATTCACTTAGCAAGATAAGTAAGATATATAATAATTCGATCCTAAGCATGCACCTAGAACGATTCAATCACACAAGCAAACCACGCTAGACAGGATTTTTAAGGTGGTTCGGATTGAATCCTCAGCCCTACGTCCACCCCTCACCAAAACCCGGTGAGGCTTCACTTGTGCAGCGCACCAAACCGCAAATCGGAAACTACCGATTGCCTTCCTACTCACCACCTGGTAGGGACGTCAACTGTAAATTGGAACACCCTCCAATTGCCTTCCTACTAACCACCGGTAGGGATGAATCACACTTTCAATGTTTAACAATAATGAAAATGAAACAAATGTGAAGGAACTAAAACAAGAGATTGAGTTATGAGTGAAAATGAATTGGCCCTTGTATGGAATGTTGATCAGCAACAAGGCTCCTCTTGGCTTCAACTCAATCTTCTTGATTCACCCTTGATTGGATGAATGTTCTTCACGGAGTACTGTTCACGTGAACAGTACCTCTTCCTTCAATTCTTCTCTCTTAATCTTCTCTTTGAATTTCTTTGAATGAATGAAGGAGATGATGAAGCTACCTTGAATCTTGATTGCTTCTTTAGCTTCTAAGAGTTTGAATGCTTGAAATATCACCTTGAATGAACTTGAAAGAACTTGAATGGATGAAGATGATTTCCCTTGAAGAACTTGAATCAAACCGGCTTCCTTGGATCACTTTGATAGCCTTGCTTTGATGTAATCTTCCTTGAAGATTGTTGACTTTGATTTGAGCTTGATTCCCCTTTGATTGGATGAAGAACACCTTCATGAACTACTGTTCACGTGAACAGTAGCTCGTCTCCAAGCTCTCTTGCAGCCACCCTAGATCTCACAAGAAGCTCCTTGAAGCATTAGGGTTTCTAACCCCTCAAGTGTTGGTTTTATAACCCTTGAATGGTCCATAGATGCCCCCTAGACCAGATCCACAAATCATGGAAGATTAGGTAAGATTTGATTAAACAAATCCATGGAAAGGGGCTAGCCACGAGGTGGATTTCGAGGTCAAACAAGGCTGCATCGGGGTTGGCGGTCGACCTAAGGCTCCTGGCGGTCGACCGCCACTGAAACACATACAACCGGACGATCCCTGGGAAAACCGGTCGACCGCCACTGGCTGGCGGTCGACCGCCAGCTGCCAGACCTACAGCTGGGCGGTCCCTGGCTGGGGCGGTCGACCGCCCCTATGCTGGCGGTCGACCGCCCCTATGCTGGCGGTCGACCGCCAGCTGGGCAGAGCCCGGGTCACCCCGGTTCGGTCCGTTGGCCGCACCAGCTCCGTCGCTTGAGTCCGTTAGCCGCCCGTTCATGTTTGTGGCATCGACCTTGATTGTCTTGAAGTTTTATTACTGAGTCTTCAAGCAAATTTTTGTTCGATCTGACCGCACCAGCTCCCCGCGACCTGACCGCGCAGGTCGATCCGCGTGCGAGGGCGCAACATTGAGCTTTCATGTGCATTTCTGTCATGAACAAAATATCACATATGTCAGTCATAAGAACGTGGAAAATAACAATGACTAATAGTGTTAAGCCATTATCAAAACCAAGAATACACAAAACTCATATGACTATAGAATGATGTCGAATGACCCATGTGACCACAGAATGACTCAAATGACCTCAGGGACACAACAGCCACTAGACTAAGGGTAGGTATAGAGCCCGGTCAGGGCGGAATGCCACTGGACCAAGGGTAGGTAGAACTTAGCTAGGGCGAAGTGCCACTAGACTAAGGCAGATGGAACTTAGCTAGGACGGAGTGCCACTAGACTAAGGTAAATAGAACTTAGCTAGGGCGGAGTGCCACTAGATTAAGACAGGTAAAACTTAGCTAGGGCAGAGTGCCACTAGACTAAGGCAAGGTAGAGCTCAGCCAGAGCGGAATGCCACTAGACCAAGGTATGTAGAACTTAGCTAGGGCGGAGTGCCACTAGACTAAGGGTATGTATAGCTCGGCCAGGGCGGAATGCCACTAGACCAAGGTATGTAGAACTTAGCTAGGGAGGAGTGCCACTAGAGTAAGGCAGATAGAGCTCGGTTAGGGCGGAATGCCACTAGACCAAGGTGGGTAGAGCTCGGCCAGGGCGGAATGCCACTAGACCAAGGTAGGTAAAACTTAGTTAGGACATAGTGCCACTGACTAAGACATATAGAGCTCGGTCAGGGCGGAATGCCACTAGACCAAGGTAGGTAAAACTTAGTTAGGGCAGAGTGCCACTAGACTAAGGCATATAGAGCTCGGTCAGGGCGGAATGCCACTAGACCAAGGTGGGTAGAGCTCAGCCAGGGCGGAATGCCACTAGACCAAGGTAGGTAAAACTCGGTCAGGGTGGAATGCCACTAGACCAAGGGTAGGTATAACTTAGCTAGGGTGGAGTGCCACTAAACTAAGGTGGGTAAAACCTAGCTAGGGCAGAGCGCCACTAGACTGAGGCAGGTAGACCTTAGTTAGGGCGGAGTGCCACTAGACTAAGGTAGGTAAAACTTAGCTCGGACAGAGTGCCACTAGACTAAGGTAGGTAGAACTTAGCTAGGGCAGAGTGCCACTAGACTAAGGCAGGTAGAGCTCGGTCATGGCGGAATGCCACTAGACCAAGGTAGGTGGGACTTAGCTAGGGCGGAGCGCCACTAGACTAAGGTAGGTAGAGCTTGGTCAGGGCGGAATGCCACTAGACCAAGGGAAAGATTTAATGGGCCCGGTCCAATGGGACTGATGGGCAACCCCTAGAGCTTGGCGAGGGAGGAGTGCCACAGGCCAAGGGACAGGTTTTATGAGCCCAGTGGGACAAGTTTGGTATCTCTTAGCGTGTTTGTGTAGCTGTTTGCGGTGAAATGCTGAAGGACGGCAAGGATGTATTAGTTATGAATGTGGGTTCCACACTGGGGGTAGAGAGTCAATCCCGATGAGACTAATGGGAAGCATTTCGTAGGATAAGGAGGAATCCCATTCTAACATTGAATGGAATGCAGCAAATGGGTCCTCTAAGCGAGGAGCTCAAAATCTTTAGCATTCGAGCTTGTCGAACAGTTAGCATCTGCAGCGGGTTGTCCAGTTCACGGTGGGATGTTGGTGTGCCCTGAATAATCTCGTTCTCTCTTCTTTTAGCTTTGGATGCCCCCATGCTGGGGTGGATAGTCAGAGAGTTCATTCTCCTTTTAATGCCCCCAAGCTAGGGTGGATAGCTGAAGATGAGTTGTTCAAAGCACGTCTTTCCATTGGGTAGCTTGTTCGCTCCAGGAGCAGTTGTGTAGGCAGACAATAGTAGGGAAATCCGGCCGTTGGACTCCACCCTCTTCTCTTTTGTTGGCAGCCCTCGAGCGGGGAATAAAGTCTTGCTGTGCCCAGCGGCACCTCAGAGCTTGATTGCGGCTAAGCATATTTTCATTCTTGCCCCCCCTTGCTTGGAGAGAGTTGAGCATCCATTATTGTGTGCTAGAGCATGTAGAGTAGCGGCTATGTTGTGCCGGGTCATTTCATTTGGAAGGAGATTCTTCCTTGCATCTTTATCATTTTGCAGTTGACCCTAATATGAGTGGACTCCATTCTTGAGCTGATGGCTTGAATAAAGAGGGCAACACATCGAGCAGTAAAGCATCATCTTTTCTTTTATTCCTGGGTTTATTTCTGTTTTGGTCTTCAGCAGTTGTCCCGGAGACGGTGCAACAATTGCATTTGTTCGGCCTCTCGCCACAACGGAGGGACCTCGGGATGCATCTTAGAAGGTGTACCATCCCGATTGATGTACGGAAACTGTGTTAGCCGTCATCTTGAAAATGGGCATCAGGTGAGGGCGAGGTGGATCCACCCTATATTCTCCAAGTTGTAATTCACCACTTTGGACTAAGTCTTCCATGATATCTTTGAACATATAGCAGTCCTCGATGAGATGTCCCCTCTTCCGATGGTAGGGGCAGAACCGAGGGTCATCTTTTCTTTCGATGTCATTTGGTCTCTTGAGCTCCGGGAGGATGACCTTGTTGTACTCAAGGGCCCACTCGAATAGACACTGGGTCTTGTCTTGCGGGAATGAGTATGGTCTTTTCATTCTTGCCCTTAGTGAAGGGGGTTTTTGTTCAGCAACCCTGGTAGAGGAGGAGCTAGTTGCCTCTTGTGCTTTCCTCCACTGATGCTCGAAGGCTACAAAGTCAGCTGCCTCTATTTCTTCTGGTGCCGGCTGTTCTTTAATTAGCTTGTGCTCTTGAATTGGTGGAGTAAAATTCGGGCAGTATTTGGCCAGAAAGGCTTCAATTTCAACTGCCACATCTTCTAATTGGTCGAAGGATTTGACTTCAAGGCCAATTACCCTTTGCAGGATCTCTTTCCTCAGATTGCGCTTGCATAGCTGGACAACGTCCTTGCAGCTTGGCAGATGTTTGCATCCGGAGTGGAGGTTCTTCCAGCATTGAATGTAGTTTAAAGCAGACTCATCATCTCCCTATTTGATCATATATAATTCTGCCTCGGTGACTTCTTCCTCAGCAGATTTTATCTCAGTTGCTTGTTCTATTACTGGCTTGTTTGTTATGGCTGTCGCCGCTAGATTCCGGCACAAGCCAGCTGATTGTAGAGGCGGCATTGTATGAGGCGTGGAAGCTGCCCCCTGACGTGTTTGGAGAGCTGAGGGGTACGATGGGGCCGCGTGGTATAGCTGCCGCGGGAGGGTGTTCCCGTCGTGGCCTTGTGTTGACTGGGGCATAGCTGGTTGCAGTGAGGCTTCAAATGATTTAGCGTCACCTTGTAGGGCTTCGGATGAGGGTCCTGCCTGCCCGAGTGTGACTGGGAGTAAGCCCATCTCAGTCAATCTTTTTCTTAGTGTCTCCACTTCTTGTATTTTCTGATAGAGCTCCATCATCAGAGTGGAGTTAGCTTGGTAGGAGCTGGGAGTGCTATTTAACGTGCTGATTTCAGGTGGGAGTAGCAGCATTTTATTATCGACATGGGACACGTATGGTCCTGTGTGAGTGGATGTTCTTGCCCCCATGCCCTCATGTTGAGGAGGGGTATAATAGCATGCTTCCTCAGCAGGTGGTGGAGGGTGCCCCCACCCTTCCTGGGGTTGATGGCGAGAAATAAATGTTGCAGCTTAACCTGCCCTTGCTGGTGTATAGCATATCTCTTCATCGTCTTCTTCAGCAGCTCGGCTCGCACTGGGCAAGGTCGATAGGGTATTGCAGGAGAGGACAACGCCGCTCCCTCTGTCTCTTGGCTTATTCTTCTCTTGCATTTTTGTAGTTGGCACCTGGTGTGTGATGCGAACTCTGGTTGTCTCTTGAGACGATAGCTGGCATAGAGACACTGTATTGATTGCTCTTTCCATAGCAGGTAGCTCATGCGGGCGAGGAGGATCAACCTTATAGTCGCCCAGTTGTAGCTCCCCTCTTCTGATTAGCTTTTCAATAGCGTCTTTAAAGAGGTAACAGTCTTCAATATGGTGCCCAACCATCTGGTGATATGGGCAGAAGCGAGGATGATCCTTCTTTCTAGCATCTTCCGGTCTCTTCGGCTCTGGTAGAGTAACCTTGTTGTTTGCGACAGCCCATTTGAAGAAGATCCGAGTCCTCTCCTTCGGAAAAGAGTAGAATTTTTTCATCTTGGCCCGCAAGGACGTGACTTCTTGCTGCTCATCTAGCTCAACGGTTGGAGGGTTAGCCACTCCTCCTTCTTTTTCTCTTTGTTGAGCGAACACTTTGAAATCAATTGTGTGAACTTCCTTGGGCAATGACCGTTTGTCAATAGACTTGTCCTTTTGGCATGTAGCAGTTGGAGTAGAGGGAGAGCTGGAGATGAAGGCTTCAATCTCTGCGACCACATTATTTAGCCGGTAGAAAGACCGTATTTCAATTCCGATCATCCTGCTGAGGATTTCCCGGCTCAGATTCTGCTTGCATATTTGCACTGCGTCTTCTAGATGTGGCGGCCGCTTGCATCTCATATTGAGATTCCGCCATCTTTTGATGTACTCCATGGCTGACTCATCATGTCTTTGCCTGGATGCATACACCTCGGCCAGTGTGACCTCTCTTTCAGCAACATAGAACCGCTCCCGGAACTTCCGTTGCATAGCTGCCCAGTCGCTTATAGAGCCGGCCGGTAGATTGGAATACCATTCAAAAGCCAGGCCTGTCAGTGAGGACCCAAAGAACTTTAGCAGGTAGGCTTCATCTATCGCCAGATCGCCCATTACTGTCATATAGTAAGCAATATGCTCTGTAGAAGAGCCCTGCCCGCCAAACTTTTCAAATTTGGGCGGTTTGTTGATGCCAGGCGGGAGCCTCTTTGCGGCATACTGTGACGAATATGGCACCTTGTAATCATCAAAAGTGCTGATATCACCATCTGCCCTCTCAGCCAGCTTCATTTCAATTAGTTGTTCCACCATCGATCTATTTACCACGGTTGGGTCCACCGGCACCGAGTGGCAATGTGCAGAATGCTTTATAGAGGGAGTGAGTAGTGCTTCGACATGAGGCGTTGACGGCTCCGTTGGTGGCAACTGCTGCACTGGTGGAAGAGCTAGTTGCACCAAGGATGACTGTAGGGAATGTGGCTGGAGAGCGGCCTTGCCATAGCCTGTTGCTTGAGAAGTAGTTTGGGGTGTAGCATCAACTGGGTTAGGAACTTCCCGGGATGATTCAGCATGCACGCCCTGTTGCCAGGGAAAAGGGACTTGTTCATTTCTTTCATTCAGTTGCCTCTTCAAGGCTTCAATCTCTTGCTGGTAATTTTGTAACATCATTAAGATAGCTGGGTCTTGCACTGCCATAGCGGAAGTACCCTTGAATGCTTCGCCCGAAACATCTTCAAACGAGGCTGGCAGAGTAATCTCTTCTTCTTCAGAAGTCACCATGTTGGCAGTTGAAGTAGTGATAGTTTGCTTCTCTTTGGCTGCTTCAAACATTTCTCTTGCAGTTTTGCCTCTTCTTGTCATTAGCCCGGGCCTTTTAGCTAACTTGGCCAACTCTTCCGACTCTTCGGGTAGGGCCCCATATCTGCTAGCCACCCCTGCCATGTTGCAAGTGAAGACTTGGATTCTTTTTCTTTACCCCCAGACTCTCTTCTTGACTTGACTAGGGAAGGTTGACTTTTTAAATATTGATATCCTTTTATTCTATTCATGCTGTGGAGAAGCTTCAGAGTACTTGGCTTGCAAGCCATCTTCATATTCATTCATGAATGACACCATCCTTCTTCTTTCTTTGCCTTCTTCTTTTCTTTCGGCGCTAATGGCGCAGAGTAGCCTTTGCCGACTTAAGAAAGAACTTTCTAAGCCATAGAAGTAATCCCTGACCACCTTGGTCATTTCTCCTTGACTGCGCCCTGGAGAGAGGGCAGGAATTAACAGTTGGTCTTGCATCGACGGCATGTAGGAGGGCCGCGATAGTCTAGTAGCTCCGTTCGATCTTGTCGAACGTCGGAGAACATTGGTCTTCCTGGCACAGACCCTATGAGCGGGCGAAGAGGCTACTGGTATGACCACTTCTTCCTTTGGTGCAGCTTTATTGCCCTCATTCCTGGGGTCCTTGATAGTTGATGTTGAATCTTATGTGGTCGAAGCAGAACCCTGGGTCCTCTGGGGAACCCACACTTGCTTGAAACTTGGTAGCTTGGGAGCTAGCTTCCCCCGGACATCCATGTCTAAATCGGCCTTCTGGCTTGCTAGCACCTGAAAGGGGTTGTGAACGGGAACCGCCGGGATGATATGATCCGGCAAAGCTTCAGCATGGCGGCCGTTCAGATAAACACGAATGCCACCAATTAGAAAAGATTTCCCGGAAGTCGAGAGTCGGCCTCGGGAAACAACAACATCACTTCTTCTTTGATTCTTCCTCTTCTTTCCCCCGGACGCCTTGTCACTCGCGTGGACAGCGTGGTAGTCCACGTGGTGGACAAAGCATGAGATAGTATGGCAAGACGGAGTGGTTCCCCGTGGACAGCTCGCCATTGCAGGGGCTACGGCCTTGGCCGCAACAGTCTTGTTAGCTTCCTCTTCCTCGATCCTTAGCAGGCCGATGAAGGCGACTCTGAGAAAATTAGGGAACCCCACCACTGGTGGCAGAGTTCCGAAAGCAGTGGGCACCGCCAAGTACCCGTGCTCCGCGTGGGTAGCGACCACTTGGGGGCCGAAAGCAAGTGTAGTAAGTCCGCAAGCCATTGAGCTCACTGCAAATCAGAATGAGCAAACGATCAGTATTTTGGGGAAGGCCTCCATGCCTTCTACTTTGGCGAAGAGATGAAGGGAGACTTAGTCCCACCAGGCGTGCCAGCTTGTGGGAATGGTTTTATTCTTTATTTGGTTGGTTTATTAGGCGTGCCAGTCACCGGAGTGACAATTTTATTGTGCGCTCGATCTGACTCAGTCAGTCGATTGTGAAGTCCGAGTCAGGGCTAGAAGTCCGTCATACCATAAAGGCTATGACGTTAATTACGCCCTTCCAAAGAAGGACAACCCTTGATTAATCGCCAAAGTAGGAGAATCCTAGGGGCAAAACCAATGTGATAGGTATGCTCATTCATTTGCAGGATAGAAGATGCATGCAGATGATCATGCGAAACAAGATATGATATTAACATACGGAATAAATCCGGCAGTATATCCCCTTATCTTGGTCTATGCCAAGTGGGAATATAGGACATCCATCCACGGAGTGCCGAGATGGACGCCAAAAGCAAGATGGGGGTAGCCCGAGATCCAAGAGGATCTAGATGCAACGAGACAATGTCCATTATCATGGTATTTATTGATATCCCCTTAAGAAACTATTGGAGGACATGCAGTGGCAGAACTCCAAGAGTCAGCAGGGTTAGAAGAAAATATCGCGGTCAAACGGTATAATGTGGGGGTAAAACCTCATTAATTTACCTCCCTTAGACTTGGATGAAGAACTATGATTCCCCATGATATGATGAAGGTTGGCATGAAGGCTAATGAGGTTGGGACATTAGGTTTAGACTGAGTTAAGGGCTCATTAAGGTTGCTGGGAAGTTGAGTGTTTGAATAGTATATGGTATTGAGATGAACCGGCACGGAGGGGAGCCGGCGTGAAGATGAACCGGCGCGGTGGGGTCCCGACGCGACGATGAACACGGGGGTATCGGCGCGGCAAGCGCCCGCTGCGACCTGCGTCTCGGTGCACCCTTCATCCGGCGCGGAACCCGCGCCGGGAGAGGGCGGCGCCGGGAGGCTATACGGCGCCGAGAAGAGGGGTTTCTTTAGATTTGAAGGCTTTGAAGGTTTTGTGAGGTTATGGATCTTGGTGGGTCCTATTGAGGGGATCTCTTGTGTTTAATCAGGGTTTCATAGGCTCTGGCGATGATGTTTAGGCAAGCTGAGAGGGGAGGAGAAATTCATCCACAGAAGGTCTAGGGAGACCATGTGACAATCAACGGGAAATCTCATAATGATTATGTTCCCTTTTACAGTGGGCAAAGGACCATGAGATAGTCTGCCTCAGGTCTCTGCCACATAGCCGGGAGTTAATTCATCAGCTTAAGGAAAACATCACACGATATAACAAAGCAAGGATCGTGAATGAATTTCGGCAGCATCTCTCCTTATTTTAGACTATGCCAAAAGGGGAGTATAGGACATCCATCTACGAGTGCCGAGATGGAAGCCAAAGGAAAGATGGGCGTAGCCCAAGATCCAGAAGGATCAGAAGTAAGCGGGACAGTGTCCACTAATCGTGGCGCCTCATTAATATTCTCCTAAAGGGACCAGCGGAGAACATGCAGTGGCAGAACTCCGTGACCCGACGGGGTGAAAGAAGGAAATTGAAACCCGAATTGAAATAGATGTAGGGGTGAAACCCCATTAGTACAGCTCCTCAGACTCTTACGGAATCGGACATGAATGGCCCGACAGAATTAATCTATAAAAATAAGCATGCATTTATTCTTACATTCATATGTACATGTATACATATATATGGGGATGCATGCACCAATAAAGAAACTTGTGGGTAATGATGATTAATGGGCCATTTGAAATTGATTAATGCATTAGTTTAATATGCATGCTTAGACATGAGAGGGCAGTGGGCTTTCACGTAATGGACAACATGCACAAAGAAAAGAATTGTTTGTGTATGCATAAGCCAACATATATCCCTTCCTATGCATATATGATAATTGGGTTGGTCTTCACTACCCCATGCACCAATGTGACATGGTCACAGCTAGTGGGTGGAGGTTTTATTTAGGACATTAATACAAGCAGACATGTATGCATTAATGAATAGTGAACAACCGATCACTATTTACATATATATGCATTACATGAGTGGGGGCCATGCATTTATAGGCTTAACCACAGGAATGCTTCTCACGAACATAATGCAACACGTGAACCACGAGATACCCATTAGTTAGAAATGCATGAATGCATACTACACACGGGAGGGCAGAAACGGTGGGGAGCTCACGTTCGGCGCGGAAACACGGACGGGGGATTCTCGGTGTGAGAATGGAAAAGGAAAAAGCTTCGGCGCGGCAGATTCTCTGCACGGTAGAGGAACCGGCGCGAGTAGTAATCGGCGCGGGTTTGCGTCGAGAGCTGTTGGCGCCGAGAATGGCCGAAAAGGGGTTTTGTGAGCTTAGGATTTCATGGAAACGGCCGGGTTTGAGCTCCTCTGAGTGAACATAAAATCATCAGGAGAACACAAACATCAGAATGGGGCCAGATAAAATTACTTTTCTCATGATTTGGGGGACAGGAAAACCACGAGATGGGCTGTCTCGGGCTCCTATCTCATATCAGAGGTTGGCAAATCCAATTGAGCACGGAGGAGTTGAGCAAGCAGATGACTTCAGTCGATCGGAGTAGAACTCCACATCCCTGGGGCTTAATGTTGCCTTCGCGGGGTCAAGACAGATGGGATGGAAATCACATTGTCTCTGCGAAGGTTCAATAGCCATAAAACAACTGTCCAGGGGTAATCGAGAGAAACAATTAGAATGAAGAAAACTCGAGACGGAACATAAAAAAAAGAACCACGGGTTAATGCAAAGGGGACTTGGCTATAGCAACACACATAACAAAAAAAAGGAATTCATATCATGCGTAGATGCATCAATATATCTTTCATTCATATAAAATCAGGCATAGCCAGGATACAGACAGAAGGAAGCCTCAAGAGGCCATTGCATTACAGAGCTCGCCGGCAGAAATATAGCGGCAGAGGAACGTATAAAACAGAAGAGAAAAGAAGCCGGGGGAGGGGGAGATTGTAGCCCCGAGGGGCGTCGGACGGCAGCAGCAGCAACAGCGCCCCCTACCTCTACCCGTAGATGGCTCCCCCTTCTCTTCTTCCTCTTTGCCGACTGGCTCTCTCTCTCTCTCTTTTCTTTTCTTTCCTCTCTCGCAAGTCTCTCTCTTTTGCTCGCCCAGCAGGCCCGCCGCAAACTCTGCCTGTCGAGAGCATTTTTCTTCTTCGACGAACCTCAGCTTTTATAATGGGCTCTCGAACCATTGAAGCGTCGGCGCGGTTTCATCTTGGATCTCGGCCTTAGCACAATCGGCACGCCTCCTTCTATTTTGGACTTCGGGTTCGGATGGGCTTTGACCAAGGCTTCGGCGACACTTTCACTTTGGTGGTCGATGGGCCTTGGACGGCCCACTCCCAATATCTTCATCTTTTCTTTCATCCCTGAAAAATAAGAAATATAAGATGAAATATGTTAGTATTTTTATTTATATTGATATTATCTTAACATATTATTATTATTCTATTATTATCGTTATATCTTTCTCTCTCTCTTTTTTAATCCTTTTTTGTTATTATTATTATTATCATTATTTATTTTCTTTTCCTCTTTTCCCTCATTTTCCCTCTTATTTATTATTATATATACATATATATTTTATGTGTCAACACATGCAGACCCCAAGTTGCCTCGAATTTTGTCGATGGTCGAGGTGGAGTTTGGTGAGGATGGAGCTGTAAGGTTTCGAGATAGGCTATATGTCCCGGCCGAGGGGTAGGTGAGGCGCGCGGTGTTGCGAGAGGCTCGTGGGAGCCAGTATGCCGTGCATCCCGAATTGGCCAAGATGTACCAGAATTTGAAGAGGCAGTTCTGGTGGCCTGGAATGAAGAGAGATGTTACAGAGTTTGTGGCCAAGTGTTTGGTTTGTCAGTAGGTGAAGGCGGAACACCAACGACCGTGTGGTACACTTCAGCCCTTGGAGATTCCCGCGTGGAAGTGAGACCACGTGACCACTGATTTCATGGTTGGGTTACCGAGGACGTCCAGTGGGCATGATAGTATCTTGTTACTGGTGGATAGACTGACGAAGACGGCTCAGTTGTTGCCGATCAAAGTCAGTTTGAATGTGCATAAGTTGGCCCATTTTTATGTGGAGCGGATCGTTCCGTTGCATGGTGTCCCTATCTCCATTGTGTTCTATCGTGATCCTTGCTTCACTTCGGGATTCTGGAGGAGCTTCCAGAGAGCTCTAGGCACGGAGTTGGCGTTTAGCTCGGTTTACCACCCTCAGTCGGATGGTCAGTCTGAGAGGACCATCTAGACTTTGGAGGACATATTGAGGTCATGTTGCCTGGAGTGGTAGGAGAGTTGGACCCACCATTTATCATTAGTGGAGTTTGCCTACAACAACAGGTATCATTCGAGCATTGGTATGGCTCCTTATGAGGCGTTGTACGGGCGACCTTGTCGGACTCCGCTTGATTGGTTCGAGGTGGGCGAGTGTGTCCTCACGGGACCAGATTTGGTGCAACAGTGTAATGAGGTGGTGCATCTGGTCCGACAGAAGATGTTGGCAGCGCAGAGCCGGTAGAAGAGTTATACCGATCGGAGGAAGCAACCCCTCAGCTTTGCTGTGGGAGACCGGGTGTTTCTGAGAGTCTCTCCCATGAAGGGTGTGATGCGCTTCGGTTGGCGTGGGAAGTTGAGTCCCCGCTACATTGGCCCTTTTCCTATTGTCGAGCGTATTGGTGAAGTTACTTATCGGCTGCAGTTACCTCCGAAGCTATCTGTTGTGCATGACGTATTCCATGTGTCGATGTTTCGGAAGTATATGCCTGATGATTCCCATGTCTTGGAGGACGCCGTTTGGCCCGAGGTGACCTTAGACTTGTCCCTTCCAGAGTACCCTACCGTGTAGAGGATTTGCGTGAGCAGCGCCTGCGGAACAAGGTTATTCCTCTGGTTAAGGTGGTCTGGCAACGTCACTCTGGTGGCGAAGCGTCGTGGGAGCCTGAGGATGAGATGCGACAGCAGCATCCTTACTTGTTCGGGTGAGTCTTTCCCCTGATCTTGTGTCATTCTTAATTTCGAGGATGAAATTTGTTTAAGTGGGGAGGGCTGTAATGTCCCGATTTTTTCAAATATTTTTCGGATTTGGATCCGTGGGTTTCGGATCACTTTCGGGGGTCCCGGAGCTCGTTTTACGATTTACGCGTGTTTTTCCTTGACGGACCTTCGGAACCCTGTAGAGAGTAAACCGTTGCGTTCTCCTACTCCAGGATGGTGCCAGTGCAACGAGTGTGTTCCGAGGATCGAGGAAATGATTTTTCCTAATTTTTCATATTTTTTTGGATTTTCCATACATAACATTTTTCTTTTTCTCTTTTTCTTTTTCTTTTTCTTCTTCTTTCTCCTTCCACCCGTGAGCGCCCCGACCGTTGCAACCCCGTCTCCCCGTTCGAGCTCGCGACGCCCCTTCCTCCTCCGGCGACGGGTGGCGGACTAAGGTGGCGGCGCGGTGACGACGACTGTGACGAGGTGATTGTGAAGGTGGCACTCTTGCGGCATGGAGAGTGGAGATCATGTTCAGCCAAGATTTGAGGATCAACGACGATCCGACAAATTTTGAGCTTTTTTGAGGTAGGGGGACGAATCCTTACTTCCTTTCCTGCTTTCCCCGTGATTTCTAGGCCGTAGGGAGGTTGAGAGGGGCTTATTTCTTGCCGGGAAGGGAAATCGCATGTTTGGGGTTCGAGCGCCGGATCTCACGATTTGTGTGGTTTTGGGTTGGTTTTTGGGCTCCATTTAGTGCCTAAGGGGTAGGGGAAGGATTCCCCTTTTGTTTCCCCTTCACCTGTGGGTGAAAGGGGCGTGGGATCAAGTTTTCCGCGCGAGGCTCGCGAGTCGGACTCGGCCTAGTATCGCAGCAGTTACAGGGGTCACGTTCTTGAGGAACACGACGCGTCGATCGATCGCGTTCATCGAAGAAGATTAATAGTTAGGCGATTGGAATCGCGCCTACCCGATCGAGCGCGATGATGGAGATCGCACCCACCGAGGATACCGCGTTTATGTCGTGGCAGAGACGTGTAGCGCGTTCGTCTGAGCGTGTCTGGGGATTTGGCCCAGATCGCGCCCCAAGTGGGCGTCACATTTTTATGGATCGTGCCCGTCGTGTTGGGCGTGTTATGTTGAGAACGCGCCAATCTCTCAGTGCGCATTCTCCTGGATCACGACTGGACCCTTGGGCGCGTTAATGTCGCGCCCCTTGGGAGGGTCGCGTTCCTGTTCCCTTTTGTTCCGCATCTTATTCCGGCAGTTTAGCCTCCGGTTAGGCTAGTTTTTGGGTCCTTTGTGGTGTATGGCCCGAGGGTTGCTTCGAGCACCCAGTGTGAGCCATAGGTGCACCTAAGGGTCCCCGGAGGAAAAATCACCTCGGTTGGCGTGCCACGTGACTTGAGAGATGACTGGACCTCGTTTGTGTCCCCAGCATCCGTATTCCCCGTTTTGGTCACCAAGAGTTTGCGTCGGTACGGAGGGCTGCCTCCGCACCTTGTAGGTACGTAGCTGGTGGTTTCCGTGAGTCAGAGTCTTACCTCCAGTGACACGTCCACTAGTCGTAGCCTTCTTACGGCACGCGTGTGCTGACCCACCTGGGAGTGGTGGAGCGGCTTACCCGAGAGAGACAATTGTTAGGCTAGTTACCGTAGGGCCCCTTCGCGCAGCCTGAGTCCGGGCTTTGGGGAAGAAACAACTAGAGGATCTGACCTAGGGCACATGGTCTGTGTGTGCACACGTGGTTGGGGGCGTCGGACCCGCGCTGACAAGCGCGACCCCAACTAGTCCTTGTTCGTGGTACTTGTTGTGTGTCTCAGTATCCGCCTGGGACATTGTAGGGAGACACTGAGGCGCGGTGTAAGACGTCAGAGGACGCATCCGGCATTGCTTCTAGTGGGTGGTGCTCCTGTCTCCTGACAGGTACGAACTTGTGTTTTGACGGACTATGGTTGATTTGTACGGTGCGGCTAGTGTAGAGAGCTTTTCTATTTATTTATTATTGCTTGTCGATTCTACCGTGCTTCCGTTAGGTAGTGCTACCTTCCGTGTTTGTTTGCGTCTTTCTGCCTTGTTTCTTTCGTGCGAGATGAGGGTTCGCGGGATCCCTACTGAGCCTATGAAATGAGGCTCACCCCTGTATTTATAGGTGAGGCGGGGTCGTCAGGAGGCGCTTCCGAGGTTCCGCGTGGTTCTTTCGGCCAAGGTTAGTCGCCAGTTGCAGAGCCGGGGTATGCCCCTCATACTTGTACTTTTCTTTTTGTTGACTGTACTTATTTTAGACATGAGATATACTGGACCTTATAGCAGTTTAGTTATTTATTTAATTTCTTGCATTATTTAGTTGATCATTTTGCTGTCTCTGTAGATATTTTAGCTTCTCTTGTACCCTCACACCATCCTTTAACCCTTCCGAGTCTTCGGGCTCGTGGGTGGCGGGCCGGGGTTCGAGTCGCGCCGGTTCCTTTCCGGTACTCGGATCTCGGGTCGCTACATAACGTGATGGCTGCCAAGAACGTGATCCTGACCTTACTAAGCGTGATCATGAGATAACTATGATATGTGACAACGTAAAATCTAATATTTGTTGAATGAGCGAGAGTTGCTCGATCATCTTACTATGACCATGTCACTGCCTGAAGAGGGTAATATTGCATAGCACCGCCGGAATTGAGAGGCCTACAATCTCTGATTCAACGAAGATAGTAGTTCACACTTTCCATTGCTAAGTAGCATGCAAGATGACCTAATCGTTGAGTTTGAGAAATATGATACTGTCAAAGAGCTGTGGGACCGGTTGAAGTTCACTTTTGGGGAAACTTCCCTTACTAGGTTAAGGGCTTTTGTCCTATAGTTTGAAGACTATTGGCAAGATCTATGCCATATGATGATTGGATATCTGAGAGTGATGTTAGTATGACTCGTGATCTAAAGGCTATTGGAAACGATCTCATTGATGAGTAGCAAGTGCAGGCTATGATTCGATCTTTGCCTGATTCGTGTATCACTGTGAAACTAGTTCTAACCCACAACGAGAAGATCACAACTTTTGTGGATGTTGCTCGTCATGTTGAGTTAGAAGCCGAGCATAAAGTAGTGTCTCGCGCTATTGCCAATGTGGCCCACAAGAGTGAATCGTCTAGTAGGAAGAGACCACAAAAGAAATGGAAAAGACAAAAGACTACACAGGCAATAAGGCAGATAAGATACTCAAAATATGATGTGCATTGAGCCGTGAATGCACTGAGCCAGAAAATATATCTTACAATTCTAGCTCTCTGTATGTTTATGTTTGTTCGCATGTATTTGTTGCACATCCTAATCTTGTGTGGATCATGGATTTAGGGGCAACAAGACACATCACAAGGGATAGAGCGGGATTAGTAAATTATCGTCGAATCTCGACTGGGACGCACATAGTTTTTATGGGCAATGGGAGCAGCGACCAAGTCCTAAGAGTCGATTTGTACCAACTCCACTTCATGAATGGACGTATGCTAATCCTACATGATGTGCTCTATGCACCTGTATCCAATATAATCTTGTTTCCATTTCCAGTTTGTTAGCCCTTGATTTTTTTCTAACTTTTTCTAGTAGTGATGTAAATATTATCTTGGATAATGTTGTCTAGTGTGCATGTGAGAGAGAGAGAGCATGCGGAGAGTGTAGTGCGACAGTTGTCTCTCCCTATCTCTCTCTCGCTTCTCTCTCCTAGTCATCTCTCTCTGATCGTCAGATGATGATGACAACGAGGATAGTGTGATGACCACGTAGTGATGCTCTGCGTATAGGTCGCAAAATTTCTTGTTCTAGCGACGGACTCAACAATGGCTCCGGAGGACCATCACTATAGTCCTGCGGATTTGGAGGGTGGACCGGTGGGTAGACTCAGGTAGCCTACCTTGACTCTGCTCGAGTACATCGGTTTCGACAAAGTTCGTTGTGCATCCCCGCCTCTACTTCAGCATCAGCTTCAACTTCTGCTTTCGTTCCGCTTTCGTTTCCGTTTTTGTTTCTATTTTGTGCGGCAAGGTACATCTTTAGTGCTGTACTTGTGATTTTTGTAATCATATATATATATATTATCGAGAGTTATCAACAACTATAATGTCAAAACTCTAGACTGTAGCTTATTATGTTTTGGAATAAATTGTTAGTTGTTTGGTCCAAATTGAGAAACTAAATTGAATCAGTAAATTCAGTGTAATTGAGTTCGATTTGAGAACGAAAAAAAGACATCTGTTTGTTTTGAAAACAAAATTGATTTAGGAAATGCGATTTGATTTGATTTCAAAAATTCAGAGACTAATGTAAATCGGATAAGCTCAATTACATAGGAGCTTTAGGAAAATTGTAAAATTGAATGTAATTATGGGTTAATAAAATTATGTCCTCTTCAGATTTAGAGAGAGTTGGTTCTGGCTTTAGAGAAAGTAATCCCTATTTTTAGCCTTTAGTATCTTTTTAATGTTTGAAAATTTTGATCTTGGCTTGAGCAATGGATCATATTACCTTTTATTTCACTTTTACTCTAAAGCTCCAAGCCATATGGGTCTATTAGAGGCCCAAGATGAAAACAAACCACAACAAACCGCATTATTTCATTCTGATTCGATTTGGTTCAAAGAAAATTTAGTTCTGAGCTACTTTGATATTTTAAATTTAATTTTGGTCTAACCTGATTTCTTAGAAACCCTCATTGAGGAGCCTTCTTCCTTTTTTCTGTTAGTTTTATTTTTCTTCCTGGAACATATGAATAGACTTTGAAATTGGGTCAGCCGATGAAGACCAAGGGCTTCAACTCCTGGGGTTGCTGACCACTATGCTGCAAATATTGTTGTAACTATGTCGTGGCCGGTCCCAAGCCCGGATGAGAAATGAGGATGAATTGCGTTAGGTTGACAGTCAACAGTAAAATTTTATCATATTTATTACAAGAATTTTGATCTAATTATATGTAGTGTTAAAATTTCTTGAGTTTAGATATAAATATAGTACTCGATAGAAATTTTTTGACGAAACGTAATACATGTAGTCGATCTCAAATTAAAATAAAACTCTAACGACGACGACGACGACGACGACGATGATGGATAAATTATTAATGGATAAATTATTAACCAACCCTCACAAAATGTGGTGGCTCCCCTTATTGCCGTTTGGAGTACTCAAACCGTTTCTTGACCACTTGAAAATTCTAAAAAAAGTTTGCTAAATCACATGTAGAGAGGCATCTAGTAGAGGAGACCAAGTTAAACTGACAAGGAGAAAGTATTCTACAAAGGAGAAGAAGAGTACTCCCGTCCATGCACTGATCAAAATCAATTTCACCTCATATTATCTGGTCTCTTTAATAACATGCAAACACATGACCCATTTACTTCTTCATGGAAGTAAAATAAATCAAGTTCAAGTATCTCACTATTGGTAATATCTAGCTTGCTAGAACCCACAACAATATTGCTGATTTATCTTATTTGTGAATCCCTTGGCTACAAGTTTATTGGTAATTAGCATCTTATCTATCAATATTGTGGTGACGTAGGAGGAGGTCGTCATGCCGTTGGTCTATATATACTTGGACGGACATGGGTCTCATTTAGTGGCTCTCTTGTGACTATCTTTTGTAATCCTGATCTGTTGTGGTAGCTAGAGCAGTAGTCCAATCATGTAATTACACGCACATTTAATTTGTAGGTCTTAATTAAGTATATATATATAATATATATATATATATATATATATATGTTGTGGTAGCTAGAGCAGTAGTCCAATCATGTAATTACATGCACATTTAATTTGTAGGTCTTAATTAAGTATATATATATATATATATATATATATAACTGAAGCGATATGACTCCCAATTAATTAAGCTGACAATCCCTAGATATACTCTAGACCATTAAGTAGGACATGACAAGAAGAGGATACAGTTTTTGCCGACACCATCTTTTAAACGGAACAAACAACTAATTTAACAAATTAAGAGTTGGATAAATCAATGTTATCATAACTAAATCGATGTATGGACGGATCAATGAGCTGGTTAGATTCGAATCGTTTAGATCGTTTAATCGAATCGATTTGAATCATGACATCATCATAATATTGATATTTAGTTAGACTCGATTCTATATTCCAAGATAATAAGAAATAAAATATAATGATCAAAATAAAAAAATATAAGATTTTTTACATGAAAATCATTGTTATACGTGAATTTACAAAAAAATCACTCCTAAAAATACATTAGCAGGTATATTACTCTGTAAACTCTAATTGTGCAAAAATACCATCCTAGTTAACTTCCGTCGATGGAAAGACGAATATTTCATATAGATTATGTTATTCCCATCAGTTAGATGTAAAATGACAGGAATACTCTTAGAGAGGGAGAGAGAGAAAGAGAGACGTCGGGAGACTCACAGTGTGGCGGGTGAGGGGCCTTACTCCAGCGGAGAGGGGGGCATGGTGGGGGGGGGGGGGGGCTTATTCTGGCAGAGAGGGTGGTAGGGTGGGGGGCAGGTTTACTCCGACAGGGAGTGGAGGTGCAGTGGTTGTATGAAGATCTGGAGGATCGCCTGCTCGCCCAGGTACACCAGCGGGACGAGGTGCTTCGCCCCATCGGCACCGATTATGGCCCGAGAGTGGTCCATGTGGTGGTAGTTCTCGTCGTAGGCGAACTTGGTCAGGGCGATCACCACCTCCCTGGTGATGTACCCTTCCCGCTTGTCGAGTAACAAGACGAGAGGCCCGATGATGCGGGTCTCTGTCGCGCGGAAGATCTGGGAGAGGCAACCGATGGCCGTGACGCAGGGTAGGAGGAGGTCACTGGAGTCGCCTTTCTTGATGATCCGGACCATCTGGTCGACCACCGCCTTGGCGGCGGGGTAGTTGGGCTTGAACGTCGACCGCCGCAGAGGAGGGCCCTTCTCGAGGAAGACGGTGAAGCAGAGGAGGGCCTTGGACTTGGCGATGCTCTTACAGATCATGGTGTTGCCCTTGGCCAGCTGCTATAGCACCCGCACTGCCATCGCCTTCATCGATGCCTTGGTCGCCGTGTCCTCGGCCTCCCTTCCCTTTAGGCCTGCCCCCGCCGGAGACATGCCATGGTAGTACTGCTTCACGACGTTGCCGTTCCCGGCGTCGTTGGTCTGATGCTAGGGCTTGGAGGAGGCCTTGGCCATGGTGGACTGGATGACAGTGTGTATATGGTCCTGTTGGCGTAGGCATGGTTCCCCAGGGGGTGTCGGATCTGGTGTTGCCGGTCGTCGTCATCGGTGGCAATGCCGCGTTGGAGGTGGTGGTTACCGCCGTTGCTGCCGGGGTTGCCGGTGGCGGAGCTGTTGGCGAGGACGATGGAGTGGATGGATATATGGCCCTTGAAGGAGATGGTGTACTTGATGTGTTCCTGGTGTTAGTATTGGTGCGCTACAGGTCAATTTCGGGTCGGGTAGGCCCAATAGTTGTACGATCTTGTTCATTATTAATAGAGTGGTGTTTGAGCGTAAATATGTGATTGTATATTATTTTATGATGTCCCTAGGATATGTGGTTGTAAAGTTAACTCGAGATGGGATCTCGATCACGAGACTGACTTTACACGGACACATACCTTAAACTGTTCATGGTTGGAGGGTAATCACTCGGGGACTTTGATTACCTATTAAACTAGTACACATGATGTGTGACTGACCAGTCTCATGGTCATTGGTGCGGGGCACCAACACATATGTGTAGGTGTATGTCCTTGGAGGATGTACACTGAACTGATCCGCTATTGGATCTTCAGATGGTTGATTATACTTAATGTCAACTGAAGATCTAACGGTCTCAGTACCATCGTTGGTCCTTCGACCTAAGACATTGATCGTATCTTACACGAGGACTAGAATGGTTTAATTACTTGGCTAAGTGAGTTTAACCATAAGTCACGAATTACCGAGTCATTAACCACTCCAGGATACGTGTGAAGATCATCAATGGTCAAGAGGGGATCACTCACTGTCGGGTATATATCAGACAGTTAATGGGTCATGACATTGACGCTCCGTTAAATCCCTGGTTAGGGTCGTGTGAGTTCGTTTAGAACGGACGTCATACACTTTAAGGAGGTCATGGTCAAATGGCACGATCATGGGGTTTGACAAAAATCATACCTTCGATCGTACCAGACTCATAGAAGGAGCGAGGGATTATATCGATACGGTAACTGTGGACTTACAGGTACCAGACAGACTGGTTTAAACCCGGTGTCCTCTAAGATCACGCGGATTTACTTGACGCAACGTGATCAAATATTCGGAATAAATTAAACTATTATTCGGCTCTAGTAGAAGCGAATAATAAGTTTAATTTACTTCTAATTGGGAATTAGAAGTTAATGGGCCTTAAACTAGAGTGACTAAGGACCTAGAAGATCACACACAATAGATTCTTGGGTGACAGATTATTATTGTATAAATGTATATATTAATTCCCTTGAAATCCTTTTAGAAATGCATATAAGAGGGGCTTAATATATATGTATAATAATGAAAGGGATACATATACAATATCGATTAATATGGGCTCTTTTAGAAAGGGCTAAAACCTATATATATGCATCCTACGAGCGCTCTCTTCCCTCTTGGCCTAATCAAGCATTAAGGCAAGGGAAGAGAGATTAACTCTCCCCCCTTCCTCCCTCTTGCTCTCTCTCTCTCACCAGAAAGGGGTACCGTAAGGAAGATCGTGGTTTAGGGACGCCGTCACTGCGCGAGGGTCCGTGTGGATCTGCTCTAGAGGCCGTGCATTTGTGCGGCTCGGTATTCGTGATATTCTGCATCGGGCACTGCGGACACCGTCGTTCCGCGTAAGGTATAAATACGCAACCCGTAGTTAGGGGTTGGGACGATTAAAACGTCGATCAGAGCATGGATCTGTGATTCCATGAAGTCGGGTTCGGGCAAATAAAATTTTTTTTATCCGCTGCGTTGCCCGAGGGTGCTGTTCAGAACCTTACAGTGGTATGAGAGCCAGGTTCGCGCTCTGGTCGGTGTTTTATCGCCGTATAGAACCATATATTAGGGACAATCTAAAACCTTCAATTAATATTAGAAGACATGAGTGCTCGGCATTTCTGTTATTCCTGGATGCTAGGCATCTGCATCAAATTTTTTTATAATATATATAAATATAATTAGTCCGCTGGGCGCACTGCGCCGCTAAGGGCGCACTGCGCCCGCCCGCGTGCGGCGTCGCGTCCGTGGGCGCCGCGTTGGCGTGGCGGGTGCCGCAGGCGGCGCCTGCGTGCGGAAGCCGTCGCGTCCGCTCACGCGTTTTGTTTAATTTAATAGTGTATATATATATGATATATATATTTATAAATACATATTAAATTAATCTATATTTTTATCTCAATTATTAATTATGTTATCTCAATAGTAAAATCTAAATGATAAATTTTATTTAACCTTTTTAAATTTTACTAAGGTGAGATAATTACTATTTACCTTGAGATAAAATGGTAATAATTGAAGTTACTTTAGTAAAAAATTAATTTTTATTTTTTAATTATTAGATAATTAGTAAAATCAGAATTTAAATTTTATTGAAGATTAAATGTATAAAATTTAAATATTTAAATTTTCAATTATTAGATAATTATTAAATTTAAATTTTGAATGTTAGAATATTGATAATTAAAGATAATTACATTATTTAAATTTATTTTCAAATAAAATTATTGGATAATTAGTTTGAATTTAAATTTAAATGATTGTCATGTTTAAAATTTTAATTTAAATATGATTATTAGATAATTAAATTTAAATTTAAATAGTTATCTGAATTATCTGACTTATTTGAATCAGATTCAAATATGTATGCCCCTGTTATAAATGATGGTTCTTTACGTGATTTGCTTTATTTACCTTGCATTGGCTTGCTTATGTGTTTAAATTTAGTTAATCCTACTTCGATTTTTAAAATTAAACAAAGCTAGCCTATTTTTGTTTGCATATCACATTTTTAAATCCAAAAGAAAGGATTATTTTCTGAAATAACTCTTGATTGATTTTAAATGAATGGGTTGGCAAGTGATCATGGACTTGATTAATGTAATTACTTGGGGTCTGCGAACCTCATTTCTCTCTCTGTTAAAATTCCTATGTACTTCTATCTCCCATTAATGTTGTACTCGCCCTAAGGGCTGCTTGAATTTTATTAACATGCAATTTACATTTTTTCGGCCTGCGTGCCGTGTAAAAGTTGTAATTAATGCGGTGTCGGAGTTTGAAAGTGCGGAGCACACCCGACGAGGACGATCCAGCTGCTTCAGAAGCGGGCCAGATGTCTTAGTTACATTAGGAATAAAGTCCATGATCACCTGCGATTTATTTTGCATTGGATGTATTTACTTTGTGTAAACTACTAGGTACGGTAAATATATTGGATATATTTATATTACCACTTAGGGTAAGATCAAGATAAAATCAAATTCTCTCACGATAAAATTTTAGATCTGGTAAGCGTGACTCTAGGAGTCGTCGTGGCCCTCCATCATTATGGAGTGAATGAACGTCTTCATTTCATAGATTTGTTGTGCTTTCCACAAGGTCCATGAGTTTGGGGGCGAGATACAACTCCAAGACTCGGCCTTAATGGGGTGAGGAATTGAACTCGGCCTTGTTGTGCTTTCCACAAGGGTCGGGTCATGAACTTATTGCTATGTAGTAATGATGGTTAGATCTAACCGAGAATATCCTTTGTTGTACTTTTCACAAGGGGATGATTTCTCGGAGGCCGAATATCGGATATTAAATTAGATGCAAGTGCCGGTTGACTGTCCTTGAGATGGTGTATGACTTGTTGTACTTTCCACAAGGTCGTACCTCAGTCTCGTTGGGATTTCGACCCACTAGGTTGATCTCGCTGATCTCCCGTTCTATATATTGAGGGTTATATAGTTCGATCGAAAAATAGTGTGACTAGCTATGATAGAAAATCACATCTAAGTTAGAATTCGAACACATGCTAAGTTATCTTTTATTTCTTATCTAGATTATAATGTCGTTGTCCAACCCCCTCCGCGGCATCTTGGATGCCAACAGACTGACTGGACCGAACTACTCGGATTGGCTGCGTAATCTACGCATAGTCCTCACCGTCGAAAAAATAGCCTATGTGTTGGACATGGTTCATTCTGAGCCAGCTCCCGATGTCGACGAGGGCGAGTTAATGACTTATGCCAAATGGTCTGAAGACTCTTCTCTTGCCCAATGTTACATGTTAGCCTCTATAGCTCCCGAGCTACAGAGGTAATTCAAAAAGACTGATTGTAGAAGCATACTTCTTAATCTACGCCTGCTCTTCGGGGAGCAAGGTAGGATTAAGAGGTATGACATCTCCAAGAAGCTTTTCAGGACACGGATGTCAGAGGGTGCTTCAGTACAGGCTCATGTATTGAAAATGATGGAGTGGATTGAGAGACTCAATGCACTGGAGTTCAAGTTGGATCTTGAACTATGCATTGATCTTATACTCCAGTCATTGTCCGATTCCTTTTCTTCCTTCATCATAAACTTTAACATGAATAGAATTGATGCAAATCTCCCGGAGCTGCTCAATATGTTAAAGAGTGTTGAAGGAACTATGCAAAAAGATAAACAATCTTCTTCTATAATGATTGTTGGCCGGGCCAACAAGAAAAGGAAGGTCACCCAGATATCCACCAAAGGTGACAAAGGGAAGGGAAAGAAGAAGGCCATGGGTAAGCAACTCGCCAAAGTTGACAAAGGGAAGGGCAAGAAGAATGAAAAAGAGGACAAGTATTTTCGATGCGGGGAAACATGACATTGGAAAAGGAATTGCAAGGCAATTCTAAATGAATGTATTTTTGTCATAGACCTTAATTTGTCATATATGGAATCCACATCATGGGTAATGGATACTGGATGTGCATCTCATATCTGCAATTCTGTACATGTGCTGACAAATAGAAGGCGGCTGGGCAAAAAGGAGATTGAACTGAGGATGGGCAATGGAGCTTTAGTTTCTCCCAAAGCTGTCGGGACTGTACGCCTCAGTTTACCTTCAGGAGTCATTCTAGAACTGAATGACTGTTATTATGTTCCTAATATTATTAAGAACATCATTTCAATCTCTGACTTGTATAACATTTGATATACATTGACTTTTAATAGCACTGAGTGCTCTATAATGAATAATGGTTTGGTTATAGCCAATGGTTCGTTAGTCAATGATTTTTATGTATTAAATACACGTTCTAATGTTATGCAAGTTTCCAATGCTGATGAAGTGAATTCTGCATATCTATGGCATTGTAGGCTTGGTCATGTAGGTGAGAAAAGAGTATCTCACCTACACTCAAATGGGTATTTGAATATATTAGAATACAAGCCATTTGATACATGTGAGTCGTGTCTCATGGGGAAGATGACCAAGTCTCCATTTAGTGGACATGGTGAGAGGGCTGTTGACCTTCTCGAGCTCATACACTCGGATGTGTGTGGACCCATGTCCATGGAGGTAAAAGGGGGTCACCTCTATTTTATTTCTTTTATTGATGACTTCTCGAGATATGTCTATGTGTATTTAATGAGACATAAATCACAAGCCTTTGAGAAGTTTAAGGAATACAAGAATGAAGTAGAGAAACAGACTGGCAAGAGTATTAAGGCTCTTCGATCAGATCGAGGAGGTGAATACTTTAGCCATGAATTCACTTCTTATCTTAAAGACAATAGAATTATTTCTTAGTGGACTCCACCGCATACACCACAGCATAATGTTGTATCCGAAAGGAGAAATAGGACCTTGTTAGACATGATCTGATCCATGATGTCTATGTGAGGACTACACTTGTCTCTTTAGGACTATGCCTTAGAGACTACAGCCTATTTATTGAATAGGATCTCAAGTAAATCTGTTCCTTCTATACCATATGAAATATGGAAAGGCAGGAAATCAAATTTTAATCATATTAAAATTTGGGGGTGTCCTGCTCATGTAAAGAAGAACAATAGTGATAATCTTGAGTCGAGAGTCGATAAGTATAAGTTTGTGGGATATCCAAAGGAGACATTTGGATATTATTTCTATCACCCTTCTGAGCAAAGAGTCTTAGTGACTAAGAGAGCTGTATTTCTGGAAAGGGAATATCTACTCCAGAAAAATAGTGGGAGCCAGATAGAATTAGATGAGATCCAAGAGCCACAACCCATAGACACTAAGTCATTAGATGAGACTGTATCGGTCGATCCTATTCACAGTGAAACACAGACACTACGGAGATCTGGTAGACTACCGAGATAACCTGAGAAATATGTTGGACATGTCTCAGAGGGGTCCTCTAAGGTAAGTATCGATGAGGATGAAGATCCTCAATCCTACTAGGATGCGATCCGTAGTGCGAACTCCGAGAAATGGCAAGAGGTAATGGATTCTGAGATCCAGTCCATGTACACCAACAAAATTTGGAACTTAGTTAATGTACCCGAAGGGAAAGTCCCTATCGACTACAAGTGAATTTTCAAAAGGAAAATCGGCGCAGATGGACAGATTGACACATACAAGGCTTGACTAGTGGTGAAAGGATATCGTCAAAGACAAGGCATTGACTATGACGAGACATTTTCACCAGTAGCCATGGTTAAGTCAATCAGAATCCTACTTGCCATTGCTGCATACCTGGATTATGAGATCTGGCAAATGAATGTGAAGACAGCTTTTCTTAATAGAAATCTGTCAAAAGAGGTGTACATGGTACAACCTGAAGGATTCACCTCCAAGTTACATCATAATAAGATATTTAAATTTCAAAGGTCCATGAATGGATTAAAGCAGGCATCTCGAAGCTGGAACTTAAGATTTGATGAGGTTGTCAAATCTTTCAACTTCATTCGGAATGAAGATGAACCATGTGCTTACAAGAAGGTCAGTGGGAGCTTTGTGACCTTCTTGGTCCTTTATGTTGATGACATCTTACTCATT